>CAIGQZ010032640.1:3274345-3291342 GCA_903798205.1 Danio tinwini
TTTCTTTCTTTCTTTCTTTCTTTCTTTCTTTCTTTCTTTCTTTCTTTCTTTCTTTCTTTCTTTCTTTCTTTGGTGAATTGTCATTTATGATGTATCTCTGTTATTTCTATGGTTTTATATTTTGGTTTAAAAAATAAATCTGCACTTGATTTACCTGTTTTTCTGTGCTGGGGTCTGTTCTTCATACCTTGCTTAAATGATCTAAAATGATTTGACAGATCCTGGATCTTTTAGTCGTGATAACTGATCTGTGACTAATTTGGTTCTCAAACAAGTTCGCAAATCATATAAAAATGTCTGGATGAACTGATCTGAGATCGCTGGGTGTGTTGTGAAGGACAAATCTATTAATGCATTAAATTATGATCAGCAATACAAAATTGGCTGACAGCACAGCAGCATAATGACATCATCTAATTAATAATCAACTGTCCATGTGAGCAAAATTATATAAAATGAGTAGTAAATGGTTTGTTAAAAATGATATGCAATAACTTTCCACCTTTGTTGTTGTGGACAACAGGCTTTACACTTTCATGTGTCAAGAGTATTTCGCTTTTTCTTTTTTCTTTTTTTACATTTAGAGCAGATTTTCATTATTATAGTAGCCTAGGCCTGTTAAAGTTTCTTAATTGGCGTAAGGAATAACTGGCTGCATAAATTAATTTTGCATCAAAAAAGCATTTTGATATTGGTAAAGATGTCTGCAACTTTTGTAAAGCATCAAATCACCTTCATATTAGCTATCAAAACATGTGCATTACTGCATTAATTATTATTCCTTCAAAAAAAAAAGTCAAATATTGTGCGTCAATTATCATACTCAAATGGTACTAAAGCTGATACCATATAGTACACGTTTGTATTTAAAAAGTCCATATTAATAAATGCTCTCTTTGAACACCTTAAAGAGAACCAGTCCGTGACAGTCTTTGTACTTTTATTTCAAAGTGCATATATATATATATATATTTAACATATAGGCTGTGGTGTACATTATATGTAAAAAGAGTTCAAATCACATGCTATTCTAACAGTGTAACATTACAATTTATATAAGACAAGCCGCTTTTTCAAGCAGAATTTAAAGGTTGACATATGATTCCCCTTTCTATAAGATAGAAAATAAATCTCTGGTGTCTCTATAATGTGTATGTAAAGTTTCAGCTCAAAATACCCCACAATTTTTTTTATAACTCTTTGAAACTGTGCCTTTTAGACTTTCATCTAAATTGTGCTGTTTTGGTGACTGCCACTTTAAATTGAAATGGGATTTTGTTTGCAGCCCTCTCTTCTAAACCAACACCATCCACCTCCAACTCACATCTGCTTAAAAGTCTCAATGTAATGTAATGTTGTAACACCATAGTTGGATTAGCTGTGTTTGATTGGAGCAAAACTGCGGACCTCCAGGAATTGAGTTTGACATCTTTGATCTATGGAGACTATGATGTTCATTTGTGCATCCTAAATCTCAACATTTTTTAATGTCTCTTAATGCCTCTCTTAGTCGCTTACATTATCTTGAGCAGATACAGTGAAAATTCTTTGGCAGACGGCTGCTTCTCACTCAGGACTGATTATGCTAATGAGGGAGAGATTGACACTAATGGCTGGGGCTTTTCCCCTCTGATGACATGTACAAAGGGACAATGTCATTTAAAGTGTTTCTGCAGACTGTTTTTATGAAGTGTGATTATAAAAAATACAATTAATTTCTTTTTACATTTATATGCTGGTTATATTTATACACTGTTGCCACACAGCTGTGTTTAGACCCCTTGTAGATTTAGATACATGCCACATGTATTGTCAAACAACACATATTTTAGTAGAATGTTAGTTTATGAAGTTTAGAAATAACTCAAATACAGAAGTTCCATGTAACCCAGAGAGTAACATTTACAAATGGAAAACCTGTGAAACGTAAGTCACACACTGAGAGGACTTGAACTGAACTATTTCGAACTAAGAGGGCATGTCTGCTTTCATCAAGTTTATTGCTTGTATAATATCACTTGTATCATCTTGTAAATCATCAGCTTGACCTCTGCAAAGCAGCAACAAGTTTACTTAGCCATTAGTACTTTGCACTCCATCACTTAAAAAATATTTACGCCTCACAAGTAAGATTTATGTATAGGGATTGCATATAAAATTTCCATCTATTTGAATTACACTGAAATAATAAGTCGTATGTGATTGATATTTGTTAGTTAACATACATGAAACAAATAAGAACAATATTTATGTAATAATATCAATACATCCAATGTCTTTTAAATGCTTCTTATTAATTAATCTTAGTAAAGTATGAAGTTGCGTCAATTTTGCTCCTGAATATAAAGTAAGCCAATAGAATTTAACTAATTGGATCATACTTTTTGTACAGTTTGATATATATTCATATATTTATACCAAATTCATACACTCACCAGCCACTTTATTAGGTACACCTAACTATTACCGGGTGGAACCCCCTTTTGCCTTCAGAACTGTCTTAATCCTTCATGGTATAGATTCAACAAGGTACTGGAAATATTCCAGTAAAGACCCTAGATTTTGGTCTATTTTGACATGATAGCATCCCGCAGTTGCTGTAGATTTGTCGGCTGCACATTCATGATGCGAATCTCCCATTCCACCACATCCCAAAGGTGCTCTATTGGATTGAGTTCTGGTCACTGTTGAGGCTATTTGAGTACAGTGAACTTATTGTCTTGTTCAAGAAACCAGTCTGAGATGATTCACACTTTATGACATGGCGTGTTATCCTGCTGGAAGTAGCCATCAGAAGATGGGTAGACTGTGGTCATAAAGGGATGGACATGGTCAGCAACAATACTCGGGTAGGCTGTGGCATTAATACGATGCTCAATTGGTACTAATGGGCCCAAAGTGTGCCAAGAAAATATCCCCCACACTATTATACTATTAAGGGTGCTTCTACTAAATACTGAACAAAGGGCCTAAATACTCAAGATCATGTGATATTTCAGTTTTTCTTTTTTTTTTTAAATCTGCTAAAATATCAACAATTCTGTGTTTTTCTGTCAATATGGGGTGCTGTGTGTACATTAATGTGGATTTTTTTTTACTTAAATGATTTTAGCAAATGGCTGCAATACAACAAAGAGTAAAAATTTAAAGGAGTCTGAATACTTACCATACTCACTGCATATATACTGTAGGATGGTAGAAGCCACGTCCAAAACCAAACGAAATCAAAGAAAGCAATTAGGAATTAAAATACATATTAATGCCACTAGAAGAACAGTCTTACTAAGCAAAATGAAGCTGTTGTATGATAGTATAATGCTAATGTGCCACATATTAAGCAGATAAAGGTGTGTTGTAGACAGAACCATCTGCTGCAACCGAGCTTGAGTCTTTGGAGGAGTGGATGAAGCTGGCAAGTACAGCCTTGTTTCTTGTCAGAGTCAAATGAAAAGTCAGTAATTGTTGCCCTGAGCTGTAAGGTGCTGCGGAGGCCACACAATAAGAGCCATTACTACACCCAAACTTCATAAAGAAGCCCCTTTGCTTCTCCCGGTGCCCACGCTCCTTTTAGACTACGGTTCTTCCTGTGTCACAGAGTGCATTTGTGTGGTGCATGTAGCAGTGAATGCATCTGCGCTTTAGTGTTTCTAAAAGACCCCCTGAAACACTTCATGCTGACGCACATGTTTGCCATAAAAAGCTTTTTGCTTGCTTATGAATGCGTCCTACCTAGATACCTGAAGCTCTGCTGTATAAAAGCAGGGTTTGGTCTTTCATAATCCACACGGCTCTGGACCAGCACTGGGTTTGCCTGGTTTCTCACCTGCCGACATGCCCAGCAGGAGTAAGCAGGTCTGTTATCAGAGATAGAGGCGTGAGAGCGAAAGGAGATTGAAGTGTTTCAGCTCTGCTTCTGTGCAATTCTCATACAGTCAGGTCAAATATCTCAGTACTGTGTTATTTGGTTACCCTCAGTTTTGTTATGCAAACCATTGCTGTCTGTTTTATATTAAATGTTGATGTGAGTATTTTATTAATAGTCACCTTGGTCATGCATTTAAAAAGTTTCATGAGATAAGAGTTTTGTGGCTTTTAGTCTGATGGTGTTTATTTTAAAGAGATAGAAACTAGGGTTGTGCCGATGGACATCACAATGCTGAACCGACATCGCCATTCTCCGCCCCACCCCTGTCACAGCTGCAACCCGCTCACGAGTAATGCACATGGGCCCGTTTACGCTAATACGTCTTAGTTTTAAAATGGCATTTTAGTACGAAAACGATGCACGTCCCAACTGGTGTTTCACCTAGCATTTCTGAAAAGACCTTCTTCCACATTATACTGCTGAAAATGCACATCACATGACCACACACACACACACACACACAAACACTCTTTCATGCACTGCAGTCTAGGCTATGCATGCGTCTGACTCTGAGCTCCAGCTGTCACCCCAGAGAGCAGTGCACGTTGGACAGTTTATGAAAGATGTACCGCTGGATCGCGTCTCACTATAGTTGTTAAACGTAATATTTAATTAAACTTGTCTCTCGGTCGACTCTTCAGTCTTTTGAATCTCTCAGGTAACGTGTCACAGCATCAGTACACTGCTTCAATCTTTCGCTTTCATGCGTGTACCAAGTTTGTCTACGTGATTTGAATTAATTCTTTAGTTTCAAAGATTTAGCAGGACTATTCCAGGAACAAATTATTCAATATCTTTATCAATTAATAAAATAAAAAAATAATTAAAACAAGGATCTGCATTAATAAGACGTGGTCGTAGAAGCAAATTTGTAATTCAAATTATGTTTAGAGGTCCTAGTTTAAAATAGGCTAACAGTCAGTTAAACTATATAGTATAAGATGGCACACACAACTTTTTCTTTTTTTTGCTACACAGAGCATTATGAGAACCTTAACACCACAACTATAGAGGTGGGCATTTTGATCATTTTTCATTTTTTCAATTGAATAAATTCATTGAAAAAAACACATATTTTTAATACCCTGACTTTCCCTAAATATGTCATCATCTTGGAATTATAAGGTTCAATCTGCGTTCTGAATTATTTTGAGTTATTAAGCTTCAAAGTTTTTGCATTATATATAACAAACAATGTGTGTGTAACATTTATTTTTTAAATAAAAAAGTCATAAAATGTAAACAACTTATAAAAAGAAACATCCCATAATGTAAATAAGTTGTCATTTTATAAGAATTGTCAATAACTCAATTTTGACAAAAATATCAGACAGAACCTTATAATTCTTAGGTGACAATGTTTATATTTCTTTCTAACATTGTTATTTTATTAACATTACAAAACACAAAAGAGCCATGAGTATGTTTAACTTTAATTTCTATAGCAGTCTACCTTTAATTGCTATATGCTACATTTGCAGGTGGTTTTGTAGCCTAACTATAAGCTGCATTATCAAAAATATCATAATTTTAGGGTGATGATTAAAATTAAATATGAAAACAGACATGCAAAGCTTAATTTTAATATCAACAGCAGCTTTGAATATAAATATGATGTGACAATATGACGTCTTATGAGAATGGTCAGAATGACTGCTATGGTAATTCATTGACCTTTAAATGTTAAAATATATATTTTTTTATGATAAAACAATGCAGTTTCTTCCACATGATCATGGTCAGAAGAACCGGAAGGTGTCAACTGTGGCATAATAAAAGCTCTGCTGCTTTCGTGTTTCTCATCAGTAATTGCTTCAGCTGTCTTGTTTTGCTTCGACAGATTACAGTCTTTGTACTCTGAAGTCTGTAATTTTAATATGCATTTGTTGTATTCATATCTGAAAAATTCATCATGCACAGAAACCTTCCACACTGAGTCAGATGCGTACTAATTAATCTGTTGCGAAAATTCAGCAAAAATAACAATCAATGAGTCCATTCAAGTAGCAATGCTTTGTTCTCTCACTTCTTTAATAAAGAAAATAATATATATGAATCATTGTGTTCATCTAATCCATTGCACAGAGAGGAATGACAGTTTACCACCTTATCAAAGAGCTTTGTGGGATTATCCTGAAAATCAATGGCATTGCGATAATGCATCCACATGATTCATTACATTTTCTTTAAAATGTAATGAAGACGGCAACTCTCATGATACATTTAGTAACATAAGTGAGTCATCAATCTACACCTTTGTTTGTTGTAAATATTTGCCCTCTAATAGTGATTTTTTGTGCCACATGTGAGTAAAAAATTTTATCACTTGTACCATACAGTGTAAATGCAGCCTTACGCCCCATTCACACGGGGCTTCAGCGTCAACGCTTGACAGAGAGCATGTATGAAGCTGGGGCTGATGCGATCGTCACAGCAGCGTCAGCCAATGAAATTAGTCAGCAATAAGCCACTGTCTGAGCTGGTGTATTTGCATACAGCAATCTGATTGGCTGACGCTTCCATCGGCGTTTGAAAAGTTGAGCAAGTCCCAACTTCTGCAGTGAGCAACGCCACTGAAGTGGCGCCGACGGATCCACAATGCAGTTAGGCAACGCCTGATGTCACCCATTCAAAGTGAATGGGAAGCGTTGAAGCTGACGCCCGGTGTGAATGGGGCGTTACTGCTAAGTATTGTTTCCTTGTTGACATCCTTTATTTGTTTTGTTGTTTGTCATGTTTTGCCCTGTCTGTTTTCGAGACCCTGGAATGTATTTAAAGTTTATGATTGTTTGCTGCCTTGCCTGACCTATCTGTCTGTCTTGTGGATTACTCCTTATGTAACTGTTTGCTTCTGTTCACCCTTTGCCTGTTTGGCCATTCCTTTGAATAATGCTTCATATGGAGCTTCCCCTGTAATGCCACACCCTCTTCACTTTAGACCCAGACCACCATCTTTTAAACACACACTTAAATATGCGCTCTAATGAGACTCTCTATCTATCTCTTAACTCTAGTTCTAAAAATAACCCTCACAAGCACATGGTTGTTTTAAAGCCAGGTGTCCTCATAAAACTAAAATACGCTGTTAGAGGAAAGAAAACTGAACTAATCATAATTAGGACTTTAAGTCAGTCACATTTATTTATAAAGCACAATATTTTATGCACTTTTTGCTTTTTTTATTTATTTTGGTAAAACGTAAATTTTCACTATTAACTACTTGCTTTTTAACTTAGACTTAGACTTACTTTTATTTATAAAGCACAATATAACAACAGTTGTTGAGCATTTTGCTGTATTATAATGCTTTCATTGTATTAACAATTATCAATAATAATTGTAAATAAAACAGTAACACTTTACAATAAGGTTCATTAGTTAATTCATTTACTAACATGAACTAATTATGAACAACACTTGTACAGCATTTATTAATCATAATTGAACATTTACTGATGCATTATTAACATCCAAGTTTATGCTTGTTAACATTAGTTAATGCACCATGAGTTAACATGAACTAAAAATGAGCAATTGTATTTTCATTAACTAATGTTACATAATGTGAACAAATACTGTAGTACATGTATTGTTCATTGTTTGTTCATGTTAGTAAATGAAATAATTAACATTAACTAATGAACATTGTAAAGTGTGACCAATAAAACAACATACAATACATACAACAAAAAACAGCAAGCTCATTTAACTCTGGTATTAAAAGCCTTTTCTAAAAGGTAAAGTTTCCGTTTCCCTTTGAACATGGATTCAGCACAGAATATTCTAATAAAGAGTGGTAAACCGTTCCACAATTTGGGGCCCACAATGGACCTTTTTCTTTAATTTTGATTAGGGAACTTTTAACAGTTTCTGACTTGATGACCAGATAATTAAACATCTAGCAGATATGTTAACAGTCATAAGTTCAGAAAAATGAAAAAAAAAGAAGGTGCCAGACCATTTAAAACCTTAAAAACAATGAATAAAATTTTAAACTTTATTCTAAAACATACTGGGAACCAGTGCAGAGAAAGTAGGTGGGGCTAATGTGCTCAAATTTACCAGTGCCAATAAAAGGCTGCGTTTTGGACCACTTGTAGGCGATTTTTATAGGGTTTATAGGATACTTCTGTAAATTGAGTTGCAGTAGTCCAAACGTGAGGATATAAACGCATACCTGTTTATTATTAAGATATTGGCTATTCATTAGTACTATTCTAATCCTAGCCAATACCTAAACTCAACTAATGCCTTACTAACTATCAATAAGCAGCAAACTGCTAATAGTAATGGTTTGTTAATAGGGAGAATACCTTAAATGACCCTCATTTTTTACATTAATGGTTTTCTCAAAAGATTAGGCAGTGTCTTTAAAGCTAATCATGTTTTAATTATCTTAAAGCGTCAACATCCTACATGAAAGGGAGGCCGGATATACATTAACAGGTCAAGCTTAAAATCTTCTCAAAGGTTGATGCCTGTCAACAACAACAATAAAGTAAAATAGCACAGCCAAAATAAAGGCAGCACCATCATGGTGTCACATATTCTGCTTCTAGTGAGCCCAGAAGCGTATTGTTATAGGAGGAGTGTGTGTGTGTGCATGTCGCAAACACTCTGCATACAGCAATCTCAATATCACAAAAGGATGAGTCATCTGTATTATAATATCCCCTGTGATGTCTCCTCAAAACAAGCTTGATCCACACACAAACACAGCAAAGAAGTATAATGACATGCCTGCGTTTCTTTTATCTGAACTTTCTCATCCGTTTCAGAATTATTTGGTAGCAAACCGCCTGATTTAACCGTATTGTGCAAGAACATCGACACATGTAATGTCAACATGTCAACAGTAGAAGCGAGTGCACAAGAAACATATTTCTGTGCAATGCTTCGTGCTATTTTATGCCTGGCATCTGACACAGAAACATTTTTACATCGCAACGGTTTGTGTTCCAGGGTGCGCACAACAGATGGATGTGGATGCGGTCCAGGAGCATGATTTCAGTGCTAATAATGCAGATGGTACATTGTTAATTTGAAAGGAGCACATAAACACAGAAGATACAATAAGAGTGCCGTAATTAGATTTTCAGATTTAGATTTGCAAGCCTTTTGAATTTTTAACAACAGAGGGGTTGGAGGAGAAAATAATGGACAGTCGTTTCCACTCAGCCTCAGTTAATGCAAGTTTCTGAAGGAGACCTAATGGTTATGAGTGTATGCATAATGGCTCATCCTGAGATGATATGTTTAATGTAGGGGCTTTTGATTCACAGCTTTGTTTGCATTGGGCATTTTAGATTCAATGAGATTTAAGATGGAATATATAGATGAGAAATATGGCTTTATTGTGGAAATTCATAAGATGGTGCCAATCCTGTTTGCGAGCCTTTCCAATGTAAAAGTCAACTCTTATCCTACAAGTTTTACATTAAATGTAGAGGGTATGTTATGGATGTCTGAACGTGGCCTTCAAAGCGGATTCTGTCTGCTCATTTCACATTAGATCATATGAATATGTTGCTGCCCGATATTGGAAAAGTCTAACATTATGATATGAATTATTTATATTCAATTCAATTCATGTTTATTTCTATAGCGCTTTTACAATATAGATTGTGTCAAAGCGGCTTAACATAGAAGTTCTAGTAAATTGAAAATGTGTCAGTCCAGTTTTCAGAGTTGAAGTTTAGTTCAGTTCAGTGTGGTTTAGTTTTCACCGCTGAAAGTCCAAACACTGAAGAGCAAATCCATCGATGCACAGCTCCACAAGTCCCAACCAAACAAGCCAGTGGCGACAGTGGTGAGGAAAAAACTTCACCAATTGACAAAAGTGAAAAAAATAAAAAATCTTGAGAGAAACCAGGCTTGGTTGGGCACAATCATTTCTCCTCTGGTCAAACTTCCTATGCAGAGCTGCAGTCTAGGCGCTGAAAGCTGGAGAACACTGGATGTCCATCGTGGAGAAACTGCAGGTGTGAGTAGGTCATTGGGGCGTGATCAGGCTGGCCCACGGGATCAATGCAGAGACTCGTCTGTCACTGAATCTTTCAGGAATCAGTCTCACGCTCTCCGTTCCTCCATGACCACCACAGCATGAGTTCAGGATATAGCCTGATCCAGGATTATGGGTACCTTGAATTAATTTCTTTCCAGGTCTTGGATCACAGCAGTGGTGCTGCATAATTTCTACAGGCCTCGAGATGAGTACCTCCAGGTGGAAATAGAGAATAACAAGGAAATAGAAAATAATAATAAAAACAATTGGTGTAGCTGCTGTTTATAGTGTATTTAAACAAGATGCAAAAATTAAGTGTTATAAATGAAAACAGTAGTTATATAAACAGACAGAAAAAAATATGTAAAGCATATGAGTATTTCTAACAAATTGTCTGGTGCATTAAGACAGGAGTGTGTCCTACAGGTGGTTGCCAAGCCAGCTCACCTGCCTGAAGCACACTGATGCATCATACCGTTTTGTGATGCATTGTGTGTAAGCTTTACTAAAAAGAAAGGTCTTTAATTTAGTTTTAAACTGAGAGAGTGTGTCTGAGCATTGGACATAATAAAGAAGGCTTTTCCAGAGTTTATGAGCCATAAAAGAGAAGACTAGACCTCTTTTAGTGGATTTTGCTATTCTGGGTACCATCAGAAGCCCTGAGTTTTGAAATCTTAAAGAGAGGCTTGGATTGTAGCGAGGCAAAATGTTGGTTAGATAAGCAGGAGCTAGATTATTTAAAGTTTTATTGGTAAGAAGCAATATTTTATAATCAATATGGAACTTAACAGGCAGCCAATGTAAGGAGGATAAAATTGGGGTGATATGATCATATTTTGTAGATTTGGTAAGAACTCTGGCAGCTGCATTTTGCACTAACTAAAGTTTATTAATAGAGGATGCTGGGCAACCAGCAAACAGAGCATTATAGTAATCCAGGCTAGAAGTCATATTGCGATATGAATATAATTTCACTAGATGAATTGAACAACTGTTTGGAAAGAATTTATAATTTTAGATTGATTGATTCTATAGGGGAGTGCATAAAATATAATAAACAATACACAAGCATAGATAAATTCATTCATTTTCTTTTCGGCTTAGTCCCTTTATTAATCTGGGGTCGCCACAGCGGAATGAACCGCCAACTTATCCAGCATATTTTTATGCAGCGGATGCCCTTCCAGCTGTAACCCATTACTGGGAAACATCCATACACTATGGACAATTTAGCTTACCCAATTCACCTATACCACATTTCTTTGGACTGTGGGGGAACCGGAACACCCATAGGAAACCCACGCAAACATGGGGACATATGCAAATTCCACACAGAAACACCAACCTGGCGGGGCTCGAACCTGCAACCTTTTTGCTGTGAGGCAAATGTGCTACCCACTGCACCACCATGCTGCCTGCATAGATAAATTAAATAAACGAAAATATGCAAATTAAATAAACTTTCAATCTGTGAGTCAAACTTAATTCAGGTATGCAAAAATTGAATAATCAAATGTAAAATAATACTGCATACTGCATAGTCTTCATTTCATAAACAATTCAATAAAATAAATCAATATCACATTGCGATATTGATGCTGAAACGATATATTGTGCAACCCTAGTTCAGTCCATTGGAAATTAGTATAAATCAGTATAGGATGGGATTGTGTACTTCAACATTATTACATGCAATAGAAGCATTTTTAAAGAATTTTAGGAAGCTAATATACATTTATTATTCTTCAATTCTTATGTTTAATACATACATTTATACATAAAGAATGTAGTTGATATATCTTTTAAGAGAAACATATAAATGCTATTTTGTTTTAAATGGTTGTAGTAAATAGTTTTGGCTCGTAACCAAAATTAATCATATTTCAATCCATCTTTTAGATTTGTAGCTTTGTGGAAAAAATAGCTTTTTGGGGGAAAAAATTGGAGTACAAATTGATTTTATTTTGTCTTAAATCCCATTTGTTTACATAGCAATGGTTTGTTAAATGATACAATAACTTTAAACATTTGTTGTAGCCTTCTTTTTCACATGCGTACAATTTCATGTGTCAAGAGTATAGTGTTTATCAATTTAGTTTTACCTTATGTCTTCATGAAAGAATTCAAGTTTCTTAGTCACTAGTCACTTTGTCTAGTTTATTAGGTAATATTTACGACAAAATTGATCTCTTTGATCCCCTTAAATAGGTATCTTTATTTTAAAGTGTATAAAAGTTTAGAATTGTTTGCATTAATTTAGTTTGTTTTAACAATATTGTTATTTTCAGCAATTTAAAACAGGACTCTTGTAAGAAAATTACAGCAGTTGATGCAGACTTTCAGTATCACCATCACTTGAAATGACAATCCTGTTCATATGAAATAAGCTCCAGAGCAGGGTTGAGCTTACAGACCTGTTGCTATGACAGCAACTTCTGTATTAATTTTAAAGAACAAAACTATCCTGGTCCTTGTCAAATCATTAATATTCAAATGCAGCTAACTGAGTAATCAACCATCCTCATACGGCTATTATTAAGAGACCTGTTCACCAACTGAACTATTATGGTTCATATCATGGCTACACTTTTACTAATTGATTTTCTATGTACAGTACATATAATATCATTTAAATGCAAGTAAAGTTTGTTTTATTGTCACTTATTTGAAAAATATGGATTTAATGTTACATTGAGGGTAACAAGTCAACAATTGGTTTTATTGAGAAGACTTCTCAATATTTGAAATGAATATTCTTTGTCTATCTATTCATCCATCTATTTTCCACTGATTATTTGGTTGTGAGGGCAACAATCTCAGCAAGAAACCCAAAACACTTCCTCCAGCTTTTCCAGAGGGAAGCAGGAAGACAAAGTCCCTCCAGTGTGTTCTAGGTCTTCCCATGGGTCTTCCCTCCCTAGGTAGGCATCCAGCAGGCATCCGAGACCTCAACGATCTTCTCTTTTTTTCTTTTTTTTATCTTTATTTGTATAGCGCTTTTACAATGCAGATTGTGTCAAAGCAGCTTCACATAGAAGATTATAGTGAATTGAAAGTGTCAGTTCAGTTTTCCGAGTTTAAGTTCAGTTTAGTTTAGTTCAGTTCAGGTTAGTGTGGTTTGATATTCACTGCTAAGAGTCCAAACACTGAATAGCAAATTCATTGATGTCCCAAGTCCCAAACCATGCAAGCCAGTGGCGACAGCGGCGAGGAAAAAACTTCACCAATTGGAGAAAGTGAAGGATAAAAACCTCAAGAGAAACCAGGCTTAGTTGGGCAGGACCATTTCTTCTATGGCCAAACGTCTTGTGCATAGCTGCAGTCTAGGCACCGGAGGCTGGAGAGCACTGGACATCAGCGAAGACTCGGCTGTCCCTGGAGTGTCACAGGAATCAGACTCATGATCTCGACTCCTCCATGACCACCACAGCAGCTGCTCAGGATACGGCCTGTTCCGGGATTGTGGAAACCTTGGGATCAGCTCTTCACAGGATTCTCATTCTCTTGATGTGAATGAGCAGCAGCTCTATTCTGAGTTCCTCTCCGGTGACAGAGCTCCTTACCCCATCTCTGAGGGTGCACCCTGTGCAGGAAACATATTTCAGCCATTTGTATCTTAGATCTTGTTCTTTTGGTCATGACCCAAAGCTCATGAACATAGGTGGGAGTAATGTACAGTAGACTAAACGGGGAAACGAGAGCTTCAGTAAATTATTATATGAACAATTATTATATAAACACTATATAAAACATATATAAAACAATCAGAATGTCCTTTTTTATGTTTGTCCAGTCCTAAAGAAATGTCTTGGTTACTATCATAACCCTCATTCCCTAAAGGAGGGAATGGAGACGTTATGTCAGAATGGCTAGATGGAGAATTGCCAGATGACCATTTACTCTGAAGAGTAAGAAAAAGGGCCAATGAATGCCTATGAATTGGCAAGTGCAGCTTGTCACATATGAGGCTGATTTTAATCAGTTGAGTAGTTAGCTCACACCTGAAGAAGAGCAAGATAGACTTTAATGCTGAGAAAGATGAGTGCCTAGCCTTCAGCTGGTGATCCAACCACTGTGGCCACTCGCTACCAAAATGGGGAGACCTAGTGATGACACGTGCATATGCGCTTGTCCTATTCAGTGGAAGCACTAAATATGAGTAAGATAGTTAGCTGGTATAAGACACGGGTCGCCTGGAAAGGGGGAACTCACCGTAGCTGCCTGACACATATGAGATTACCAAACAGGGATTACACATAGCTGGCACCAATCCCCAAAATGCAGGTTGACCAAGCGGGCCAAGCACCCAGCTCCTGTACTAAGTCGGGTTTTGGGAGGCCTCTGAGGAACTATCAATGGTTCGCCAGATAGCTGAAAGAAAATAAGGGCACACAATAAGGGAGAATGGTACAGCAAGCATTTTTTTCAACATTGAGCTTAGTCTCCTCCTGGTTGGCTGGTGCTACTCAGCAACCAGGAGGAGTGACTCCACTCTAAGATTGTGGAATCTCACAAATGTGTTAGGTGTTGCCCAGCCCGCAGCTCCACAGATTTCTGTTAGAGAGGCGTCGCGTGCTCACTCCCTTGTTGAGTGTGCTCTCACCCCCGGGTGACACGGCACATGTTCAGCAGAGTTGGGGTCTCAGGATAATGTAAGAGACCAAAAATTTCCCCAGATCCCCAACCCTCTTGACCAATGCCAACGCAAACAGCAGATCTGTCTTCATGGACAGAATTCTTAAAGATACTGCATCAAATAGCTCAAACAGATCTCTCTGTATCTTGGAGATCTCTCTGTCAGCAGCAATATGTTGTTATAAAGATGTATTTTGCAGGTGGCCCTCCACCGGTACCGCCAGTATTTAGGGGAGATTAGGGGTGATGCTTCACTGAAAAAAATGATGTCAGCAAAATTGTTGCAAACAATCTTGTTAAATTTAAACAACCAAATTACATTTAGTAATGTTCAACGTAATTTGTTTGTTTAAATTCAGCCCAAATAAATTGTTTACAACCACTTAACTTAAAAAAATAGTAAATTCAAGGAATCATCTTTGAATTCAAATTTTTTCAGGGTGGGACTTCTGTAATTTACATTTGCCTGCCTTGCCTGTTGACAAGCAGAGCCTCTGTCTGGACCATTTATGTTGTCTTATGTTGCATGGGTAACACTTTAGATTAGGTCACAAGTCATGCTATTAACTTATTACCTGCCTATAATTAATATAGTAACTATTTATTAGTAGTTATAAAGTATGGTCTTATTCTGCATTCCTAATCATACCCAAAACCTAAACCCAACTTCTACCTTACTCACTATTTATAAACTGTTAATTAAACTGAAGTGTTACTGTTGCATGCATTTTATTTTTTTAACCCTCAGTTCATGAAAGGTGTATAAATCTCAGTTTGCACATACTGACTCTCATGTTGGTTTTGTGGTCCAGGGTCACATTTGTACTGTTGTGTGTTGAGCCTTTTTGTCAGACAATTTTCTATGTAAAGTAAACATTTTATACTGAAAGTAAAGCTTTTAAATTGAATTGAACTGGAAAAATGAAACCTTATTCTGATTTGGTATATATGAAATAACAAGAATTTAATTTTAATAAGTAACATTTACTGCTGGCAAATGCAGTAAAAATGGTGATTTGAAGGATAGTGGCAAAGTATAAATATTTAAAATGACAGTTAATTAGTATTTTTGGACTGCAATGGGGTTAAAATAGAATCTTTTAATATGCCATCAAATAATTCTCCAAGAGTTGTGGGCATATAAACCATTGTTACACAAAATTATACATTTAAGGCATATTTTAACATTCTTTTAATGTTTTTATTTATCAATTAATCTTTTAATTGCTTTATGTTTTCAATGTATCATTCTGTAATCATATTCTAATTGTATTTACATACACGTTAGATATTATGTAAAGGGACTAAGCTGAAGGAAAATGAATAAATGAAGTATTATATACCTTTATATGTAACAATAAGACTTTAACTTTTACAAGTTTGCCTTAAAAATGATTTCAGCAGATGTTGCTCAGTGTGTGAGGACAGAAAACTCTATATAGGGATCTTGTGAATTAGAACACAGCTAGTCTTATTTGATGTTACAGGTGTTGCTTGTGAAGGTGGAGTAAAGGGTATAAAAAAGACAGAGGATACAAAAAAATGAAGAGAAGATGGTACTGTAGGTATGGACAATAGATGTCTTTTTCCACCTCTTTTGTCATAAGTGAAGGGTGCTATTTCTGGCATGTCGTCAGGCTTTTCCTTGGAGTTATGCGTCTGTCTCCAGGTCTACCTGAGATCTAATTACACAGAATGACTGCACCTGACAGCCGGGGATGACAAACTCGCACACACTCGTAGACACACGACAATAACCTCATCAGCTCCCGCTCAACTCTTAACTAAAGGATGAACTCTATGAATATTAATGCTGGCGAAATTAATTCATGATTATTCGGATGGTACATAAGGCGTACAGAGAACAGACTGTATGGATGTGGTCACCATACAAATAAAGATGTCTGTTTAAATGTTGTATCTAGAAGAATGTTTCCATCAAAAGTTGTAAATTGGGCTTGCATGAAAAGATGTGACCATGGACCACAAAACCAGCTTTAGGTTGCATGGGTAAATTTGTGAGAATAAACAAAAATACTCAAATACAAATATACATCTTCGTTGAAGACATTTTGTAAATTTTAACGTAATGTAACATAAATGCATAAAAAAAGAATTTGTAATATGGATAAAAACGAGTCAGTTACCATTTCTGTGTAGAGTTTGCATGTTCTCCCCGTGTTGGCACGGGTTTCCTCCGGGTGCTCCGGTTTTCTCCCACAGTCCAAAGACATGTGCTATAGGTGAACTGAATAAGCTAAATTGGCCGTAGTGTATGTGTGTGAATGAGAGTGTATGGGTGTTACCCAGTGTTGGATTGCAGCTGAAAAGGCATCCACTGCGTAAAACATATGCTGATAACATATGATAAGTTGGCGGTTCATTCCGCTGTGGCGACCCCTGATTAATAAAAGGACTAAGCCGAAAAGAAAA
>CAIGQZ010032640.1:3312049-3340865 GCA_903798205.1 Danio tinwini
TTTCTTTCTTTCTTTCTTTCTTTCTTTCTTTCTTTCTTTCTTTCTTTTACTGATGTGCTATTTCAAGTTCTACAACAGTAATTCTCAATTTAAAAATTGATTGAAAATTGAAATTGAAAACAAAATTGCTAATCAGTTTCATGTTATATGATTTGTTATTTGTATTTGTGACCTTTATGAATACATTATTATATAGTTTTCATTTATTATATCATTCATTAATTATATAGTTACATTTTAACATAAATTTTGGTGTCACAATTCTCTTTTTCCCATGTGGCATTGACATGTTAAGAATCTTTCCTTAACATCTCATGCATGTTCATCAATCACAAAAGTGATACTGTTAAAAATCTCAGACAAGACAAATTCAGACAGCCGATTCGAATGTTATCATTCGATTGAATGGGTGTTATGAGTGGTTATCAGCTGATAGATATGGGGCAGTCGGTGGCCTTCTGCACCTACTGGTAGGCTCAGAAGGCTGTTATCATCCATCCACATGGTTAATCAGCTGTGGATCACATACGGCTGCACCCGAAAGTTGACGATAACTATTTATATTATTTATTAAATTTACAATTAATTGTGTTTTATTAACGTCTACCCCTGCATCAACCCTAAACCCAACCATCAGAGTAATCTAAAAACTGGTCTGGATCTGGAGTTTTCTCTATTAGTATAGCTGATTAACAATGTGGATGGATGATAATAGCTTTCTGAGCCTACCAACTCCTACTGGCCCATATCTATCAGCTGATAACCACTGATAATGGCCATTCAATTGAGTGATAACATTCAAAGTCTGTGATTCAGATGCTGGTCTGTCAGTAGATGTAAAACTAGCATAGCCTTCCTAAATATCTGAGTATAAATACTCTGAGTATCTGAGTATAAAGTTGTTTTTCACATTACACAAACGCCTTTTTTTTCTGCATACTGCAGTTTTTTTCTTTTCAAAATAACTTTACAAAGTGCAAAGCTTTTTGACCCTAAAGGGAACATGAATAAGTGCATTTACTTTTATTCTTAATTCCAAAGTCTACTTTGCCCTTCCACGTTCCACAATAGTCCATGCACGGTTCTTGTGACATAATAATAATTTTTCATCTGCGGATGTCAGCATAATTTTTGGACCTGTTCCAAAACCCAAACTTGAGGTCAACATACTTGACCAGTATTCTGCATACTTAATGTATGACCTGTATTTGGCCAAAATGTTCTAGTGAATTTGAAGAGTTCAGATGCAAAACCCTTAAATGCCGTCTGAAATTTGCTCCTCAAATGTACATTTTTTTTCAGCACATAAACATTTTTTCCTATGTTTATGTTCAGTTTTTTTTTCACTTTAAAGGCAATGAATATATGTTTTTTCATCACCATAGAGGTAAAATTACTGAGCCTACAAACAGGAGTCTGAGAAAATGCTAATTTTAGAAGAAAATATCAAAAGGTATTTAGAGCTTTTTGCATCTAAACTCTTCATTTGAAGATCTCTGTGTGACTGCTGTTTGTTTAGATTTGACAAACCAATGGGACACAATTAATAAAAAAAAAAAATTGTATTCATTTATTTGCCCAATGTCAAAAAGCACACTTTATGTGCACTTGTTGTCATATGGACTTCAAGAAAGGTGCTCACGAACACTCTCTTTGTATCTGCTTTGAGCATTCAGTGAGAACGAGAAAAACGTCTGCTGGACATTCTGTGTGAAATATAAATGCTGAACCCACAAGTGCTATATGAAATGTAGCGGTTGTAGAAGAGTGCAGAAAGATGAAACATACAGAAAATACACTACAGCTACCCTGAATATGACATAAAAAAGTAAATATGCCGTGCATGTGTCACATGTCCATTCATGGTCATTCACAAAACTCTGCAGGTTTTGCTGTGCCTAGTATAATTGAAACAAATGTCAGACCAGTGTTTAACACTATTAGAAACCAATCATACTTTTATTGAGTTGCTAATAAAATGAATACATAGCACAATCAGAAATAACTGCAACTATTGTGGTTACATTTAAATTTCATTTTGCTTGAGTTGCAAAAATACAGTACACCATTAACAAATTCCTGTCAAATCTACAGTAACTTACTGGCAGTAGTTTGCAAGTAATGTACTTTTAATAAATTACAGTATGAATACTGTATTTACATTTATAGCACAATTTATCTTCCTCTATATGTACTTACAATATTGTATATATTTAGTGTAAAATAAACAGTAATTTTCACAAATGCAACTTTAAAATACAGTGACATACTGCATAAGTGTCCTACAGTGGAATATAGTTCACGTAACAGATAAATACTGTGTACAAAAATCATTCTTCACAACAGTGTACAGCATTATTGTTAACTTTGAATACTTTCAAGTCATCATGTTTACCATGCTTTATAGATTAGTTAGAAAACATTACAAACAAAATACAAGTATTGATTTGGTCTGGGCGACGCAGTGGCGCAGTTGGGAGTGCTGTCCCCTCACAGCAAGAACGTTGCTGGTTCGAGCCTCGGCTGGGTCAGTTGGCATTTCTGTGTGGAGTTTGCATGTTCTCCCTGCGTTCGTTTGGGTTTCCTTCGGGTGCTCCAGTTTCCCCCACAGTCCAAAGACAGGTGAACTGGGTAGGCTAAATTGTCCGTAGTGTATGGGTGTAAATGAGTGTGTGTGGATGTTTCCCAGAAATGAGTTGCGGCTAGAAGGGCAACCGCTGTGTAAAAACATGCTGGATAAGTTGGCGGTTCATTCTTATGTGGCGACCACAGGTTAATAAAGGGACTAAGCCAAAAAGAAAATTAATGAATGAATGATTTGGTCTGTGTTTATGTGCATATAAATATGCTAGTAATCATCTAAAATGTGCAAATAAGCAAATAAAGGGTTATTCTGGCCATGAGGACACTACATGGCAAAAGACAAAATAAATAGAGAAGGAAATGGAAAAAGAGGTGAAGAAAAATAGTTATTAGGGAATAGTTGTTCGTGGAATAGTCAAATGACTGCTGCTTATATATTAATGTAATGGTGATTGACAGGACTGAATGATTAAGCTTCTCCTAAATCTACATTTAGAGCTTTACATTTGAACCATGCACATTAACACTCATTGTATTGTTGTGTATTTTGGAGAGATGCAATATGTGCCATGAGTTTTACAGATGCTGCTTTCCTTTGATGTTTGTGTCTTTTGAAAGTCAATGAGACTGACATACAGCTGGTTTTCCTATGCAATAAGAGCCCCCTTTGCTCCTTTTGACATCATAATTCCCCTTCCTGTTAAATGTTGTACTTTAGTCTTTGGATGCAACTTAGAACCATCTTCTTTCTCTTATCCTCAAAAGCAGAAAGCTGTATTCAAAGACATTTCACCCTGACTTGGAAAATGATATGTCTTTCTTCTCTTTTAGGACCTTTGCTCTAGTAAGCAAGACAGTGGATGTCCTCAGGAGGACGTCTAAATGAGGACTGAGGATTCTTGACCAAAGAATTTCAAAGGTTAGAAAGGATTGCAAATGTCACAAACAACACAACATGTTTGTTCCACACATTTCAGCCACACAGGACTTTCTTCTACAAGTCATCCCACCCTAGCATCTTCCCAGCTTCCTGAGTGCCATTTTATTTCATGTGTGGTGTTCTAATCAAATGTTACCATCCCCCCAAAAGCAAGTGTACTTTCTCCAGGCTGAAAAGTATCCTAGAAGAACATTCGAAACAGACATGAAAAGACTCATTTTTGTCACATATCAAAGTCCATTTTCAGCCCTTCCCTTTAATGCTTTTCATCTGCGAAGGAAGATGATGTCATCCTGAGCCTTAACAATCTTCTGGGTTTTGTATAAGATAAAGTCAGGCAGACATACTGTATGCCTAGTCCCACTTCTGTTTTACACCCCTTTGCCTACCTCTATACCCTCAGAGTGGCAAGGGGTAGAGATAAAAAAAATACTTCCCTAAGATATAGGACACTGCATCTAGACAAATAAGTCTTCATACATCATTTAAGCATAAACCCACCAACCATTTTTATTTAAAAGACATCCAATAAAAAGACTTACAGAATCCTATAGGCAGAATCCTGTAGAATCCAAATAATAAGATTAATTTTAAAAGTGATTGGTTTGTTGCAACCCATGCTCATTCTGAAAATGTACATACATTACGTATATACATTTGTGGAGAGTGCCAAAACTGCTGTTCTCATGTAAAAATCCACCAGAAGCTGCTGTCAACTGACTCACTGACTGATTAGCCGCATTTCCACTATTGTGCCTAAATAGAGCGAGTCAGGGCGAGCCAGGGCCACCGTCACTTCTGGGGCCTGAACAGGCCAAAGCTGGGCTTCCTCTGGGCTAGCGGCTTTTTGGCCCGCTAAATACCTTGGGCCAAAGAGGGCCAGCTGGGGCTTCGGGGCAGAGTAAAAGGAGAGTCTGAATTTGCCCAAGTCTGGTAAAGATGGCATGCTGCTATTACACTAGTTTTTCACTCGCACAGGAGTACATGTGGCAAAAAATAAACAAATAAGGGAAAGAAAAACATATAGCTGGTCAGTTGAAGATAGGCTATTCCATAAAACACCTTATAGTCTAGGGGTCTTTTTGCTTATGATCACCCTTGTTTCCCTTTTAAATGTAAGGCTGTTGCATAAAATAATAAAGTAGTTTTAATTTAAAAGTGATATTTCTTTGCTGCGTCTTCCTTGATGTTTTAATAATGCATAATAAGCTTTACACCATATTAAAGACACAGCAGCCTGTAAAAGTTGTCAAGTGTTATTGTCAAGTTTAAAAGGTATGTCTGTGCATGAAACGTGTGCGTTTAAATGCGTGTGTGTGTGTGTGTGTGTGTGTGTGTGTGTGTGAGAGAGAGAGAGAGACCTGTTGAAAGTGTGATCGCTTGACAGATCTGTTGATGCCGCGAGCAGCTGTGTTTCTTTCTTTCTTTATTTATTTAGGAAAAGATACAAAATATGAATAGAACAGAAAGACATAAAACTTTACAAATTATGTGTCCACTTTTGTAGGCTCAACACTGTCATATCTAGACAAAATAGCCTAAGCTGTATTGAAATCATTTAAAGAATTACAAATATCGGATATAATAAAATCACATTAAACAAATAAACCAATATAAAACAAACTAAAGCTATAACAATTTAGATATGTACAATACAAAGAAATTAAACCGTTTCAAGTCATTTTAAACTTTCATTTTACAAAGGCAATTTATACCACCCCGTAGTGTTCATTTTAAAGATGAAATGCAGCCATATGTACTTCTGGCTAGATAGTTCACGATCTCCAGAAATGTATGTAGGGCTACGTTTTTAGAATGAACCTATATTGGTTACTTTACTTTTAAAAAGTGGGTAAACCCATTGTAATTAAAGGTACACTTAAAGGTACACTTCCAGAGAGTGTACAACTTCCATAAAGTTAAACATTTTTTGGTCATTTTTGTCAGTTTTGAATCCATTCATCTTCAGATCTGGTGTGGCCCTTTTAGCTTAGCTTAGCATAAATTATTGAAGTGGATTAGACCATTAGCATCTGTCTCAAAAATGATATTTTTTTAAAATAATTTTCCTATTTAAAGTTTAACTCTTTTTTACTAACATCATGTACTAGACATATACTAGATCATATTGGAAGTTACAGAACCTAGCTGGGGACTATTTTCAGGCAGCAAAATTCTTTGATTATTAAGCTAGAATGATAATATAGTTCCTAGCCATATTAAAGTATAAAATTGTTACAATTTTAAATCAGTCTTAATACATGATGTCAGAATAGTCTAGCTTTAAGAAGAAAATTTATCAAAACTCTTGAGCGATGTCTAATTCGATAAAATTATTTATGCTAGGTTAAGCTAAACGTGCTCCTGCCAGACCCAGAGATTGACTGAATGGATTAAAAATGGTAAAACTCCACTGTTTAACTAGGAGAATTGTAAAATGAGCCCATTTTCAAAAAAGTGGAGTGTTCCTTTAAAAGCTTTAAGTCGATTTTACTTTAAAAACCAAGTAAATCCATTGTAACTTGAAACTGTTTGACTTAACATAATGTTTATAATTATACATATAGTTGATTTACCTAATCATTTTTAGGCAACAGAAAGTAAAGTTAATGTATTACTTTTTTATAATTTAGAAACAGAAGTATTTTCAGAAGTATTTCCGATATTGTGTGCCTTATGCATGAGATGTCCAGTCAACAGTATGTGCATGACATGAGGTCTGAGGCTAAGACAAGGTGTAGTAGTCCATGTGACACCATCTACACACACACAAAAACACAAATATCCTCCAGGGTACTGTGTTGAACTTAAAGAATGCACATTGTTGTTGATGTTACACAGGCTGATCTGGGTATTTTAGAAACTAAAAATATCTAGGTAAGCTCATCAAATTCTGTGAGTAGAAATAGTGTATTGATGCCAGGGGTCAGAGTATATAGGACAGACTATGGCTGCGTCCGAAACCACCTACTACTCAGTAGGTACTGCATTTGAATTTAAACATACTACTCGGCCGTTAGAAAAGTATGTTCTATACAGTGTGAATAGGAGAAGTATGAATGAAATTTGGACATACTACATCTGCCATTTTGTCATGCTCACGTGACCTACCTGCGTCAGTTACGTCGCTTTACTCCCATTCATGAATTCTCTCGCGGGGCATCATGGGATAGCGCAGCGTGCATGGGATGTTCACTTCAGAATCTCGCCGGAAGTAGTAAGTCATCCGGGCACTCGCATACTGATTTTCGAATTCTAGGAATTCGGACATACTACTCGGCTCGCATACTGATTTTAGCGTACTGTATAGTATGGAAGTATGCGGTTTCGGACGCAGCCAATGTCACAAAATTAGAATCATCTCAAACTGATTTCTTTAACATAACAGTTCACTATTTTCTAATGGAGCTGAACAATGTGCACAACTGTGCGGCACAATCATGTCAATTTATGAAGCAGGTTGATGAATCTACTGTAATCCAGAAAAAAATAAGTTCATTCTGCAGGCAAAAAAAGTGCTTATGCGTTTCAAATTTTAACTTCATTTAATTTTTCTGAAGCTGAGCTTATACCCTTCAAAATCTCATTTTACTAGGTTTGCTATGATAAAAACACATTCAAAATTGGTTTTGATCCTGTCTCCACTAAAAAAAGTTCTAGACAAACAAATAAAAACACACACAAACTGCTATTCTGCTCATCCTCAGTGCCAGAAACAAGCCTAAACAAAAGCTTCGACATTGATTTTTTCCATTTCTGGACACTATAAAATGATGAGTCCTCTCAATACTCATATTGATCTTTGCTCTCTGTGACTCACTGATCCTGAACAGGAATGAAATGGACTCTGACATTCACATGTAATGCTTTTGTCCATTACAATATTACAGCCCCTATTTTGATCTCAATGACAATCTATAAGTGCATAATATCTGAAGAGTAGCCCCGATAGGTCCATTAATGACTACCACAGAAGTATATACACATCATAAAAGGTATGTACACCTGATAATAAGTGCGTAATCATTGAAGCAAAAACAGATCAACAACTGAAACTGATAACTCTATTCTATTCGCTCTGTCTCAATAGGAATGTTAGCGCTTTGCATTTATCTTGTGTACGTCTAGTGTGCTGCTAAAGGTCAATTGATTGGTGCTTGGGGCTTGTAAAAGGTCAGAAACGGCTTTGTCTTTGTGTCTGCTGGAGAGAGGAAATACTCTTGTGTCGCTCTGTCTGTGGTCTCTCTCAGGGGGGATTCTGGTAAAAGCTGCTGCTCCAGTGCTGTGTTTCTCTTAATGGTTGTAGTTGTATGACTTGAATGGGAGCAGCTGATTGAAAATTGAACATCAAGATTGAAGATCAAGGTTGGAGGACTTTGCATTTCCACTCAACCTCATTCCAAAATCATTGTAAAGATGTCATTTTTGTCGCACAAACTGTGCAGTTTGGGATGAGAAACCACACATACCTATCAATCTGCTAAACAAGTTAATAACGGTCATTAGAGAGGCTCTGCACTCCCCAATTTTAACATTCATTGAGTAAATGTGAAGGGGGCAGAGAGAAAACTGTGGGCCGTGTCACATCCTGTGGTTCAGATAAACCTCCCCCTTCTTTTTTATTTAGCTGATCTGGTTCGGACAGAAGGAGCAAGGAAGTTTAGCAGGAAAAATCAGCATGGCAGAACATGAGTCATTAGCATGAGGATGGCGCCGAGCCTGTTGAGCTGAGTTTGTGCAGAAACATAAGAGACTCTTGCTCCTTGTTGATTTTTGCAGTTTAATAAAGCTCATTCTATGCTTGATTTGCTTCATTGGATTTAATATCTATGCCACTGGTATGATAATACAGGATCTATTGTGAAGTATGAAATGAGTGGACATGGATTAAATTTTTTAGGTGACAAAGTGGAAAAAGGCTATAATCAGGGTGCAAATTACTGCGAGGTTTGGGGGGATTGACCCCCCTAATTAACATTTGATCCCCCCTGAAGGACATGAAAACAAGATGTATGGGGGTCAGCCCTTTATTACTGAGAAATATTTCACTCTGATTTGTATTTTAAATAAAAATGCTAATAATTAAAATAATAAACAATAAAAATATACATTTGACCACCCCTATTTTAGTTTATACCATTGTGAATGCATAATTGTGCTAATGAGCCTATGCAAGAAAGAAAATTCATTCAACAGTTTGAAACTGTAGATCAAGAACACCGATTGACATGGTAAGTGTTCACAAGACTGTTTTCTCGTAAAATAGGTGTTTATACATATAACCTGAAAATAAAGTTAAATTAGACACATAGTTTGTATAGTTTGACCTACAGTAACCTCTGAAATAGCTAATCAGAGGATACTGTAGGTCACAATACACTAAATATTCCTCAAAACACTGAAAACTTAAATATGTTTTATTTAAAAAAACTAGTTTTAAATAATACAAAATTTATTAGTAATTTAAATAAATACATAAATGACTGAAGGATGTACAAAAATGCAGGGTTCCACACAATTCATTCATGTTGTTCCAACACAAATCGATTAAGTTAACTTAACACTTTTAACAAATTTATGTGGATTGAACATAAAAAATAAGTTGTCTCAATGAAATCTCAAGAATTGTGTTGTTTTAGCTTATTTTAAACAAGTAGTTTGAACGAGCAAAATACACTTTTTTTTGAGTGTATTACACAAACTAACATAACCAAAAAAAATTGACCCCCCTGATGGTCAATGTATAATTCACACACTTGCTATAAGTTACAACAGACCGTGCGCTGTATTAAATTCAGGGTTCCACACAATTCATTCATATTGTCACGACACAAAGCGATTAAAATAACTTCCCTAAGAAATGGGACACTGCATCTAGACAATTACACGTCTTCAATTCAATCAATCAATCAAGCCTTTATTTGTCACATATACCTCCATGTATTCATATACACTGACATATAGTGAAATTGGACCCCCCCGACCATACACAAACATCACATTTCAGGGGAAGATAGGTCAACGGGAGGTAGCATTTAAAAAAAGGAAGTAAGATACAATTCAGGAAAGAGAGGCGTAAAAAAAAACTCCCTCTCACCTTACTCTTGAGTTAGAGCAGTGTGAGATCAAGGAGAGAAAAAAAAAAAACAGCAGTCAAGCACATAAAACACATAGACATGACATACATCGCAACAGGGGATGGGAAAGGGGGTGTGGATATAGTCCGGCAAGGGCAGGCAGCCGTCGATTCCTGCAGCCATGGAGGCGCTGGTCACAGACCCGCCTACCCCCTCCAGTGGATGAAAGCACACGAAGGCGTGGGATGAAGAGTTAGGTAGTGAAAGTCTATATGTAGTTGTTTATGTGTGTGTGTGTGTGTGTAAGCCTGTATAGTCCAACAGGTGTCCTTGACATGGAGCAGGAATTTCAGAGCGTCTCATCTTGCTATCCGGGAGAAGTTGTTTTTCTCCAGCCGAGGCCGTCTGGCTGGAAAAACACTGGGAGCCGACTCATACATCATTTAAGCATGAACACGCCAATCATTTTTGTTGAATAAACAAATTTAAGTTGATTGAACATAAAACAATTATGTTGTCCCAAATAAATCTCAAGAATTGTGTTATTTCCAACATAGGCTCATTCTGAAAACGTAGCTCTATATACGTTTTGGGAGATTGTGAATTATGTAGGCAGAGCTACGTATGGATGCACTTCGTCTTTTAAATGAATACTATGGGGCGGTATAAAGGTGTTCCTTTTCTCGCTAACCAGCTGACTGCTTACCTGCATGTGGATGGCTTTCCCGCTGTTACCAGTTTGTCTGGTAGCTCGACATGTACGTTGGTGGACTTGAGATGCAGAGTGGAGTTGACCATGACAAAGGGGTTCGAGTCTGGTCTAGAACAGTTTCAGAAATCAGGCAAGACAAAAACAGAAGACAAAAAATAAAATAAAGAAGTAAATAACAGGGTGAGAATGTGGTAAAGTTTGAAAATGTGGTAAAAATCAGAGGGCTTTTCTTTTTCTGGATTGCTTTTCAAAACAAATGACACTCGCAAGAGAAATTTAAGATCTCAAAAAGCATACACAGCGGCCTCTGGTGGATTCACGAAAAAAAAAAAACTGCAAAAAAAACATAGTTCCTGGGATGTATTTTGCTCTCTCCAGAAATAGGTGTACGCAATCAGAATAAGCCTGGGTTGGTTATTTCATCTAATTTTAAATAAGTAGTTTGAACAAGCAGCAAAAATAATTTTACAGTGATGTTACCGAAGGTAAAGGTGTTCTTGGGGTCAATGATGAAAAACATTTGACCTTGTACTTATTTTTTTATGCTTTATCATCTTAAAGGGCTGAATGCTGAATTAAGTAACCATTGCTATTCTTGTCATCAGTGGTAATTAAGTAAACTGCAGTCAGGAATGTATTGCTCATTTTCAAAACTGATTATTAACCTAACTGCTGTGCTGGATTTTTTTTTACGTAATATTTTCAACCCAAAGGATGGGTTTGTCTATTTTGGGTTGAAACAGCATTTATAGTGAATAGTTCAAATGAATCACAGAATAGTACCGAATATTGCAGAATGAGTACATCTGAGGTTACAGTGGTGCATTTTTCAGGCTCTTGTGAAGTGCATTTTTGAGATACTCATGAGGTTACAGTGTTGAATTTTTTGAGGCATTCGCGAGATTAGGATAATGCAGTTATCGTGAGGTTACAATGGTACATTTTTGAGGCACTCTTGAGGTTTTGATGGTACATTTTTGAGACACTTATGAGGTCATGGTGTTGCATTTTTCAGGCACTTGTGAGGTTACAGTAGTGCATTTTTCAGGCACCTATGAGGTTACGATTGTTAATATTTCCGACATAATGACAAGATTATGGTGGAGCATTTTTTTAGGAACTTGTGATGTTAAGGTGGTGAATTTTCTTTTCAGACATGTGAAATTACAGTCTGGCATTGTTAAAACTTTCAGGGTCAGTAAGACTAATAAATGAATACTAAAAGCAAGGAGGAATTATACTGATCAAATGAGACATTAAAGATTGCCACTTCTATTTCACATAAATACTGTTCTGTTTAACCTTTTTATTAAAATGTTCTAAAAATATATATAATAGTTTGTAGAAAATTATTACTATTTTTAGCATTGATAATAACAAGAAATAATTTGTGAGCATACAGTGCTCACAAAAACACAGGGGATGTATTACTGAGTACACCCCCCTTTTGAAAACAAATATTTTGTTCCATTTCTCAGTAAATAGAGCCAATATACACTCACCGGCCACTTTATTAGGTACACCTGTCCATCAGCCAATCACATTGCAGCAAATCAATGCATTTACGCATGTAGACATGGTCAAGACGATCTGCTGCAGTTCAAACTGAGCATCAGAATGCAGAAGAAATGTGATTTAAGTGACTTTGAACATGGCATGGTTGTTGGTGCCAGACGGAATGGTCTGAGTATTTCACAAACTGCTGATCTACTGGGATTTTCATGCACAACCATCTCTAAGGTTTACAGAGAATGGTCCGAAAAAAAAGAAAAAATTCAGTGAGCGGCAGTTCTGTGGGCACAAATGCCTTGTTGATGCCAGAAGTCAGAGGAGAATGGCCAGACTGATTCAAGCTGATAGAAAGGAAACAGTAACTCAAGTAACCACTCATTACAACTGAGGTATGCAGAAGAGCATCTCTGAATGCACAACACATCAAACCTTGAGGCAGATGGGCTACAGC
The DNA here is from genome assembly GCA_903798205.1 of Danio tinwini. Taxonomy (NCBI): domain Eukaryota; kingdom Metazoa; phylum Chordata; class Actinopteri; order Cypriniformes; family Danionidae; genus Danio; species Danio tinwini. The sequence goes on from CAIGQZ010032640.1 coordinate 3,324,325, forward strand.
ACACCACACCGGGTGACACTCCTCTCAGCTAAGATCTGAAAACTGAGGCTACATTTTGCAGACAAATCTGCAGCAATCGCATGATGCTAATATGTCAATATGGACCAAAATCTCTGAGGAATATTTCCAGTACTGGGTCCAACCCGGTACTAGTAAGGTGTACCTAATAAAGTGTCTGGTGAGTGTAATTTTGTGTCTTTTTAAAAAATCTGTTTTTAACAGTTGTTTCCATTAAAATTAAAGTTTTAGTTACCAAAATCTTTAGGAATAGAAAGATAATACATTTGAGTTCAAACGAGATATTGCAAAAAAATTTAAATAAATCTTTTTTTATTGAAATTCGTTCTAATATTTACCCTAATATACCAATTTGGGTGTACTAATTTTTTGAACTCTGTTAAATCTTAAGTTTGTTTTGTTGGATTAGTCCCAGTTTTTGATTCGGCACTGACTAATCTAATAATGTATATGCACAAATATATTATTGTAAAGCATTCTATAAAAAAATATTATATTAAAAGAAAGATCTGTGAGGGGTGGGCTCATTTATGCTGAGCACTGTATTTCAATGCGCTCTGAAGGATTAAGTGACACTGAAAACAGGAGGAATGTCTGCTAAAGACTCTGTGATTTGCCATCATCGAAATAAATTACTATTCAAAATATGAAAAATGCAATAAAGCAACCTATGCAATTCAAATCAGATAAAAAAAGCCTTGGTGAGAAACTGGCAGGTATTTTCAGTTGCTAAGAAACATGATGCATTAATGTAGAATTTACATTCACATGAGTTTGTTCTAGTTATTTAACAACTTCAAATCTTAATCAAATTAAAACTTTGATCAAAAGAATGTTATATTAATATTCAACATAGGCAAACACAGTGCATACTAACACAATGCAGTTTAATGTAATAGTATAATTCATGCTATTCACCACTCACCTTTCTCTCATAGTTGTTAAAGCCTAAATTGCTTTGTTTCTACTAATAAAAGTAATCTAGTTTTACACTGATGTTAATCACACCCTTGAGCCATGTGCTGATAGATTTACTGGCACATGGTCGGCGACTGGGTGATCAATGTGAATGGAAGAGCAGGGGAGCAAATTGCTGGCTTAAGAGTGGATGACCTTGTTTGACCAGAGAGTTCTGTCTGGTATTGAGCAGATTGGTGTGAGAAAAGTCCTTTACTGTGAATCTTCACCGTTATGCTGTATTATTGGGGAGAACTTGTCTGACAAATATGTTAAATTAAATGTATATAGACAGTATTGTATAAGACCCGTAGCCTGGTGAAAGGGGTGGTTCTCTTTTCTTAAAAAGTGGACCTTTTTGCAGTTATCCTCATTCCTTTTCCTCATTTTCAGATTTAAATACTGCATTTTAGTGACATTTTAAGCTGGATTAGCTTGTCTGATGGTCATCATAACCACACTTTTTAATGTACAAAAAATGTTTTCTAAAGATTTACAATAAAGACTTATGAATACAATACTTATTTTTTAAAATACTAATTTATCACATAATTTATCATTAGAAAGTCTGTGGCTTATTGTCATTTAGTGTGCAAATAACAAAATTGCCCAAAGCACATTCAACTTTCCTCAGAATTTGGCCATCTGACAAATAACAACTTCAAATATAATAATTATAATAACAATGTAGAGCTTCACAAATTTTTCTAGCCTCTCGTAAAAAATACATATGAAAATGTATGAATAACAACAATAGCCAAATTAGTGTTCAGAGACATTTTAATATGGGCCTTTTATTGGTCATGTTTTGTTTTAACAGTAAGGTCCAAGATTTAGAATAAAGTTACTTATAAAATGTTTTCTCTATTTAAGAACTATAGCGAAAGATGTCAGATTGTATGTTTTCTTGCACAGCTGGATGTTTGACTCAATAAAAATACTTGTTTGCATTGAACAAAACTGATTAGCTGAAGTCACAACAGCCAACAGAGGATTCTGCTTTGGGCTTAAACCCTTTTTTCGATCGATTATTTTCATTATTTGTGATGGTATAGCAGTCAAAATAGGACAAATGAGCTCATGTATAGGACAAATTTTGGTCCTTTTGGACCTTTGTCAGTATGGGGTGGGTCTTCCGAACCACCCAAACCTCCCTGGCTACGAGCCTGTAGATGGTGGTTTTTGATGATGAATGACATGATATATATTCTTACTGTTTGTACAGGGTTGTGTGGGTAATGCATTACAAGTAATACAAGTTATGTAACTTGATTACTTATGAAGATACTTATGATACATGATTATTTTTCAAGGAACTAGTAAAGTAAGCCTTTACCTTTTAATTTTCAATAGCACTTACACCAAATTTTACAATTCTAAGTTTGGAAAATTACAGAGGACTTGTTAATTCATATTTTGTCTGATTGTGTATATCATTTTATTCTACAATTTATTATTATTTTTAAAAAATACTATTTTTCTCTTTGCCTGTTCATATTATTGTTTTCTGAATTGTGAAGTGATACAAATTAATGTTCAATATAACTCAAATCTCTGATTAAAATCTTTTGCAAAATATCTGATTTAAATGTGGCAAAAATATTAAACAAGAATTTTGATTGTATTATTATTAATAGTTATCTGTAATAATAATAATAATAATAATAATAATAATAATAATAATAATAGGCGACGCAGTGGTGCAGTAGGTAATGCTGTCACCTCACAGCAAGAAGGTCAGTGGTTCAAGCCTCGGGTGGGTCAGTTGGCGTTTCTGTGTGGAGTTTGCTTGTTCTCCCAGTGTTTGCGTGGGTATGTTTCCCAGAGATGGGTTGCAGCTGGAAGGGCATCCGCTTCGTAAAACGTGCTGAATAAGTTGGCAGTTCATTCCGCTGTGGCGACCCTGGATTAATAAAGAGACTAAGCTGAAAAGAAAGTGAATGAATGAATGAATAATAGTAATAATAAATGTTTCTGATCATCAACATTTCATATTATATGGTATGACTAAATAATTTCTAAAAGGCCATGTTACAAAATGTGGGAATACAATTTTAATATTGTGGTGCAGTGGGTAGCACTCTCGCCTCACATCAAGAAGGTCGGTGGTTCGAGCCTCGGCTGGGTCAGTTGGGATTTCTGTGTGGAGAGCATGTTCTCCCCGTGTTTGCATTGGTTTTCTCCAGGTGGTCCGGTTTCCCCTACATGTTCAAAGACATGCGGTATAGGTGTCCGTAGTGTATGTGTGTGAATAAGTGTGTATTGGTGTTTACCAGTGATGGGTTGCAGCTGGATGGGCATCCGCTGCATAAAACATATGCTGGATAAGTTGGCGATTCATTCTGCTGTGGCAACCCCAGATTATTAAAGGGACTAAGCTGAAAAAAAAGGAATGAATGAATCAGAAGATTTAAAATATAATCAACAGGCCCGTAGCCAGGGGGGGTTCGGGTGATTCGAAAGACCCAGCCCCCACTGACCCAACAGTCAACGTTATCAAATGAAAGGAGTGTAATTAACTCAAAATTTACTGAAAGTTGATTCTACTCATTTGAAAACAGTTTTGAACTCCTTGTTGAAGGTAATGAGTTAATTAAATACCTCATTACTTAAATGGAGTAAGTTCACAGTACTCATATAGATTAGTTTTCTAACTCAAATGGTTTGTTGCAATCGGTTCCTTAAATGGTTTTAGTTGCCTTAACTTATTGGGTTTTATAGTGCATCATAAATTGTGGAAATAACCCATTGAAGGCTTTAAGACCAAGCAGAATCTGATGTAAGTAAAGTCAAATTGTTAAATAGAGAAAAACATTTTACAAGTAACTTTTATTCTAAGTCTTGGGCCTTATTCTTGAAAGAAAAAATGAGCAAAAAAAGCACCAAAAGCGGCCCATATTAAAGTTAATTTAATTAGGCTTTTGTTGATATCCATTATTTTTTGGGCTAGAAAAAATTGTGGAGCGCTACATTTTTAATATTATGTTATGAATGTTTTTCATTCAAATGGCCAAATTCTGACGAAAGCTGAATGTGCTGGCCAGTTTGTTATTTGCCTATTAAATGACAATATAGGCTGCAATTTGTTTTCTACTGATATATGATGTGCTAAATTTATATTTTAAAAATAAGCTTTTTTTCCATGTTTCTTGGTTCTAAATCTTTAGAAAATATTTTTGGTACATCAAAAAGCTAATCCAGCTGAAATAATGCTTAAAATGTATTTAAATGGAGTATTTAAACCTCATAATTACATACAAAATGAGACAAATAACTGCACAAATCTCTATTTTTTTTTTTTTTAGAAAAACCCTTTTATCAGGCTGGCTACAGGCCTGATCAGTCAACTGGGAAAGTATGGTTTATATGCTTTATTTTTTTTTTACCACTTTTTTTGTCCCTATAGTGTCTTGCTTTAAAATGTGATTGGATTTTAAATGTGGTCTTAGTTACAGTATCTAACATACAGTACAGCTTATTCAGTTTAATTTGATTTTGAGTTAAATACACTGCTGGGTGTTTTCAAATGAACAGCCGCACCTGACAGAATCAATCCACCAAATGACTCTTAGCCGTTTTTAATTAATTCATTTCATATTCATCTCACTAACCCCATGTATATCATAATGTTACCCCTCCTCTCAATACTTTTTTTTTTTTTTTTTTTTTTTTGGAGATGATTACCATTTCTCAGCGCTTTAAGATTTTTCTTAGCTTTTCGTTGTCATGGTGACAGGTCTCTATGCTTGCATCTATAATTAAGACAAGGAATTATTCTTGATATCAGTTTTATATCTCAACATCACCACAAGAGGTCGCCACTTAACCTTTGAATCTCTGCGGATGAAAACCGTGAGTTCACTTTATTTTCTCTTTAATGTTTATTCCTAATTAATCAAATAACGTTACATCTTCTGGCTCTGTAATATCACAAGAAGATTTTTGTTTTTATTTATTTTATTTTATTTTATTTATTTATTTTATTTAGGCTACGTCAACATGCAAATTGCAAAGTTGCAAATCATCTACCTACGCGCGCGGCTGTGACGTAAGCCTGTTAGCTGTTTTGAAGTTGTATTTCGTTGTCCCACCGTCTGATTCAAATTACAAGGAGGTCAAATTAAGACTAAATTGAGATTATTAATCCTAATAACTGTGCCTGAGTTTGAACATGTACAGTTTCCCATCTCATACATGCGTTTCTTGTTCGTTGTTGAGTGGTAAAGCGTTGTTATATTAAGACTGTACTATATGGAGAGCGTGAGACCGAACAAACTTAAAATCATATAGACATCATCAGTAAAATCGTTTCTATGGTTACAATAAAGAAAAAAAACTAAAATCATCCAACAGCTTGGGAGTTATTCCAGCTAAATGTGCCACACGTGTAAGTATACATAATACCACACAAACCTCTGAACTGAACTGAACCTGAAGAGACCCAGCTTCACTTAATGCTGTATTTGTGCATTTAGGCTGAAGTGTGAAATGTTAGGCCTATTTAAATGTGCAGTGAGTGTTTGTTTTGTATTGAGCCTTATTTATTTACCCTTTAGCGTAACACAATCCTTTAGAAATCAGTTATGCTGGTTCTCCGCTCTAGTGATCTGTTGATCTGTATGATCAAGTATTATTTATGTTCAGTCATTAATACAGATTCTTATATAAATAGTCAACACAGTTTGTTCTGTATCAGATTTTTTTGTGGAAAATAGATCATGATACTTTAAAATCAACGGAGGTGTTTTGACATATAATGTTGTATACAATTATTAATCACTTTACTGTCATTTTTGGTCGGTTTAATACTTCTTTTATTAATAAAAGTACTTTTCTACTTAGTACCACATCACAGTTTCCACAAACAATATGAAGCAACATCTCTTTTCAATGCTAATAATAATAATAATAATAATAATAATAGAAATAATCATAATAGTAACACTTTAGTTTAAGTAACAATTCACACCATTTATACTGGCTTATTATTTGTCTATTGATCAGATATTAACTGTTTATTAGCAAATATAAAGTGTGATATTATTATACATTCCTAATCCTATTCAATACCTAAACTCAACTACCTTAATTAATATTATTAAGCAGCTAACTAGTTGTTTATTGGTGTTTTTATATAATAGCATATATTGTACATTAAAATAAAGTGATAATAGCAATAGTAATCATTCATTCATTCATTAGTCCCTTTATTAATGAGGGGTCGCCACAGCGGAATGAACCACCAACTTATCCAGCATATGTTTTACACAGCGGATGCCCTTCCAGCTGCAACCCAACTCTAGGAAACACCCATACACTCTTGCATTCACATTTATACACTTATTTAGCTAAATTAGCTTATTCAATTCACCTACACCACATGTTTTTATACTGTGGGGGAAACCGGAGCACCCAAAGGAAACTCACGTGAACATGGGGAGAACATGCAAACTCCACACAGAAATGCCAACTGACCCAGCTGAGGCTCAAACCAGCAACCTTCTTGCTGTGAGGCGATAGTGCTACCCACTGCACCATCGTGACGCTAATAATAATCATAATAATAATAATTATATACAGTACATATAATTATACATATTATAAATGCTTCTTGATAATATTTCAAATGATATAATATGATTAATTAATCTGAGTTTTTATCATGTTGCACACATATTTGATAGAAACCTCTTTAAACTGGCTTGATTAAAATGTAGCAAAATGTGGACAAAAGACAATTATATTAGTGAAGAGTTTAAAGATAACGGGAGGTCAAAAATGAGTGTTTACCTAGATTTAAGCTTTCAAAATGGCCAGTAATCGTCCTCTTCTCTACACATGCTAACATTGTCAATCACAGGCCTCTTGTAATGTTACGGAACATAATAATTTATCATTGTTGAAAATACAATTTAACCGCTTGTCTGCAAACCTATACTTATTTTGATTTCATGCAGTTGTCAGGCTTCATCATTTCTGTGTTTCTTGTGATTAAAACCAGGAGAAGATTGAAAATGGAGAGACAATACCCTCTGGTGGTGCTGATGGGGGTATGGTTTTGTGAATTGATAGTTTTCATTGAAAAAGCACTTGTACATGAAAAAAATAGTAATGAAGACATTTATTTTAACGTACATTAGAAAGTGTTCTGTTTAATTTTGTTTCTACTGAAGGAAAGGGTTGAACAAAAGAGAGAAGGATTGTTTATTCTATTTGTGCTTTTGATTTGATGATTTCATTTATGTGTAATTATGAATATTACATTTATATATTCATATTAGGGTAGCACGATCGCCTCACAGCAAGAAGGTCACGGGTTCGAGCCCTGGCTGGGTCAGTTGGCATGTGTGGAGTTTGCATGTTTTCTGTGTTTGCGTGGGTTTCCACGGGGTACTCGGTTTCCCCAACAGTCCAAAGACATGCGCTATAGATGAATTAAATAAGCTACATTAGCCGTAGTGTATGTGTGTGAATGCAAGAGTGTATGGGTGTTTCCCAGTGTTAGGTTGCAGCTGGAAGGGCATCCGCTGCGTAAAAATATATGCTGGATAAGTTGATAGTTCATTCCGCTGTGGCGTCCTCTGATTAATAAAGGGACTAAGCCAAAAAGAAAATGAATGAATGAATGACTTTTCTTTGACATTCAAATTTTTATACACTAAAACATGTTGTTAATTAACAGGTTCCATATTTTGTGGTTCTGTTTATTTACGGTTGTAAATTGCATTATGGGAGTTTTATCTACGCTTTGTCAACTTTTAATGTTGAAGATTCAACACAGCAGATTAACAAAGTGATTTTATTGGCATTTAGTAATTTGAGACAAGGTATTGTTTAAGAAGTAGTATAGAGAGAATTAAGTCTGTAAAGTAATAGAAAATGTACTGGCAGTTTATTACAAGGTTTTTGTCGTAATTTACAACACAAACACATATCCTCAGAAATAAAGGTACAAAATCTGTCACTGGGGCTGTACCTTTTTAAAAGGGACACTTCTATACCTATCAGGTCCACATTTGTACCGTAAAGGTACATATTTAAAAGGACAATTATGTATAGTACCTTAAAGGTACAAAAGTATACCCTTCAGGTACAAAAATGTTCTTTTAAGGTACCAATGTGCACCTGCAAGGTACAAAAGTGTACTTTTTGAAAAGGTACAGCCCCAGTGACAGCTTATGTACTTTTATTTCTTAGTGTAAAGATAATATATCACTTCAAACTATTAAAAATGTCAACAAAATAACTTTTCAAACTTGTCAACAGTTTTGGAGGAAAGATTAAGATCCCATCAATGCCATTCAAAAGCATAAATAAGTGAAAAACAAAACAAAACTTGAATTACAAAATTAGGAAAACTGCTTATTTACATATATTTTTTACTCTGTACTTTTGCTTATTAGTCCTTTATTTGGGCACTTGGTCTGTTGTATGTGATAAAGCAGAAAATAAATGTAAGGGTGAGCTTGAAATGAATTACCAGATTAATGCTGCAAACTTGAGAAGTTGTTACTAGTCATAGAAACAGATAATTTACTCATCTGAGTGTTAGCTAGTTTTGGCATTAGCAGAAGGACATGAACTAAATGGAAAACAGACACAATCCAACCCCATGCCATCCCGTCCCTTCCTATAATGTTGTAATAATGTAAATTCCATACAGTTTATTCCATACTGGGTTTAAAATAAAAAAAAAAAATGACATTCAGTGTTACACTCAAAAAATGGTGTTTGCTACTTGTTCAAACTACTTTTTTAAAATGAGCTGAAACAACACAATTCTTGAGTTATTTTTTGGGGATTACTTCATTGTTTTATGTTCAATCCACATAAATTTGTAAAAACAAATAACTTTTGTCCAAACACAAATGGATTGTAATATGCCAATAAATATGGTCATACTGTATGGCAAAAAAAAAATTTAAATAATAAATTCAGGCATATATTTTAAAAGGAATCATTAAATGACATAGTAAAAAATGTAAGGACCACAGTGCCCGTTATACTTATTAATTGTTATTTTGAATCTTAATATTTTGCCACAATCCTTCAAACTGCAAAGATTTATACCCTTGCATTAAAAAAATGCACTATGTCTGTTACACTGAATCAAAATTTGTTTAAAAATAGATGTTTCTTTTTGTGTGTGTGTTAGCCTGTACCATCACATTAGTTTTAAGTATTACAATAATATTATATTATTAATATTATAATAATAGTAAATGAAGATGCTGGAATATATTAATAGTTTAATTATACTGTACTCCCTGCCTTGCTTAGCTTCATTTCTGAATACAGAAAACATTTCCTTTACAAATTGAAATGGCATAATTACACTATTATCTCTGGTGGAGAATTCCCTGGATGATCTGTCTTAAACTCGTGACATTGCGAGTAGGAAATCTCTGTGCTGAAATTATGTTATGCTATTATTTTGACAGTTGCAATCCTCAAAACATTTCTCATCTCTTGCTAAGAGTGATGCTGTAGCTACTGAGTTTGCATTTAATCTGTCTTTGTTAATGGACATCTATAATTAATCAACAACACAAATAAAATATTCAAAAAGTAGTTCTCAAAAATAGCATTTATTAAATTCAACACATATTTGTCAGGGCTAAATGTTGCTCAGTTATATAAAAAAGTAATAACATGCTTTAAATTTTCCTTGATAAAGACAAACAGTGAGCCTGGTCAGTAATAACAACACCAAATAATCAAAATTATTATTAATAACAACATGTAGTTATTAAAAAAAAAATTTTTTTTTTAGCTTTTCACTGATTGATACTTTTGAAAATGATGTAATGTTTTAACTCAAACGTGGGTTAAATACAGATCTACCCACTTGGTTAACTTTTTAAATAGAAATTTAATTACATTTTGAACACAGCAATTGCATTTGACAATATTTTATTCAGATGTTGATTGTGAAAAAAATATATTACAGCATTTTTTAGAGTATTGATTCCCAGACCAGGATAAGGTGAAATTATGTATTAAGAGCAATAAACTCACTTTGCTGTAACAGAAGGTCTTCAGGGTGCATTTTGAAAAATTATCTTTAATAAAGTACATATTTGGGACAAAGGTCCCATGGTCGTTTTATTACTTAAGGAAAATAAATCTTTTTAATATAACCTTGCTAATACTTGAACATCACAAGAAAATAACATTAAAATATTTATAATACAAAATGATCAGCTTCTGTGGAATTTTTTATTCTTTTTCAAATATTTCCTAAGACATTCAACAGAGCAAGCATTTTTTCACAGTGTTTACTATTTTTTTCTTCTGGAGAAGAATTCTTCACATTTCTTTCTGAATTAAATCAGTTTTATTTTATTTATTTTTTTTAAGGTTAACAGTATTTTTTATATTAATATTACATCACAATAACATTAATAATATTTTATTCTATTACAGCACTAGGGAATTGTTTTTGGAGGATAATAAAAATTCACAGTAGATTTGCTCTATATATAGCAAAAATGTTTGTCTTGTGAAAAGTAACTAACAAACACATTGCATTCACTTCCTAGCTAAGTATTACAGTTAAGTCTTCAACAAACACATTCTAAAAAGACTGAAAATGAATAAAAGAGGTCTTTATTTGCATGTCGTGCCCCAACTGTGCATATCATCCAGTCACGTCAATCACACACGAACGCATATTTTATTCATGAGTTTATTTATAAGCATTATCCATGCTTGAATTATTATGTACAAGTATGAAAAGCCTAAACCAATAGTGTTCAAAGAAAACTCTTATACATACCCTGGGGCTGCAACAGATACCAAACCTGATATTCCGGCTGCTCGGTTTTTATGGAGTTTAATACATGCTACTACTCTTTCAGGAAACTTCACCCATTCGCTTTTTGCTTACGAACCAGAACTTGTCTTATCTGACAAAATCCATTGGGTTCTGGTTACAGTATGTCAAATTGTCGAAAAAATCATTTATTTTAACTGTGGAATATTCCATGCTGTAAAAAAAATGAATAGAATAGTTATAATATTACCAATAAACTCAGCTTTAGAGCCTTAAATGTACGTTGAATCAAATTAATCTCCCAATAACTTACATTACATTAATCACATCATTCAAAAAAGTAAGTTGAAGCATAGTTAACCTGTTTTAATGAGACAAATTTGCATACATTTCCTGACTTGTTGATTATATAATCTTTTACAGAGCAGTTGTATAACACGAGGATACATATTATACTGTAATTAGAGTTTTTATGTTTTTGTAAACATGCAAATACACAGAAAAAGCCTTCAGCAAAGGCGTTCACATTAATAATTATAGGAATGATCAAAGGACAGAGACCCAGCTGGACTGGCAGGGAGTATCGGGCACATGCCCTTATCAGTTCTCCGTCCAACGGATACTAAATGGATAGCTGGGCTGGAAAAGTGATAAGGAGATGTGGTCGACTGAAATCAAATTCTCACCCTGTTGGAAGAATCCGCTGTGTGTTTTGTATGTCCAACTATCCACAGTGAGACATGTAGACATCCAAAATAATCGCATCAGAAGAATGTCAATGTCCAAATGGCTTATCTTATTCTACAAATAAAATAATCTGATATTTTATAAAACCTCCAACCTAGGGAGTGTCCAGAAAATACTGTCAGAGAAAGTTTTTTAAACACACCTCATTGATGAGTTTTATGTCACCTATGACCAACCCCACTGCACATTTTCCAAGCTCTTATTGGCCCACAAGCGGGATTCCGACTTCAGTCTCATCAGAAATTCAGCCAATGGTGTGTGAAAGGAGTGCACGGGCGGACAGACTGGGAAAAAGGTGCTGTTCACACAGGTGTGGTTCAGCTGTACATTCCAGCACACACATACCTGTCAGCTTAGAGTTTGTCTCCATGCCCTGAAGAGACAGCCTGACTCTCAATAAGAGCCCTACTTAGGATTCTTCACACCATGTTCCTCTCTTTAGTTATAATTGTTTTTCTCACACATAATCAAAAATGTTTTTATGTATTCAAAATAAAATAAAACAATGAGGATTTAGATCTAAACTAACACAGCAAATAAGCGCAAACACCTTGTAAATATGTTTAAATGCAGTCTCTGTGTTTGCGTTAATCGTAGTGTTTAACTGATGTAATGAGTAAATAACCTGAGATAATGCAACAATTGAGATGTCAATCTATGTTTTTATTATACTGTAAATGACTCATAAAAAGGCCCCACATATGAACATAACTTGTTCAGATGCTGTGTTTATTTCATGTCACTTTTTGTTTTCTTTATTTGGTTTCTTTTCTTTACTTTTTTTCCTGCTTAAAGCTAATTGTAAACAAGAACAACTTAAAATAACTGTTTTCATTCATCTGTGCATCAAGAAACATGAGATTTTAGAATATAAACACAGTTATTAAATAAAAGTGACACAAATAAGCACAAATTGCATGTATTTAGATGCTGTATTATGTTTGGTTTGCTGATTATTGTTTTATGTTTCTTTTTTGCATCTTGAAAGCTAATGTAATATATCGGTCAAATCTAAACACATATTTATCTTAGCGTCTAGAATTTTTTATTTCTGTTTTTTAGAATTTTGAAAAATCTATTATTTGAATAAATTACTTTTATAAATCATTTTAAAAATGTGACAATAAAATAGGATTAATTAAGCATAATTCTCATGTTGTTTTGTTTCTTTTTGTTTTTTTACTTTTATAATGTTTTTTTTTCTTTACATGCTTTAAGCAAATGAGGAAAACTTCACATAAAAGGCATCAGGAGGGCATTTTTGATCATTAGAGGATCAAGAGAACTGGATTTTTCCACCCCATGTTTGCCAAAAAAACTTGTGTAAGAATGTAACAAAAAACAAATGAAATGTCACAAATAAACTGAAAACAACAGCAAATGTGTTGAGGAGCTGTTGTTTGGTTGTTTAATTTGAACCATATTGAGCTTTGTTTGCTTGACGAATGCGGAGAACTTCACCATAAGTATGGAATAATTGATGAAAGGCTGTTGGATTATTATAAAATGGTACACTCTCGAGGTGGTGATGTGGTCACGAACTGATAGCAGTCAAAAACTCAGAACAAAACAAAAGCTGTCTGAACAATGTCTTTAGGTGTGGTACCCATATAAGCGGAATAAATGATTCTGTTCTGTTAAATTATTACAAAATAATGTAACAGCCACCCAAGGCTGTGCACTATAAAAATGACTAGTTGACTTTACTTAAAAAAGTGAGTTAACCTGTTGCTTTTAAAACAGTTAGTTAACTTTACTTAAAGGGTGAGTTAACATGTTGCATTTACATTTTTAAGTAAATTACCTATGTGCATATTTATAAATAATAAAACTAAATTTAAATCAACTTAAAAGTTCCAAATTACAATGTAAAAATAACTGAAATCCTTTAGCGTAGTGATACAGTATGTAACTGTAATGTGGCCCAAACCTGCCTGAAACTACTTTAGCTAAAAAATAATTTCACACTTGAAATTCAAAAAATTTTCATGAAAATCAAAATGTTCTTCTTTCCAATCAGAATTGAGCATTCCAAAGCCTTGTACAAACAGAGATAATGCAGTATTAGAGAATCAACATGTCTGATAAACAATATACTGTACATCGATTTGGGACATTGAATCGAGACATCATGTTTTGTGCATCAAAGCTGCAGACGATTTCCACCTTAAAGCAAGTTGCTCAAAAAGGTTTAATGATTTTAGGTTGCTTAGATCCCAGGTCACAAAAAGCTTCTTGAATAATTACAGTATGTGGTGCTGTGAGGTTATCTGTGACACGGATGGTTCCTATACAGTAACAATGAGTGTTCTCTTCCTTGTTCCCTGCAATGCCCGTCACATGCATTTGCTGCTGTTGTGAGCAGGCTGCCAGTTTCTGTTTGTGTCTCTGTGCATGTTTAGCCCTGTTTGTTCACAGGCTTCCAGTGAAAAAGCCAAACCTAAAGATCCAGCTGGTGGTGGAATGTTAAATATAGGTTACGCTGAGACATCCAGCACTACAGCATAAATACTCCATAGATAGGACTACAATCCAGTGAGACTGAATATGCGTAAATCACAGTGACTCTACATCGACCTGATCTGTCATTTGTTCTTAAAACTGAATCTGCAAAAACTGATCTCTGCAGTCAATAGCTGATGCCAAGTTAAAACAGGATTTGGTTAAGATGTGTTAAAAATTAGTCCTGCATATGAGACCATCTTAAATGCAAAACAGTAAGAACATTTTTGGAAATACAGCTGAAAAATGTCTTTAGTTATGGTAACTGTAGTATGGAGGTAAGTGGAATATTTGCTCTTGTCTGTTCAAGTCATTAAAAATGTTTTTAGAATTATTCATTAGATTTTTTTCTTAACTTATCAACAAAAAAGACATTTATTTTACTCAATTTATTTTTTAAATTAACAATAACATTTTGGCCTCGATTTTAACGGTCTAGTCGCAAAGTCTAAAGCGCATGGCGCAAAATCATTAAGGGTGTGTCCGAATCCACTTTTGCTATTTTAAGGACGCACATGGTCTAACAGGGTTGTGCTCATTCTCTTAAAGAGTTATGGTTGTGTTTTGAACGTAATGTGCTTTAAACCAATCAGAGTCTTATCTCACATTCCCCTTAAGAGTCAGCTGCATCACACCATGGTGCATTTGCTATTTACATGGTAGAATTTGTAAGTGGAAAAACTGAATGCTTCACTTGTGACAAAACAGTTAAACAGACCATCTGTTGTGAGGATTAAAAACGAAGCCTTCTCCATTCGGCCTCTTTACTTTCTCTTTACGTTTACTCTTTACTCCTTTACTTTTTTGGATAAGGAAACACTCTTGTAAGCACTCCACTGAAGCCATCCATTAGCCTACTTTTTTAATTTTGTTTGTTAAGCGCAAAGATTTGTTTCAAAACTATTTCTAAATTCAGTTCTAAACAAATAAATGAACAATAATAATGAAGTGTGGTAAAAAAATGAGTTATATTCAAACACACGTGCTATTCTTATGGAAAAAATAGGGTTGCTTTAGGCTAAAAATAGCAACAAATCATGCCAAACAGGTCTTGCGCCTTAAGCAGGTCGCACACCAAAAGTGCAGCTCGGTGACGCGCCGCGCAGCACCACGCATTTCAGAATTTTAAACATAGGTTTCTATCAGGGGTACACACACCGGCGCCGCAAGTCGGCGGCTGTCCGCGGCGCCCAGCCACGACTCAGGACACTGTTCATATTTCTGCTGTGCCACAGAGAACCATCTGATTAGTTTTGTTTTAAACAGCATGCAAATGTGCGTGTCTGGTGTGTGATACTTGTGTCGTGTCGTGGCGCTGAGCAGCGCATCCGGTGTGTGACGCCCTTTATTGCGCCGGGTGTATGATAGGGCCCCTTGTCTTTATTCTCATATTTTTCCGTTCTCTGCTTTTTAGATTTTAGTTGACAAAATGTGTGATTAAATAAGTTTTAAGTTGTGTCTTAGGGATGTGTTACAATTGTTGTGTTTCATAAAAAAAAAAAACTTAATGCCATGTGTTGCCAAATAAAAGGCCTTAAGGCTTTTAATAATAATAATAATAATACTTTTCATCTCAAAATTCAGACTTTCTCTTTTTTTCTGAGTTGGTATCTCATGATTATAGCTTATTTCTCACTATTACAAATTCTCACAATCTCAGATTTAATTTTGTTGTAATTGTAAGTTTATTTGTCAATCAGACAATTGTGAGTTAATAAAGAGAAAAGTGTGTAAACATCTTTCAGTTGTGAACTCAAAACTGGTTATCTCAGTCCAGTGTTATCTTTGTTAAAAATCTGAATAGCAAGATCTCTCTTTTACAACAATTCATCTTGTATTTGGTGGATTAATAACAACACCACACCGTTTTGCTATGATTTTGTCTAGTAAGTAAATTGTAATTTTAGTAATAACCGCTTGAAATGAAGCAAAAGTAACATTAACCCAATAACCTTGATGGTGACATAATTTCTGTATGTGAAAATACAAATTAACTTGTCTTAATATAACTGCATTAATTATTGCAAACATTTAACATATAAAACAAATTAAAAACACTTCAGAGAATGACAGAGCAACAATGTTTTGGAGTCGTGTGCATCTCAGCAGATTTGAAAATTAGCTGACTTTCAGTTCATTTCCCCTCAATGCTGCAAAGACCAGCTCTGTGCAGCTTTTCCACATGACCTCCCGTCAGGATCCTCATCCGTAGTGACGCGTCTGCATAGTACAGTCATTAGGACGGGGGAGGGCGACCCCTCGCTCTGTGTCTGTGCCTGGTTATCTGGTTATCTCAGTCCAGTGTGGAGCTAAAGCAAACAGGGCCGTCCTGCTCTTGATCCGGTTCCGCTTTCTTCTCCACACCAACTGCCAGTGGCACTCATACGGATGAGGGGAGATCTGCTAAAGCATCTCCTCTGCATTGCGGCGCTCTCTCCTGGGATTAGACCAGCTCTGCATTCCCACTGTCATATTGCTGGAGCGCCATAGAAGGCGGGGGTGGTGTGCGTGTGTGTGTTTGTGTGTGTGTGTGTGTGTGTGT
>CAIGQZ010032640.1:3340875-3350994 GCA_903798205.1 Danio tinwini
TGTGTGTGTGTGTGTGTGTGTGTGTGTGTGTGTGTGTGTGTGTGTGTGTGTGACATGGCAGTGAGAGGATGAGGTGTGAGATGTGCCGTCTTGGTGGACTGGGCATATTAGCAGTTGGTTTTCAGTGTCAGTGATGCTGTAAAGGCAGGAGAAGGGGATTCTGCATATGGAGCTACGCAGCAGATAAACATTTTAGTGTTTTGGGCAACCTATTCATTTTCTCTCGTGTAGTTGTATGCAAGCTTATTTGATATATAAAGCATTTAGATTTATTACACCACTTCCCAAATTTAAAGTATGTAATGTTTGTGTCATGTCATTAATGAATTTTAAGATTTGCAGTTTTGCAAGAAAGGAATAATATATAGAAAAGCACTGTTGTTTTAAGATGCCCAATTACAGTTATGTACTTGCAGTCAACAGAAAAAAATAGGTTTAATGACTGAACCTTACACATTCATTTTCTGACTTTGGAGTG
Organism: Danio tinwini; assembly: GCA_903798205.1. Taxonomy (NCBI): domain Eukaryota; kingdom Metazoa; phylum Chordata; class Actinopteri; order Cypriniformes; family Danionidae; genus Danio; species Danio tinwini. Next base: position 3,341,354 of record CAIGQZ010032640.1, read on the forward strand.
TTTGAAAAATTAGATATTTGATGAAATGTTTGTTACACAGGTTTATACTGACAATAAAAATTTTAGTCTTGGCTTGAAAAATAAGAAAATAAACGTACAAACCTGTCACTTTACATAAATAATATTCTACGTACAGTGCTCAGCATAAATGAGTACACCCTATTTAGAAAATTTATATTTTTATCAATTTCTCAGTGAATATAGGTCTTATATTTTGGTACATTTGAACAAAACAGATTTATTTAACATGTATTCATTTATTCATTTTCTTTTCGGCTTCGTCCCTTTATTAAACCGTTCAGCTGCAATCCATCTCTGGGAAAGATTTATAAAACACACACACACACACACACATATATATATATATATATATATATATATATATATATATAAATTTATATATTAATTTATTATATAATAAAAAAAATATATATTTTATTCACCGGACATCTTTAGAAATAGAAAGATTATACATTTAAATTTATGCGAAATATTGCAAAAAAAGAAAATAATAATACCAACTGCAAAATTTCATCAAAATCTTTTTTTTGCCTCTCTCGATTTTTCCTCTTTTTAAAATCGTATTTCAAAATTTTCCCTAACATTTAAATTTGAGCTACTAAATTTTGAACCATTATCTGTCATGGGCCAGGTTTGATCTGGGCTCCTCTATTCTGTCTGTTCTCTGTCTCAGCTGTTCCCTCTCACAATCAGTGCTGGCGCGCACGCATTACTCACCTGTAGCTCTTTTCTTCTGATTTCTTCCTATACATATACTTGCCCTTTTGTGAAGTTTTTTGCCAGATTATTGTAATTGACTATCTACACTCTCTGTGTGATTTCTCATAGCATTAAAATAACCATCTACAAGTTCCAGTCCAGTCTAGTCTAGTCTAGTCTTGTCCAGTTGTTGTGAAGTGAAGTAACCATCTGCCATACCTGTGATCCACGCAGCCACCCTGCTGTGTGGAGCCCGACCTTACCTCCGTGCTCGCCAGCACCAGCATCCGCATCACTGCTGGAGACCTCTCCCTCCTTGAGTCCTTTGGGAACCCACCTCGGCACTGGTCCTGAAGGAGAAGCGTTTGTGGCCGTAGATCCAGCCTGCGTTTATTGCCAACGGCCGACGAACGGCAGCTGCCTTTGTTTCTTAATGAACTTTCAGTTTGAGCAATTTCTGATTCAGTGTTCTGTCCGGTCTATGACATTATCGTACGTTACTTTGTTAGATTAGCTCCAGATCAAATATAATATGTTAACGCATCCTATAGAAAATATAAATTTAAATGAAAGATTTGTGAAGGGTGTACGCTGAGCACTGTATACTGTAACAATCAATTATATTATATAGTTTATTTAAAAACATATATATTTGAAAATTGAAAGGTTCATCTTCCAGCAGGACATTGACCCACAGCACACAGCTAAAATATCAATGGAGTGGCTTCACAATCAACTCGGTGAATGTCCTTGAGTGGCTCAGCCAGAGCCCAGACCTAAATCCTATTGAACACCTCTGGAGAGATCTGAAAATGGCTGTAAACTGTCGCTTCCCATCCAACCTGATAGAGCTTGAGAGGTATCGCAAATAGGAATGGGCAAAAATTCCTCAGGTGACAGGTGTACCAAACTTGTGACCATATTCAAATAGACTGTAATTGCTGCCAAAGGTGCATAAAGTATTGAGCAAATACTTATGTACATATGATTTTTCAGTTTTTTTTACTTTGAATAAATTTGCAACAATTTCAAAAAATCTTTTTTTTTCACATTGTCATTATGGGGTATTGTGTGTGAGTTTTGAGGAAATAAATGAATTTAATCCATTTTGGAGTAAGGCTGTAACAAAAAAATTTGGAAAAAGTGAAGCGCTATGAATACTTTCTGGATGCACTGTATAACATAACTGCCTCCTTTAATTTTCATTGAAAAATATGAAACATACCCTGTCTCTTTTGCTGAATATCAGTTTTAATAATCAATAATGGCTATTATAAAAGTATAACATACAGTAAGTTTATACATTATAGGAAATAAAGGCAAGCAATCAGTCAAATGTGCAGAATCAGTATACGTTGTTACATAAATTAATATATTAACTTATCTTTGTGCTCAGCCAAAACACGTTACCTGATAACAAGTAATAGACCCAAAAGACCAAAGTTTGGGAATATGTCATTAGATATAGACAATATTAATTAAATTTCACATTTAACAAATATAGTGAGATTAGATTCAGCGGTAGATTCTTGATAAACCATCTGACGTGCACAGCTCTCACCTGCGGTTCTGTGCTCAAAGCACCCGCTGACTGCCTGGAGCTCAGACGCACACATACACTGCAGCGCATGTCAGAGTGTGTGTGTGGTCACATGATGTGGTTTTCATCTGCGTAGTGTGGACGGAGATCTATTCAAAAACGCTAGCTGAAACGCCAGTGTGGACGTGGATCGTTTTCATCGTTTTATGAAATGCAGTTTTAAAACTAAAACATATTAGTGTAAACAGGGACTTAGAGAGGCTGTGGGAATGTTCCATAAGCTACAGACAATATGTGAAATATGTAAACTTTTTATTATTAGTGACACTTCAGGCCATAAAGTGAATTGCAGCCAGGAAGAAAGTACTCACACTATTAGTGCTCATGCTAACCATATATTTTTTAATATTGTTATAAATTATGTTATTAATTACTAACTCTCATTTGTTTTGGTCCACTGAAATCTTCAGGAGAGCAATTAAGGCATTTTAGATAAAACTTGAGAGCTCTTTTAACCTGCATGGAACGCAATGGTTCAGAGATGTTCAAAGTTCAGAGAAGAAAACTAAACATTGTTGTCAGAACATTTCATGCGACTTCAACTGTAATCATACAAAGCTCCAAAAACACTTTCTTTTTCGCATTAGAAAAATCGTGTATTGCTATCTGATTCAGCAGTGTGACACACAAGCATCGTATTGTCCATAGTAAACACCCATCCTAATCTGATGCAGAAGACAAAGGTGAACAAAGTTTTTCTTACAGTTTTTGGAACTTTGTATAATTACATTCAAATCATTGAAGTCACTTGGAATACTTTCTCAAAGTTTTTGGTTCCTTTTCCGAACTTTAAACATCTCAGTTCCCTTGCTGCCTATGGAAGATGTTCTCGGATTTCTTAATTTGTGTTTTAAAGATGACTGAAGGTATCTGGTGATTGGAACCGCATGTTGGCGAGTAATTAATAGCAACATTTAACATTTTTGGAGTGAATTGTCTCTCTATGTTTGATTAAGCTGTTCACACCTTTGTTTTAAAAGGTGATTAATACATATAAATCCTCATATAAACTTTGTATAAACTCTGTATGAACCTATCCATTCAAATTAGTCAGATAACAATATCTATTATCCCTAGGCAAGCAGTGGAACATTTTAGTGTTAAACTATTTAATACGCTTGTTTGTAAATCAGTGTAAATTAATAATTAATGGACAAAAGTAGCATTTGTACTGGTAGACTGTTTGAAATAATATAAATTGCTTTCATATTACCAACATTTATTTTCAGTTGTTCACTCCCCAGCTCTTAAACACATACTTCAGGCAAAATGTTTTGTTTTGTCAGACAATATTTTTGTTTTACTGTAGGAGGAAATTGAGCTACACACTGTTGTGATAAAAAAAATATTTTGTTGTGACTGGTGTGATCTAAGTGGCCAATGCTTTCACTTCATGTGCAATTTTACCCAATCGACAAATTTCCCAATCGACATAATTTGCTCTTACAGAAAAGCACTTATCTGTACAGTACATCATGAACTGGACTCAACGCACACAGCACAATCTCTCCTGAGAGCCAGCTCTAATTGAAAAGGGCTCGGAATAGCCACTATAAGTCCAGTGGCTAATAGTGTCACCATGAGAGATGATTGTACTATGGGTGAAAGGAGATTTACACACCCTATTGTCTTGTAAGTGTTAGAGTTGGTCAGTGGAGAAAGACCTTGAGTAGGGTTTCTTGTTGACATCAGGTAGTTTTGTAATGATGCCTTTGCAGGAGATGGGGGGGGGGGGTGTTGTTTAAAGCATTTTACTTTGTTGTAGGTATGCCAGGTTTTAACCAACATGACCTTGTTTGCTAATACTTATTTTCCTTTATTTTTGTGTGTGTTGCTTTGATGTAATTGTAGTAATTGAACCTTAAAGCTCAAAATTTTCAATGTTTATTTTACTAGCGCAAACTGTTATTCTTTAGGTGAATAATTAAACCATGCAAATAAATCCAGTGAAAAAAATTGTTTTGGTAATATTCAATCAAAGACTGCACATTAGCTTCCACATTTGGAGAGGCAGTTCTTCTCTGATGATGTCAGTTTGACGGTTTCAGCCACAATACTCTTAATCACACCGCTCATACTGTTAGTTTGCTATGAAGGAATGATGCAGAAAAAGAAAGCCCCACCCCTACTCAATATTTTGTTTTCAACCCAGGCTCATTGCAGATACGTACCCAGGTCTACATTTCTGGCGACAGCAAAATACGTAACACGAAGTTTACAGTTTTAGTTTTTGCAAATCCTCCAGAGGCCGCTGTGTACGCTTTTTGATTATCACAAATTCTCTCGTTTGCATCTTCTTGCGTAAATCCACCAGAGGGCACAATAAACACTTCAACCAGCCAGCTTGCTGTCGACTGAATGACTGACTGACTTACCCACCCACCCCCTTGCCTTAACCCAATAGTGTTTTCAAAAGCAATCTAGAAAAAGTAAAGCCACCATTGCCACGTGATTTCACCACGTTTTTAGCCTGTTGTTTTTTTATTTATTTATTAATTTATTTTTTGCTTTTGTTTTACCCGGTTTCTGGAATCATTCTTTGCAACACTCAAACCCCGTTGTCGTGGTCAACTCCACTCTGCGTCCCAAGTCCACCGATGTATGCGGCAAGCTACTGGGCAAACTGGTAACACCATAAAAGCCGTCCATTCTTAGGTAAGGAGTCAGCTGGTAGCGCTAAAATGAACAGAACTCGTCGGTGATGTCATACTGAAAGTTTGTTTTAAAGACAAAATGCAGCCAGATGTACCTCTGGTTACATAATTTGTGCTCTCCAGAAATATAGACTGGGGAACGTGTCCACAATGAGCCTGTGGTCTGTTTTAGTATGTAACAAATCAACATACTGAAATAAAAGTCTCAGCAACTTCCAGTTTATGTGGACTTTAAATATTGTTTTATCTTATACTTTAAGTCAGCATCAGTCATTAAATTTAGTTGAATTGTAAGGAAAATCACAGCAAATGGCAGTTACTTGATTTTGAATAGTGCCTAAGTTTACCTTGTCTGCATTTATTAATACAGTAAAATCTGTAAAGAAATTGTATTATACAATTTAAAATAGCAGCTTTATTATAAACTGAAGCTGAAACTGACACTGAGTAGGGGATGGGGGGTTGTTTTTACGCTCCTTCTCTTATCATTTACTTGCAGCAAACTAATAAATGGAGGAGTGTAGCAAGGCCAAGCTGTCAATGTCACATAATCTGAAAAGCACTGTCATTTCAGAGGGGGGTGAAAATAGTACGAGTTTATTTAAAGATTATTAAAACAAACGGATTCATTTTTTGTCTTAAGACTAACAATGTGCACTAGAAAAATAAACATTATAAATGTTGACTTCATGCAGACTTCAAGAAGCATTTCTTATCTTATTATCATTGTTGAAAACTGTTTTGCTGCTTTATAGTTTCGTAGAATATTTATGAAGAATTCTTACAGAATGTAAAAAAATAAATCTGCCAATTATTAGAAAAAAGTACAATTAATGCTGAGTTTAGACTGCATGATTTAAGCCCTAATTTTGACAGGTTTTGAGAAATCGCTGACAAATGCCTGAAATCACAGGCAAATCTGTTTCACGTTCACGTGAGTAACAATCACACAGTATGAACTATCACGGACATGATATGAGAGTATCGCCAATGAGTCACCAACACCTGTGAGATATTTGGCATGCTAAATATCTGGAGCTGTCGGTGATTAAAATCATGTCATGTGAAATGTTTTCTGGTTGAAAATAACATCCACAAATAACTACAGCCAATGAGAGGGCATCATTCACTAGTACGGGTACCTGCAGGCCAGCGGCAGGGTGGGGGAGAGGTTAAAAGCTCTAATTTTCTGTTTATTTGGACTAGTGACGTGTGATACCACTGGTTTCCTATCCAATACCAAGTAAAATGAAGGCGAGTATCTGTGATACCGATCCGATACGATACTGCCCAAAAATGACTGTTTGGAAAATTAAAGTAACAAGTAGTGTACTTAAAAGTGTCACTTCATACTGAATATGAGACATATCACAGGTTATTCTTGTTTATTGATGAAGAATTATCCTACAAAAAAAAGCCAACTTACATATTTATTGACAGCATCTTAGCCTGTATATCTTAAAACGCCTGCCTGAACATCTTAAAAAAACATTCACACTTCTATGTTTAATTCGGTTCCCCTGAAAGTGTTTTTAACCTTTTCTCGTTGTTTTATCATTGTTACAAAAAATGTAAACTCCCAAAATACAGTCACATCACCACATTTTCTCCTGCTGTACCTGGATAGTGCGTGCCTGCTGCACCTAAGGACTCTGAAAGCGATGTCTCGCCTTAGCAGCACCTGTGCCTCTCCTTTCCTCCTCTTCTGACCACCTAGTCATGACATTGACTTATTCTGTCTTGTGATTTATATGTAGATGTTTGGTTAGGTTTATGGTATTACCACAGTACCTTACTGTTTTGTTACATGTGTCACAAATCGCATAGTTTGAGTTTATGGAAGTGTAGTAGCTTCACACATAACTTCGCTTGCGGTATCCCAATGACAGCGTGACTGAACAACATGTGCCAGCAGACTGAGTGGCTAGCTAGCATGCTCTGCAGTTGTACAGTGCCATATTGCGCACATGACTTGGCAGGCGGAAGAACAAGTAGTTCTGACAAAGTTGGCATTATTCAGATAAACTAGGGTAATTGTGGTTACTTTCCACAGTATTTCTATTTCCAATAAAATACATATTCACTCAAAATGATTGAAATATCGATATTTTGATAAGATAATCAATTCTAAAACATACAAAGCTGGTATCGGAAATATCAATATTTTAGTATTGATCCCACATCACTAATTTGGACCCAAGAAATAGAGGAAAAACTAGTGGAAATTTGGCAGGAGCACTGTGTCTGTTTGACGTGTCATCTAAGCAATATCACAATCAGGTCGAAAATTTTGAGGAGAGATTGTTAATTTTATAAGATATACTACGTGACCTTGCATTGTTTCTATGTCACTTCTCACGTTTGTTTGGTTGTGAGATGTAGTTTGGACACTTTCATTTCATTGGACACAAAGTTGTCTGTGATTCTTTCTATTTAAAGTCATGCAGTGTGAACTCTCCTGTCGACGATCCATCCTACAGTGAAAACAAAGCAGCGACAAAACGCTACCCCAGATAGTCATGCACTATGAAAACATCTGTGACGCGACTACTTTGAAAATCATGCAGTCTGAACTCGACATGATAGAAACTGAATCACTGTTTGACCATCTGGGGTTTTGCTATGGACATACAATGATATGGACATATCATATTCAGCAGTGCTATTAAATACCAAATCATTTTTGTTTGCTTTTGAAAACTTAAAAGTCACTTGAAAGAAGTAGATCCCCCAAATAAAAGTTTACTGTAGAGGAATGTGATTATTTTTTCTTCAGCAAAATTTGTGATTTGTGGTCATCTTTAAGAAAAAAAAACTAAACTGAGAGAACTAAATGAACTATTAAACTTACTCTATCAAATCTTCAGAAAGTTCTAAATTTCTAGTGTGCTGTGCTAACACAAACTCCTTCTTACAATGAGGCATTTTAATATACATGTTACAATGTCATTCTTTACTCCATCAGTGGCAGAAGAATGCTGGTCCAGAGATGAGCATATATGTGAAAAAAACTGCCAGATCGGAAAAGGAAACATAACTATTTTATGTATTGTCAGAAAAGTGGCTAATTCCTATGAATTCATACTATTTCATTCATATTATATTAAATGTATAATTTTTAAAAGGAGGTGTGCCCCCAAACCACACCTCTAAACCCTACCCTTCATTGGGGGTTGAGTAAATCATACTAAAATGTACTAAAGAGATTGTACAAATGAATACAAATTAGCCACTAAATCAAAAAGTTATAAACTGCCATCAGATTTCATTGGAAAATGCACTTATATTATGCAAAATTATAGTTTTCAAAATAGTTTAATAATGTTATTTTTTAATAAAAGTCAATGCACTGACCACAGTTTATCATCACAGGTATTACAGAGCCACAGGTATTAATTTTATTTAGCCTTTTTGACACTCAAAGTGTCATTGACATGCATTTCATGAATTTCCAAGGGCCACAGTTTAAGTGAAAAACAAATGTTCTTTTTAAGTCACATACACTAATTAACAGCAATTTTACATTCTTGGGTGAATCTTTAATGGACCCTGCATAGTATATGTTGTGAGGTGAAGTAAAATTTGATAGAATATACTGAATTACTAAATATTTTGCTACATTGCTTTCATTACTGTATTTTTATCATGTAAATCTTCTATAAAAACCATAAAAAAGTCAGTCTCCCAAGCAATCAAATAAAACAACCTGCAGCAACAATTGTACATTTAACTGTACGTATTCTTATGCATAAATTTGCACGTCTTCAATGTTTGCCCCCAAACAGCGGTTTGTTGGCTGATCTGGTGCTCCTAATGTGGTGGTATAATCCTGTTACTCGCTCAGCAACACATCCTGCTCTTTTATAGCACAGCAGTGCAACACAGCGTCTTCACCAGCAGGGGGCTGTACTACTGAGCTGCTAAAAATAGCCATCAACTTTATTTCTCAGGAGACACAGAGGCTTTTCTAGCACGTCTTCTTCTGTTTCTAAACAAAGCAGTCATCCGCTTCATAATAGAGAATACATGTTGCACAGAATATCCTACAGCCTTATATTGAGCAGCAAGCTGTTTAATGGCATGGCCCATATGTTCACATCATGAATAGTTTTGTTAATACATCACACATCTTCCAATCAAACTGTGACATGCTGCTGAGAAACACTAGACCTCAAAAGGGTGAACCAGTCTGTTTTTTGTTCAAGAGACTGAATTTGGGAGATTTTCTTCATGACACTGGAGGTGTTTCATAACATTTAGCGCTTGATGTGATTTTTGAGATGTGAAGGACGGACCCCTCATATCTGCCTGCACTGCCTGAAAGACTTTTTCCCCCAAACCATTTTTGGCCGTACTGAAATTCACTCAGTTGCTATGGACACAGATCATAGTTTTTTTTTTTTTTTTTTTGTAAATCTGTGTCCATGACAACAAACCAGCTATTAGAGGCCACAATATAATTCACTTTAAAAGAGGTGGTACATGCAAAACATAAAAAACTAGAGTTTTGTTTTTAATAACAATAATACAAAATCTGCCTTGTTAACCCTTAAACATTAACACTTTACATTTATAGATGTACTCATTGGGAAAACTGTGTTACTGGGAGTTATTACATAGCATTTAAACTATATATATATATATATATATATATATATATATATATA
>CAIGQZ010032640.1:3418735-3430174 GCA_903798205.1 Danio tinwini
TCTTTCTTTCTTTCTTTCTTTCTTTCTTTCTTTCTTTCTTTCTTTCTTGTTTTCAGCCAATCCCCATTTAGCCGATTTCTGGGTCTAGCAGGAGCACTTTTAGTTTGCGTAGCTTAGCATCAATTGTTTTATTGGATTAAACCATTAGCATTTCACTCAAAAGTTACCAAAATATAACTAGTGCTAGTTCTGTGTCCATACTCAACATCCATATCCTCAGTCATTATTCTATAGTATGCTAATATAGTCCATTTGAAGGACTTAATGAAAGTTCGAGCACTCAGGAAAGGATACAGTTTTGTTTGTGCTTTGCTGATTGATAAATCATTCAGATGGATTAAAAGTTCAATTTCTTTGGTCAGACCCTGTGACAGTTATTTTATCGAGCTGTCTATTGGTAATGAAACAAAGTATTTTGATTTCTGCCATCTATTGTTCATTTTGTAATACATTTTCTTATTTTATGTCTAATTCTATAAATTCAAGTTAAACACTACTTTGAGACATTGTTCACAGCTAAAGAATGTTGAAAAAAAATTGGTGGTGAAAAATGTTTGTGTTTTTTTTTTTTTTTTTTGCTAATTTAAGAGCAGTTAAAACAGACTGGTCAATTTGGACCGGGAACACTAAAGTAAGGGGCGGGATGTGAACACAACAGGAGGGTTAACAGAGTAGCCACTGATTTGTCTGTTGCTTTAAATGCTCAATCTCTTGGATTCTCATTTGCTAACAATTTATTGTACTTCAGTATTTTCATTCTAAAAGTGATTCCTGGGATATATTTCCTTTGCCATTATGATGTGGTTTTGGAAATTTAACTTTAGTTATTATTATAGTTATCCTTGATGTAAGCGGTCATTTAATTTTATGCTTAATCTAGCAAAACACTAATGTTACTTATCTCTTGAACTTCAACTATCAGGAATTACTGTCCATCTGTTGTTAAACAATCACCAGATATTAAATACAGTATGTATTGACTTCTCTTCTCATACTACACTACACTTGATTTATATGAACAGTAAAGTCCGCTTTCTTTTATTTGATTGACCACCTCAATCATTTTGACTTCATCAAATGCTGTTTTTAAAATCATTATAACAAAATACAAGCACATCAGGAATATCAGATATTGAGAGAGTGATAATTCATCTTTAAACTTAGATGGACTTGTCTGTCTACTGCAGGGCTATAGACAGCCCTAAGGCAATTTGTTCCGGCCCTCCAAATAGTGTGACCAAGACATCAAAAATAAATTTAGTTCAGTTTAAAACGGCCGGTATATAGTAATGAAGTGACGTGCGTCTGTCCAATAAAGCACGAGCTGCGCAAAGCGTGAGTCACCTGACATTAAGCAAGTGGCGAGAGCAGCCGAAAACATTTGAATAGGTTTGTAGAAAAGGCCTTTTCCCTTTTGTACAATGCACTGATACCGTTATTAGGGATGCAACGATTAGCCGATTTCACTATTAACTGCGCTTTAATTCGTCACGGTTAATTAATCGTAAAGGCTTCTCTAGGCCGCATTTCTGTTTTGAAAGTTCCGAGCTTGTACACTGAATAGCACGCACACCGTATTAACTATAGCAGCTGCAGCGGGCCGTTCTCATATCTCGTCTTTTCCGCATGCAAGTTTGTTATTTCTACTGTAAGAATAGATGCCAATATGCGTCCACTAGTTTTTTCCCCATTTCTTGGGTCCAAATAAACTGAAAATAAGTGCTTTTCAAGAGTTCACACTTAGATAATGCTTGACTATATTAGCTAGTTTGGCATGCTGTCCCCGGAGAGAACCCTGAGCTCAGAGATAGGTGAGCCCAAGGCTCCCGCCTGGTCAATAAGCATTAGGAGGGATACGAGATCAGGTAGTTCTCGATAACCTCCTGAGAATAGGCCGCTGATTATGTTAGTTTGTACTTAGTAGGTGCTTATGACTGTAGTTGCATGTTTTTGAGTGTGGGAGGAAACCGGAGTACCCGGGGAAAACCCACGCGAACACGGGGAGAACATGCAAACTCCGCACAGAGAGTGTCGACTGTTTCAGCTAGCGTTGAACCAACTCGACCTCCTTGCTGTGGGGCAACAGTGTTAACCACTGAACCATCGTGTCGCCCGAAATCTAAACTGAGGAGGAGGGAGAAGGGATGGATGGCGGGGGGTTTCCAAAGCGAAGATGAGGAATGAAGTTTAGGCTGGATATTTATATTAAATTTGAAATGATCCGATTGGCTGGTTAATGATTGGTGATAGGGATCAGCTATTGTCAATCCTATCACGTGCTCCTCTCGAAATTAGTTTGTGAAACTTCACTTCAAGAATTCACACTTAGATAATGCTTGACTATATTAGCTAGTTTGGCATGCTGTCCCGGGAGAGAACCCTGAGCTCAGAGATAGGTGAGCCCAAGGCTCCCACCTGGTCAATAAGCATTAGGAGGGATACGAGATCAGGTAGTTCTCGATAACCTCCCAAAAAAGCTACCAGCTCGGGACAGCAGCCGTGTATTCGAAGAACGCCCCCCCCAAAGTTAGAAAGAAGTGCTATATCCGGCTGCTGGATATAGTGGTAGAGAAGAAAGAAAGAATAGATAGGTGGAGGAGATGAGGACTCTTTGGAGTCTTAGCAACACCATGTATGGTGAAGACTTCTGCTAGAGGTGATGAGCTCGAGGACCACCCCGGCTGGGGTTAGAGCTTGAGGGTGACAGCACTATGTGTATAAATATATATCTGTATATGTAGCCATATCTGGATATATATGTAATATACACGCACTTGACTTGTATATGCATATGTCCATTGTTATTATATACGCGCAAGTACTAGAATGTACGCATATGAATCTATATATATATATATATATATATTTTTTTTTTTTTTTTTTTTTTTTTTTTTACATATGCATACAAGTAGTCAGATATATGAAGCTAGGGCCGGTGGCAGTGACGTGACTCTTGCTCGTAGTCACAGCTGGGGAGGTTGGGCTATCGAGGCTAGTTCTAGCAGGGGTCGTGGGAATTTAGGGTGGTGAAGACTCCTGCTAGAGGGGTGACAGCACTAGTATAAATTTACACGTCCCTGCGCGTTAACGCGCTTGGACGTATATTATATTGTTCATGTAGGCACGTATGTATGTGCCATGCGCACGCTAAATATACGTGCATATATGAACAAGCAAAACAAAATAAAATAAACCAAAGAAGCTAGGGCCAGAGGGGGGTGGGCAGTGACATGACTCATGCTCGTAGTCACAGCTCGGGCATTGAGCTATCAAAGGCTGGTTCCAGCAGGAGTCTAGGGAGAGGGAATTTGGGCAGTGAAGACTCCTACTGGAGAAATAAAGGGGTTTAAGCCCTGGGACCGTTTTTAGCGGTGACCAGGGCCTAAGGGGTGACAGCACTAGGTTTTAATGTATGCATCTGTGTACGTGAACGCACGCGGACACACATGCGCAAACACGAGCACTTAATACCTGCGTATGCGAACAGGCAAAACAAATATAAGAAAAATAAAAGAAGCTAGGGCCCTAGGAGGGGGCGGTGACGTGACTCGTGCTCGTAGTCACAGCTCGGGCATTGGGCTATCCAGGCTAGTTCCAGCAGAAGTTTAGTGGAAAGGAATTTGGGCGGTGGAGACTCCTGCTGGAGGAAAAAAAGGGGGGTTTTAAGCTCTGGGACCACCCCGCGGTGGCCAGAGCTTAGGGGTGACAGCACTATGCGTTAAGTATATATCCACGTATGTGGGCGTGCGCGGATATATCGTGTTATACATATAGGCATATATATATACGTGAGTGTCGTACATGCTCTTGATATATGCGTATATGAACAGAAAAATTAAAGATAAAAATAAACAAAAGAAGCTAGGGCCGAAGGCGGGGGGGGGGGGGGGAGAAAAGAAAAAAAAAAAAAGAGGACAGGGGGGGGGGGGGGGGGGGGGGGGGGGGGCAGTGACGTGACTCGTGCTTGTAGTCACAGCTGGGGAAGTTGGGCAATCGAAGGCTGCTTCAACAGGAGTCAGGGAAGGAGGGAGGGAATGGGGGACCCCTGTGAGCAGAATAGTTGGGGGCGGGGGGACGGGGCTTGGCTGGGGTGTTGGGGGGGCTTGGCTGCGGTGTTGGGGGCGGGGGGGTGCAGTAGCTGAATTATAAGCTAGAATGGTGGCTCCTTCTGGAAAGGGTCTTCTGGGCTTCTTTGAGATGATTCTGGCTGAGGCGGATGTAAGACTTATAGGCATCCGATGACAATCTTCCCCAGAGTTTTTGTGTGCTATTGTGATAGCCCTCTATGTGCTGCAGTGGTGGAGGCTCCAATTCTAAATGAGTGGCTAGAGTATGATTCTGGTGGAAGCCTGAAAGGCGAAGGACTGCTTTGAGGTGTTTTTGAAACCAGAAGCGTGTTTCAGGGTGGGATAATTCGTCTATAAAGAGCGGGGAGGAGGGGGAGAGACTGAAGGTTTTCCTGTAGTGCATGTATGCTAGGAGTGTTTGGAATGGGCGTGTAGAAGAGGGGATGTCAAAAATGTAAATAAGGTATCCTTCGCAGGATTGATCTGTTTGCTTTCTTTAATGAGGAACGATATTGTTTCCCCATCCATCAAAGCTAGATCTGATATAGTGGGATGAATGCTGAGCTCGAATTTTGGAGTTATGGAAATTTCGGAACTTCTAAGGAATCCGAAGACAGAAAGTATGAACATAGCAACTAGGGTACGGTCTGTATGTGTGGATAGATAGCCTTTACGGAGAATGGAAATGCATTTAGGCAGTGTATGGTGTGTGATGGGCAGCCTAGTGTCTGGGCGGGAGGGGTGGGCTTTTGGATGCCTTTAATGAGAAGGCTGGTTTGCGAATTCGCTATGGAATCTGATGTAGAGCCGTGTATTAATTGTAAAAGAAATGAATGCCACTTAAATAGCTTCTGATGGAGCTGGCTTTTAGGTTTTTGTATGAATGGAGATATGTGATGAATGAAGTGATAGTGAGCAGGGAAAAAATTTGAAAATGAAGTGTTATGAAGAAAATGGGAATATTTAAATGTATTCCATGCTGTAAAAATATGTTTGAGGTGTTCTGGGAGCAATTGCGTTTAGAATAAGGGAAATGGATGTTTGTTGCAGGTGATGCATGGGGTGGTCTATGGGAATATCCTCTCTGAATAAGGAGGCGCTGGATGCAGATGTTGGTCTGCTTCTGCAAGCATTCAAAATCTCTGAAACAGAAGATGAGAGAGAGTCAGCAATTTGATTATGAAAACTTGGTACATGATTAGCTGTTATGATTTATTTTTTTATTTTTTTAATGGTACGATAGCTTCATAGATCCAATGCAAAGATGGGCATGCGTCCCCCCGCAGGAGGGCAGATGGATGAAGAGCTGACGATATGGGGTGTGCTTGTCTAGTGGTCCTGGAATTGCCTCTTGAGGACGAAGTAGTGGAAGTGATAGTGGAGTGGAGTTTGAATGTTTAAAATGAGTCAATGGATGAAATGTTGCTCCATTCGTCTGGAATGTCCTCCTTCCAATTATAGCAATGAAGCGGGAAGTTTTGTTTCTTTGCCGTTTTCACATCCAACTGACTTGCTATTATGAACTCGCATATGGCATTTGTGTATGAACATGAGTCACTGGCATATTACATGGTTTCTGTGCTTGATGTGTGAATGTTTTTCCTTTAGAAGTTAAAAGGCTATCAGTTGTTTTTTATTTATTATTATAATTTTTTATTATTATTTTTTTTATTAATTTATTTTTTTAAATAAATAAATGTATTTATTTATTTATTTATTTATGTATTTATTTATTATTAATATGAATATTTCAATTAATTAATATTAATAATATATTATTATTATTTTAACAAACTGTCAATGTCAATTCCCGAACTTTAAAAACTATGTCACCACAGTGTGAATGTTAGTTATGGGCTTTACTTTAAACCATAAATAAATAACATTACATTGGAATCTTAATGTAATTAAATTATGATCATATCTGGCCCGGTTCGTTCACAAAGTCAGAGTCCATTCTTAACCTGTCAAGAGAGAGGGCGGGACCAACTCGAGTTAAGAGCTCATTGGATGGTGACACTTCCCTTTTCAGTTATTGGCTCAAAGGAGTGTCACTCAGAAGTGTAAAAGGCCGGCGGCCATTTTGTAGATCAGAATCACTAGTGTTATGACTGGAGGCGCTACTGGACCCACTCCAGCAAGTAGTTTGGATGAAAACAATTAATTCCATGAATGTTATCAACATATGAATATGCTGTGGACTAATGTTTTGCGAATTGGATTGTCTGGACTCTTGCAGTCAAATTACTTCATGCTATTAGAATGATATGAATCTGTGGACAGGCGGGAGGTTTGAGAGGTGAGTTCACTGGTATAAATCATACTATTTGCGCTAGTCTTGTCTTAAAAGATTTACAAAATGTTTAGTCTTGTAGATAGTGATTATTTTGCGAGGCTTCCCTTTGAGGGTGCTATGTACATTACCACGTGTGCACCACTAGGAGAATGGTGAGTTTTCAGCTTCATTGCAGTTTGACTGTGATCTTGCTGGAGAATTGGGTTGAAAACGCAGCGGATGCGTTGTTTTGATGTTGTTGAGTTGTTGTCTGGGTTATAGTTGGAGTTTTAATTGTTTTCTTGAAGTAGTTGTTGCAGTGGTGGTGCAGAGTGGTTTCCAAAGCGAAGATGAGGAATGAAGTTTAGGCTGGATATTTATATTAAATTTGAAATGATCCGATTGGCTGGTTAATGATTGGTGATAGGGATCAGCTGTTGTCAATCCTATCACATGCTCCTCTCAAAATTAGTTTGTGAAACTTCACTTAACTTATCCCCCAACCTCCTGATCTGCAGATACCCATACCAGTGGATGCTGCTCTCTATTTTCAGTCAGAACTCATCTGCGATTCTCTTAGATTGCATCTTTGATAGTTCATACTGTGTGATTGTTACTCACGTGAATGAACACCGTTTTGCCTGTGATTTTGGGCATTTGTCGGCGATTTTTTTCAAAACCTTTCGACGAGTCAAAATCAGGGCTAAAATCATGCAGTCTGGACTCAGCATAACAATCACACAGTGTGAACTATCAAAGACACGATCTGAGAGAATTGCAGATGAGTTGCAGACACCTGTGAAATATCTGACGTGCTAAATATCTGGCACCCGAAATAGCATCTGAAAACATTTGAATATGATGTAGAAAAGACCTTTTCCCTTTTGTACAATGCAATGATACCGTTATTAGGGATGCAACGATTAGCCGATTTCACTATTAACTGCGCTTTAATTCGTCACGGTTAATTAATCGTAAAGGCTTCTCTAGGCCGCATTTCTGTTTTGAAAGTTCCGAGCTTGTACACCGAATAGCACGCACACCGTATTAACTATAGCAGCTGCAGCGGGCCGTTCTCATATCTCGTCTTTTCCGCGTGCAGGTTTGTTATTTCTACTGTAAGAATAGATGCCAATATGCGGGCGCAAGCGGAGCAACGCGCTCGCGGCTTTCCGGGCGCACGCAGTAAAAAACATCTCATGCTGTAGCGGTGAAAGTTGTGCGTGCCTTTTAGTGCAATGTAAGCAAAAGATATGTTAGACGAATTATTATTAAAATGATTATGAACGCTCATGATAACAACAGCTAATTTAAACATTGGCGTCGACCTTCATAACAATTATTATTATCATATTATTTTCTCTTTTTCTCTCTATAAACACACATAATTGTGTAGCCCTATAAGCACAGAAAAACCTACAGCATAAAAACTATTGTTAATGAAAAAGCCTTTTAAATGTTTAGTATTAGTTAGGGATGTCCAGATCTAAATCAAGCTAATATAAAGCTTGAAAGCGTGATAACCGTGAAACCATGATTATTCTTCAGACTATATAATCGTACAACCAAACTCTATAATTGTTGCATCCATAATTGTTATGCAGCTCAAAACATAACATATGAATGTGTCTAAATGTAGAAGAAGCCCACTTAAGCAATTTTCTGCTTTTGTTGTGCTCTGAAATACAACATTTAAATGTTTGTTAAAAAAAAAAGTATATTGTACAATGCAGTGATGTTAAGTAGTTTCACAATACAATATATTAACATTTCAAAAATACAATATATTAACATTTTAATGTAGAAAAATACAATATGGGTGTCTTAAGGAGCAAAAATACAATATATGGGCTCTTATATGCTGTTGTGTCATCACTTCTATTGCAAGGCATATCTCTCCGGCCCTTCGTTTGGGATTCTTTTCATGAACTGGCCCCCATGACAAACTAATTGAATAGCCCTGGTCTACGGTGTTTATGACCCTGCTTAGATTGTTGACATTTCACTCATAATTAGTTTAGAACATAATAAAATAATCCCCATCTGTGTGCATCACTAATGTCCATCTTTGATAATAAACAGTCACGTTCTCTTCTTTCAAGTGAAGGTAAACACCTTGAGACTGTAGCTTTTAACTGTCAGGCAATACATCATGTTTAACAGTTTAATCTCATTAGTTATTAAAACAGACCTAATATAAGGTTACAAAGTGGTTTTTTTTATACATCCAAACAAAAAAATTCACATTATGACAGCTAAAGGCACTATACTGTTTGTTTATTGGTTTGAGCACATTAGATACTGCAAGTTAGCTGTAGCTGTTGTTGTAAAAAATAAAATATTTACATAAGTATCTGGACTTGTCTGCGATTCAAATACTGCTGTTTGAAATGTGTTCTGATTAAAATTAACATCTTCGATTACCTACAGCCAATGAGAGAGTAGCATCCAGGCCAGCGGGTAGTTGGGGAAGAAGGTAAAATGGCTTCTTTTTGGTTTATTTGGACCCAAGAAATGGAGAAAAACTAGTGAAAATATAGGAGCACCCGTGTCTGTTTGACGTGTCAACCGGGTCGAAAAAGAAAAAAGGTTGAGGAGAAAGTGGATTTGTTCCTCGGCAAAACACAATTTATGGAAATCAGTAAAATGTTGTATGACTTTTTGCAGCATGGGACTGATTTATTGAAGTGTATTAGATTTATTCATGTTTTTACAGGAGCAAAACATCAATATAAAGTCATCTTTTACCTAATGCCAAGTTCAGACTGCACGATTTTAGCCCTGATTTTCACTCGCTCACAGGTTATGAGAAATTGTCAACAAATGCCTGAAATCACAGGCAAACTGGTGTTCGTTCAAGTGAGTGATGCTGAGTTCAGACTGCATGATTTTCAAAGTAGTCATGTAACGGATGTTTTCACACTGCATGACTATCTGGGCTAGCATTTTGTCACTGCTGTGTTTACACTGCAAGAAGGATCGGCGACAGGGGTTTCATACTGCATGACTTTACAATAGAAAGAATCAGCAGACACTTTTGTCTAAACTATGGAAACAATGCGTGGTCAAGTAGTATATATTTTGTTATTAACTACATAATGAGAAAGAAGCCTTTAATGGGGTAGAACATTTACTTACTTTGCTCATCTGGGTTTGAAGGGAATTAGCAATTTCTCCTCAACTTTTTTTCTTTTTCAACCTGGTTGTGGATGAGACGTGAAACAGACCAAGTGCTCCTGACAAATTTGCACTAGTTTTTCCTCCATTTCTTGGGTCCAAATAAACTGAAAATGAGTGCTTTTAACTTCTCCCCCAACCTCCTGGCCTGCAGATACCCATACCAGTGGATGCTGCTCTTTCATCGCCAATGTTATTTTCAGTCAGAACTCATCTGCGATTCTCTCAGATAGTTCATACTGTGTGATTGTTTCTTTGATAGTTCATACTGTGTGATTGTTACTCACGTGAATGAGCACCGTTTTTGATTTCAGGCATTTGTCGGCGATTTTTTTTCAAAACCTTTCGACGAGTCAAAATCAGGGCTAAAATCGTGCAGTCTGGACAGCATAACAGCATAACAATCACACAGTGTGAACTATCAAAGACACGATCTGAGAGAATTACCGATGAGTTGCAGACACCCGTGAAATATTTGACGTGCTAAATATCTGGGCCTGTCGGCGATTCAAATCAAAATAACGTGTCCGATTACCTACAGCCAATGAGAAAGGAGCATCCAGGTCAGCGGGTAGTTGGGGAAGAAGGTAAAATGGCTTCTTTTTGGTATTTTTGGACCCAAGAAATGTAGGAAAAACTAATGGAAATTTTGTAGGAGCACTCGTGTCTTTTTGACGTGTCATCTGAGCAATACCACAACCGAGTCGAAAAAGTTGAGGAGAAAGTTGGACATGTTACTGGAGAGAAATTGCCAATTCCCCTTAAAAGCCAGGTGAGCATAAAAGTACATCCTATACCCCAATAAAGTCTTCTTTCCCATTATGTAGTTGATAAAAAAAATATATACTACATGACCTGTCATTGTTTCCATGTCACTTTTTGCGTGTGTTTAGTTGTTAGTCTTAGTTTAAGGACCAAGATAAAATTGTTGGCGATTCTTCCTATTGTAAAGTCATGCAGTGTGAAACCCCCTGTCGCTAACAGCCAATTCAAATGTTATTACTCAATTGAATGGGCGTTATCACTGGTTATCAGCAGATAGATATGGACCAATAAGGGCCTTCTGCACCTACTGTACTGGTAGTTTCAGAAGGCTGTCATCATCCATCTATACAAGCAATGGGAAATTTAATAAATAAATAATTATCATGGTTAATCAGCTATACTAATAGAGAAGACTACAGATCTGTTTTTACATGTGAATAGATGATAACAGTACTGGTAGGCTCAGAAGGCCCCCACTGGCCCATATCTTTCAGCTGATAACCCCTGATAATGCCCATTCAATCGAGTGATAACAGTTGAAGCAGGTGCAACCAATCCATCTTGCAATGTGAACACATCAGCGACGCGACTCATGCAAACTGAACTTGCCACACGCTGCACCAAAATAGTAAAATACATGCAAAAATGTTTCAAAATGTGGCATTTAATGATTTTTCACGTAAACCCTCATTTGTATGATGTAATGGATGAACAAAGCATTGAAAATTAAATGAATGTGTAACAGTAAATCAGATTTGGCTCTTAAACAGCTCTTAAAGGGACAGCAGGTATATTCCTGCTACTGAATGTGTGTACAGTATAATTATTAATCAAATAACAAAACACAAGCGCAAAATCACTCACTGATTTGACAGAAGGACTTTTTTAGCTTTAATAAAAAACAAATAAAGTTTAGTTCTTATCTTTAATTAAATCAAGCAAAAGGTTATGGCACAATCATAATCATTTTAAATAATTATGTTTACAAAATTGTCCAAAAATAATCATATTTTTTATAATTATTATAATAATAATAATAATATTAAATATAATTATTAATAATAATTTATAATTATTAATACAATTATTATTATTTTTCTTAATCATGTATATTATATTATATTATATTATATTATATTATATTATATTATATTA
>CAIGQZ010032640.1:3431884-3451588 GCA_903798205.1 Danio tinwini
TATTATATTATATTATATTATATTATATTATATTATATTATATTATATTATATTATATTATATTATATTATATTATATTATATTATATTATATTATATATTTGTTAAAGGCACAGTTTACTCATCTAGTAAATGTAATCATTTGAGACATACAAAGATAGCTTAACATAGTTGGAAATCACACAATTTTGCTGACAATTGACAACTTATGTTCCATAACAGCAGGACAAAAAAGGCAAAATGATAACAGAATTTTCATTTTTGATTTTTTTTTTATCCTCTTAATTTCCTTCTTGTTACCAAAACGTAAACAGGACCCAAATGATTTTGAAAAGCTGCCTATCCGACAACGCACAATAACCTATAACATGCAACATAATGAAAAACATTTTCACTTTGCTACTACAAACTGATCAACAGAGGAGGTACAAGTGTGATGTATTTCCAAGCAGTGTTGACGGAAAAAGCCCACATGCTCTATGGTCTCTGAGAAACCCGGCCCCTGTGAGCGAGCACTGGGAGCAGACAATGAGGAACAGGGGAAGGCTTGAGAAGCGCGAGGGAGCTTTTGCTGCTACTGCTGTTGCTAAAAAAGGAAGGAGTAATTAGTAAATGTCGTCTAAGAGGAGCATGGTGAATTAGAGGCCTAGTGGATCATGTAATTAGGGGTAGACCAGTCTTCAGCACAGCGCAGAGGGTGGAGGGGACACTATATCTACAGCCATGTGCATTTTGATGGCCATTACGAATCTCTCGGTATATACTAAAGTAAAGATAACACAGGCATTAAATCTATACACACCTTATATATTAAGTCAAGTCGAGCTTTATTGTCTTTCCGCTACAAGTGAGGACATACAGAGGAACGAAATGTCATGTCTCGCAGGACAACGATGCTACATAAATTAATCTTTTCTTTTTATTAGAATATGCAAAAAGGTACACAAATTGGGATCATACAAATACAAAAATAAATAAAAAATAAATAAATAACGAGAAACAAAAACAACAATACAGTCAGATATAAATAAACAAGTAGAAAGAGACCAGTCAGTGGTGAAGAGTGGCAACAGTGCTAGTAATGTATGATAGTAATAATGACAGTAAAAAGAAAGGACAACAGTAATAACTGACAACAACAATAATAATAAATCCCAAGCACTACACCAACTACTACTACAGAAAGTTGCTAATATTGCAACTACTACTGCAGCTGCTACTACAGCCACAACCACTACTACTACTACAACAATGTCTACTACTACTGATACTACTACAACATCTACTACAACTGATACTACTACAACAACGACTACTACTGATACTACTACAACATCTACTACAACTGATACTACTACAACAACGTCTACTACTGATACTACTACAGCAATCACTGCTACTACAACATTTACATTGACAACATCTACCACTTCTGACACTATTACACCGACTACTACTACTACTACCACTACATCAACACCTTTACTACTTCTGGTACTACTATACCAACGACATCTACTATTACAGAAACTACTACAACTAGTACTTCAACAATTCAAACTACAACTACAATCGTTATTACCACAATGACTACTACTACTACAACTACTACAACAACTACAGCAACCTGAATAATGCCAATGGTAAAAATACTTGTAATAATGATAATGAGGAGATAGCGGGAGGACAAGTCAGAATAGTAATAATAATAATAATAATAATGGTAACAAAAGTAAAAGTAATACTATTAATGATAATAGTGAGGAGGACATAAATTTATCATGAATACAAACACAACACTGGACATAAGAGCTATTTAAATAACCTATACATAACCAATATACAGTATACTATAAAGCCCTGTTTAGACTGTCAGTTAAATGAGACCCAATTCCGGTATTTTGCTCATGTGTAACACAGATCGGATCTGTTCTATGAATGTGTAAACAAAAAAAAAACGCATGCATTCGGATATTCACATTTTAGGCGACCTTCATATGTGGAAATAAATCAGATATAAATCAGATATGTGACAATGCAACTATCATGTAAACAGGCAGATCGGATTTATTGAGGCATTCCATTTTGTACGTCATTAAACTTGCGACAATGTAGTACTTCTCCGCGGTTTAATGACGTAGAAGGAAGATCATGTGGAGATGCCGACATGGTAAACAACACCAGAACAAACAGACAAAACCTGGAGGAGGAAAGTGGTCAGTGGTCGACAGCAGAAGTTACCTGCTTTCTTGCCCTGTTGGGAGATGGGTCAGTGGAGGACACCATATATAAACCATATGTGCAAGCTGCAATGATGGCCCTTTCTCTCCTCCTACTCTCAAAATCATGTTAAAGTTGGACGAACTTCACATAATTCACAGAGCTAAAAGCAAGACAATTTCCTCTATTGTGGCTAGTGTGGTGCAGATGCTAGAACCTGCCTTTACGCATGCGCAACGTCGTAAATTGTATGACAAGTGTAAACACATGAATCGCAAACAAATCTGATATAGGCAACAAATCAGAATTGGGCATCAAGACCTGACAGTGTAAGCAGGGCCTAAGATACTTACTGTAACTATACACATAAGACAGGCCATGCAAGTACTTTTACATGAGACTGAACAACGGTGTGTAGGATATTGTGCAAGAGAGGTATTAAAGGTGAGTATTGTGCCAAAGAGTTATTTAAGGTTTAATATTGTGCAAGAGTTATTTATGGTTAAAGCGAGTTTAGATAAAGTGATGGAGTTTAGATAAAGTGTCAGGTGCATTATATGTAAATGTCTTGAGAAATTTGTAGGGTTTTCACTTATAATGAAATTTAGTTTAAAGGGATTAAGATTTTTTGTCATTACATGGTTCAGTTCTGTTATTATTTACTCCCACATTTGAGGTTGCAAAATTCTGTAATTTGATTGATTGATTGATTGATTGATTGATTGATTGATTGATTGATTGAATGAATTTAAAAAACAAGTTCTTCTTGATGTTGGGTAGAACTAAAGATCATCCACTCTTTTCAAATGTTGAGGAAAATTAATGGGAGCATCTTTATCATTTAGCCTTCTGCATGTGTGAATCTATGTGCAGGGCTAAAAAGGCATTGATGTAGAAGTAGGCGTTGATCTTGAAGTTTAGACACACACTTACCTAATAAAGTGGCACATTCACACAACCTGTTGTTTTGACTGATTTTTGGAACAAGGGCTCATTGGAAATACATGTTCCAGGCTACATTTTTGTGAAACTACAAAAACCCTTTTGAACATTTGTTTGATTGCAATTTCAAGTCAAATTTATGCTACAGGAATGTGGCATGGTGGCTCAGTGGTTAGCACTGTTGCCTCACAGCAAGAAGGTCATTGGTTCAAGTTCAAGCTGGACCAGTTGGCATTTCTGTGTGGAGTTTGCATGTTCTTCATGTGTTCGCTTGGGTTTTCTTTAGGTGCTCCGGTTAGTCCCACCGTCCAAAGTTATACACTATAAATAAATTGGATCAACTAGATTGGCCGTTGTGGTTGGGTGTGTGTGTAAATGCGAGAGTGAAGGGCATCTGCTGCCTAAAACATATGACAGAATAGTTGATTCCACTGTGGTGACCCCTGATAAACAGGAACTAAGCCGAAGAAAAATGAATGAATATTTTCATTCATGTAGTCCTTTGCTCAAAACCAAATAAATATCACAGCTTAACGATATCTATAATTTGTGATAGAAAAAAATTGTCTCACCTGTTTATCTCCACATGGACAAGTTTCTAGTGTGGTTAGTTTGCTCAGTAGCTCACTTTATTTAATAATATACTTGTACAGAGCGCTCATGTTTAAATCCGTTGTAATGTTCCACATAAGAAATATAAGCAATATATATATATATATATATATATAAATATATGTATATATATATATCCGGCGATCCGGCGCTCACTGAGCAGTATAGAGTCCCCGTCACTATACTGGGGCATTAGGACCCACACAGACAGCAGGTTGGGCGCCCCCAGCTGGTCTCACTAACACCACTTCCGGCAGCAACCTAGCTTTCCCATGTAGTCTCCCATCCAGATACTGACCGGGCGCAGTGGGCGACCATGTGAGAGTTGCAGTGAGCTAGCTGCTGGCAAATATTATATTTGTTGACATTATGTGGGGTATTTGGAGCATACAAATTCTTTATTTTTTAAATTGAAGATTCTTAAGTTCAGTGATTTGGTTAAATTGAAAACAGCATAATATATGTTTAAAGCCAGAAATAAATTACTTCCGAAATACATACAAAAATGTTGTGAAGAACGACAATGGGGAAATAATCTGAGAGAAAAAAACAAGGACAACTTTAAAAAATGTGTGTATGTCTGTATGTGGTGTGAAATTATGAAACAGTCTAGAACAGATCCTCCAACAATGTCAGGATATTAATCATTTTAAAAAGTTGTATAAATAAATAAATATATTAATAAAATGAGAAAGTATGATGTAATTTCAATTAATGGCTGTTTGCAATATTATATTACAATGTATTTTTGGGTCTATGTTATAAAACGTAAATGTACAAATGGAATCAAACATATGATGTGTCAAAGATGCCAAAAGGATAAAATATGTCTCATGTAAAAAGAAGAAACTAGTTAAAGTAATAGACGAATCATGTGTGTGGTAATGGGGTGAGAAAATAATAAGCTTGTGCTTCATCCTGCTCCATTTCAACCATGTTGAAATGTATTTTTTGTTAATTCTGTTCCAAATAAATAAATCGAATCAAATCAAATATTTCAGTATTTACCCCTGACAATTTAGCTGTTTTATTTATCATATATATGCATCATCTCTCCAGGAAGATACACAGTATCTTAAAAACAGGTGAGTAGAAGAGCACAAGGATACCTAGAGGAGTTTGAACACAATTTTTCTCTCAGCCACTGTCAGCAGTTGCTGTTGGTGCCAAAGAATGCTGATTCAGATTGTCACAGACAAAAGTGCTTTTACTCCCTTCATCTATATATATATAAAAGAGAATATCCTCATGAAACATAACTATTCACATAAGTGCGCGCATGAAAAAGAGCAGTGCTTCGAAACTCAAGGACCCTTCAATCCACATACAAGTACTGTATGTGTTCTGGCCGATGGACAGTACTCCTTGTATGTGTATCTATGCAAATGTATCCAAAAGATGACGTCAGCATGAGGATCAACGAGTGTCAACTTATTAATATAATACACAGAGATACTATAAAAAATATCAGCTTAACCAGGTAATTGATGCAGGTTGATGTTAAAAATCTTATCGAAGGACAAGAGTTTGTGCATTTAAATAACTGTCACGGCAGGTTGTGAGGATTTATGAGTGTGTAGTCCTGAGGGAGAGCAGATAACAACAAGGACAAAGTCATAAATGAATCTCGTCTATGAAGTAGCCAGCAGACTGACAGTGCCAGATTAAACTCTGTGCCTTTTAAACAAATTGGGTGCTTAAAGGAGCATATTGCCTGTGTGCTGGAACATGTTTTATTGTTCAGCCACATTAGCGCTGAGACAAAGAGGAACGTCACAGGATGGCACGTCACAGGTCCTGACGAGCCCAGATAATTGGTTCCTCAATTGATTGCTTTGAAAGCGGCAAGCTGTTTAACTCAGAGAGCCATAGGGGAGGTGGATGGTTAAGAGCAACTTGGACCTTTGTACATTAGAGTGTCTGTTTTGAATTCAATTCAATGTGCATTGACCAATTTGTTCTACATCCAACACCCACAACAAATGTCAAAAAAAATTACAATTAGCAACTATATTGTTGTAATTAAATTTCTCTTTTAATACTGGATGAGTCTAAATGATTATCTTAACTAAATAGGGTATATGCAGAAGAATACGGACTTTTAATTTGTCAGTTACTTGAGTCAAGCGCTTCCGGTCAACTGTATGCCGTTATAAAATCGGCACGTTTGAAAGATGTTTTATTTTTTTGTTTTATCAATGATCTTCACTGCCTTATTGATATACAATGGAAAGTGGGTCTCAGAATGTACACGCACTGCATTAAATAGCATTTTCTTTTAAATATCAACATTTATTTTACACCAGTATTTTCAGTGGAGTTTCTCCACTAGCCTTCTAATCCTGACGGGTGCATACATGTAAACGGCTTTGCATCTCTTTTTCATCGTTTTACACTTGAACAACTAAATGACCGCTGAAGTCTGTTTAACTGATTATATTGTAATTAAATTACAACATCGATGCTGTGAAAGGAACCTTGTGAAATTAAAAAAAGGACATTAACTGTTCACTGGAAGTTTATCAGTATGTGAAGAAACACTAGCTATGCATAAACCTTATTCAGATTAAGATAAGATAAACCATACAGTTGGAGAACTGCACTACTGTTAATATTCCCCAATCTGTATAGCATACTGGCCTCAGTGAAACCTGCATTCATTTAATTAATTTGTCTCAAACTCTCAAACTATTCCTGGAAGGCCACAGCTCTGTAGAGTTTAGCTTCAGCCAGCTCCAACTCACACCTGTTTAATATTTTCTAATATTGCCCCGCTAAACCTCAATCCCACATGGGTCACGGCACCCGTGAGCAGTTAAGGAGCAGACCTTCATCTGCAGCAGAGCTTAAAGCTCAGTACTTTCATTCCACTATCATCTTTTAAAAGTTCAATCCAGTCATAAGTACAAGATCACTGTGCTTGTTTGTAGTTTTTCGTTGGTTTTATATGTTATTACCTGCATTTTGTGAAATTGTTATTGTATTGTGTCCTTGCTGCTTTGTACTGTAACTGCTTCTTATGTTGCCTCTTGGCCAGGTCGTCATTGTAAATGAGAACTGGTTATCAATTGACTTACCTGGTTAAATAAAGGTTATCTTATCATCACCAATATGATCCCTCTGCTTCAACACCCATCTACTCACTCTGAGTCACCCTCTTCGAATGTTATCACTCGATTGAATGGCCGTTATCAGTGGTTATCAGCTGATTAACCACGTGGATGGATAATGATAGCCTTCTGAGTCTATAACAGTAGGCGCAGTAAGCTCCTACTGGCCCATATCTATCAGCTGCCCATTCAATTGAGCGATAACATTCGAATCGGCTGTCTGAGCAGGGTCCGAACCAGCAATTCTGGTATAGGAGATGGATGCTCTCGTGATCAGGGGAGTGAGGTTTGTTTAATTAGGGCTGGAGCAAAACTGTACAGAGCTATGGTTCTACAGGAATCGCGTTTGAGACTTATGACTTAAATGATCGGTATGCAGCTCTTTCCATGCAATAACTGTTTATATTGTTTAGTGATGAAAACAAAAAAAGACAACACCCTCTGAGTGAGACACGGGAGGCAGACACTCCAACAAGGAGGCTAAAAAATGTGGCTTTTAACATCAGTCGCTAAAGCACCTCTTGTGATCAGGGGAGTGAGGTTTACCCACACACCACTCATTACAGTCAGCCCTCTAAACCTCAATCCCACCCGGGTCACGGCACTAATATGATCCTGACGGTCCAACACCCATCCACTCACTCTAAGTAGTGCTCAAACCAGCCCTTCTGGCATAGGAGGTGGGTGCTCTTGTAATCAGGTGTACCCACACACTCAACATCTGACCTCTATACATCAAGGACATTTAATGTCATCTCACCAAATTTTTTAGCTATAATAGAAGCTTAACACTGTTTATTCTACTTTTTTGTATGACAAGAACTGTATTCATAGCTAAATAAATATACTTGTAATAACTGCAGTGCGGGGGCAGCGCGGTGGCACAGTGGGTAGCGATGTCGCCTTATAGCAAGAAGGTCACTGGTTCAAGCCTCAGCTGGGTCAACTGGCATTTTTGAGTTTGCATGTTCTTCCTGTGTTATCATGGGTTTCCTCAGGGTGCTCCGGTTTCCCCCACAAGTCCAAAGACATGTGGTATAGGTGAATTGAGTAAGCTAAATTGGCTATAGTGTATATGTGTGATTGAGTGTGTATGTATGTTTCCCAGTGATTGGTTGCAGCTGGAAGGGCATCCGCTGTGTAAAATGTATGTTGGATAAGTTGGCGGTTCATTCCGATGTGTTGACCCCTGATTAATAAAGGGACTAAGCTGAAAAGAGAATGAATGAATGAATAACTGCAGTGCTTTATGGTGACAAGTGAAATAACTTTGAAAAAATCTTCAACCACAAGCACAGTTTTGCTGATGTCTGACTGTTAAGGTCATTTTATGATTGACAAAGTCGTTGACATCACCTTTAATATGTAAGGAAGTCATATCTCTGCAGGAAGGGGCTGAATGGAGACATTACGAACGTGTCCTTGATACATTTTTTTCTGCTTATGGTGAATCACAGCCATGGTATCAACAATTACAGGAGATAAAGAAGAGGAAATGACAGAGATGTTCAAGGAGCTGCTGGGCTTGAGCACAAATGGCTGATTATAACCGTCATCTGTTGTGAGGTCTGAATGAGGACACTAAGTGCTGGTTTAAGCCCTTCCGTATGCTGTTTAATACAGAAATAAGTATTTTAAAAGAAGCTTCAAAGACAAATGTTTCTTAGAAATCTTGGTTGGGTGCAATGAAAGTGCAACAACCCTGGGAGATGCAAAACAAGCTTTCCTGCAGGGCGGCAGGAAGTGCTGCTCATTGTGAATGCTGCTTTGATTAACTGAGCAAATGCAAAGGCCTTCATGATTTACTACCAATTGACCACTAATGATCATTCACACGATTGATTACCAATAAATGCATTGGTCAGACAAGCCATGAAATAAATTGTGGCTACCTTAAGGAAAGTGTAATGGGCACGTTTAGTGAGCTTTTAATAATGCCAATAGCAATAATTCTTTTGAAACTAGTTTCAATTGATTTTGTTGAAACCTAAATCTTCTTTTAGGAAAATAAATTCATAGAAATATTTGAGACATCTCAGCAAATAGCCAAGACATTATATTATTATTATTATTATTATTATTATATATTAAAGTCTTACCTGTCCATACATTGCACTTACAAATATGCTGTTGATGTTCTCGTTGGTGATGAGGAATGTAATTTTCTTTTTATCTGTCAAAATAGTACAATATAAACTAATACAGTATAGTATGTGAAATTAAATAATGGTTAGTACAAACGTAATATAAATGTAACAAAAGTAGTCTGATTATGTTAGCCTATATAAATGTGTAATCTAAGAGATTATTGTAATGACTGCACATTTTTATGTGGTTTGCAGTTACCCAAATCTGTATAAATGTTAAATCAGATGAAATATGAACGTTTAGTGTAGGCACTAATGCAACTGAGTAATAATAAAGCCTTAAAATGTGTATCTAGTATTAAGATCATCGTCTGTGCAACAGATCTAAAATGAACTCAAGTGACTGTAAAGTACGTTTGTCTCTCTGTCCGAGGTTCTGAAAAAGATCACGTGACGCCACTGCCTCATTCAGCAGTGAGCGCGCGCGCACTGGTTTATAGAGATTTTCACGTGAGAACGCGACAAACCATCACTCGCATATACTGTAGCCTAATTCTCTCCGCTCACTGCGTCACAGAAGAGCTTACGGGAGGCATTTTTTTTTACCTTTTTCCAACGCTTGAACGCGTTCGACAACATTACGATGGTAGACTTTGGCATTCTTCGTTTTTCTCTGCGCTTCTTCCCTACTTCATGCCAAGGCGGTGATTGCAGTGGATGGGCAGAACGTGCCAGTCTTCGTTTCTAATCCAAAAAGTGCCCGTCTGCTCGGGGATCTTGCGCTAAGAAGATGTAAGGACCAAAACAAGCCTTAACCCCGCAAAACCAGCATCTTCTTCACAAAAATGCAGAAGGGAATTCGACTGAATGATGGTCATGTCACCTACCTGGGTCTTTTGGCGAAGAAGGATGGCACGAGGCGAGGCTGCTTAAGCAAAAAGAGCTCCGACAACACAAAATGGCACACCAAGTGGTTTGCTCTGCTGCAAAATATGCTTTTTTATTTTGAGAGCGAGTCCAGTTCGCGACCCTCGGGATTATACCTGTTGGAGGGATGTGTGTGTGAAAGGTCGCCCTCACCCAAACCTTCACTGTCAGCCAAGGAGTGCTTAGAAAAACAGGTACGAAACAAACGAAACGACAACTTCTGTGCTTACTTTTTCTAGACTTTTAGAACAGAGTTACTTTTTTCGGAAAGGGGGAGTAAACTGAGCTTTCTGTTTCCA
The DNA here is from genome assembly GCA_903798205.1 of Danio tinwini. Classification (NCBI taxonomy): domain Eukaryota; kingdom Metazoa; phylum Chordata; class Actinopteri; order Cypriniformes; family Danionidae; genus Danio; species Danio tinwini. The sequence continues at coordinate 3,442,081 of CAIGQZ010032640.1, forward strand.
TCTAGCAGCGACTTGGGGGGGGGGGGTTGTTTTATGCGTAAAGATGATGAGCATGCGCTCGACACAACCGACAATTTTACCACCAGGCAGCTTCTGCTGCTCAGAAATGTTTGCTCTTTGCGTTTCTTTCATTTGTTTAGCTAAGGTTTATGTGTCATCTCTACGTTTGTTTTTGGAAGTGATCATATTTTATATGGGATGACATTACAGTGTTTAAAGCAAACATATGCGTTACATAATACGCGTTTGTTTATTGATCGGTACTCTGTGGTTACATAAATTATAAATGCATTACAAATGTTTGTTTGTGTTAAGGTCTGGTTCATCCAAACATTCAGAAACCTGTAATCATTACTCGCTCTCATCTTGTTTCAAACCTCTTTGAGTTTCTTTTATCGGTGAAACTCAAAACAAGTCACAATTCACTTTTAATTGACGGAAAACGTTACAATGAAAGCAAATGGTGAGCATTATGCCAATTTTTATTCACATAAGACATAACAACATGAAGGTGATGAAATGACAGCATCATTTCACATTGTACAGCGGTTTATGCTGTAAACTCAACCGTGAGCATCACGATATAGCTAGTTAACACACAACCTATTTAAGTGCCTTTCGTCTTTTGACATCTGTTTAGCTTTCTAGGATAAAATGGATCTTAATTTTTCAGCGTTTCTCCTCAGAGACGTTCAAGTTTCGACTGTTCCGCTCTCTGCTTCACACAGGAGAGAAAATGACGCTAGAGAAGCACTTTATAAACCTCAGAGTCGCCATCATGCGGAAAACTGGCGTAGAATCGCAGTCTGTTTGACGTATTGATTTAATTCCCGCGCTGATATTAATAGCATCCTACCTTGGCAACTGCGTCTCGCAACGTGTTTAATAACAAATCGCTCTCAAAACTGAATTTAATGTTCACAAAACACTGTTTGGGCGTCTGGAAAGGTGTTGTGCAGCATTTAACGTTTCTTTGTTTGTGTTACTATGACAAAGATGCTGCTGATTGAGCTAAACCTAGTGACTCCATCAAAGATAAACTAAACTAAAGCATATTTATGAGAATGCTATGCCATCCTTTTTAAGTTTAGAGTTATTATATCAGTATTTTAATAATGAATTTAAAATAAATAAACAAATAAATAATAAAAGGAAGAGGTAATAAAGAAAAAACTGCTATATGCTGCAATAAAACATGCTGGCCTACCTTAAAGATGCACTCCATATTTTTATTGAACTAACATGTTAAAATATACGAATTAATGTTACTTTTGACAAATATCATTAAAGTCTGTGTGAACCTTAAGTTGCTGCAGATTTTTATTTCTATATGAAGGCATGTTTCCAAGTGAAATGATTGAGTTGTAGGTTTTTATTTTAGGTTTATTGTTGTTTTATGTTAACTTGCATGGATCAATTGTGCACATTGAGACTAACAGCGTGCACTAGAAAAATAAACATATTAAATTTAGATTTCATGTTGACACTAAAGTCATCACTCTTGTGAACAGGCACCCTGAACTTACAAGAAGTTTAAATGTTAAATTAATTTGTTATGTATCTATTTTTTTGTGCGCACAAATGTATTCTTGTAACTTCATAACATTACAATTGTTTTTGGGTGAACAATCCCTTTAAACAAGGTTACCTTGTTAAGATCACACATGACTGGAAATGTCACAAATTTCCATTTGTTTTGGATTAAATGGATAAAAAAAAATCATTAGCCAGCTAAGAGATGAATCACAACATTACATTTTTTATTTTTTTTTTTATTGAAGCAAGAAAGCCTTTATATGAAATAGATAAGGCAAAACAGCATTCTTTAGCTTTATTAGGGGAAAAACTAAATCAAATGAAGCATTGTGAATTATAATCAAATTAAAAATAAATGGATAACATAAACCTATTGATTGGATGTTTGTTTATATAAAACAAATGTGTGCTTTACATTCACTGCAGAATTTGCAACTCAAATTCTCGTACTTGCTAAATAATTTGAAAGGTAGCTTTTCCATACTAATACAGTTAGTGTTACAGTTACAGTTGCTCTGTTTAACATTATAAAAACAACAAAAGAACATACAATTGGTTAATAACTCCATGTCTCACAGTAGGTGTGTTTTCAAAGTAAATATATTTTATATTTAAATATATATTTATTTTTATAAGGTACATTTATATTTTATATAATTGAAAATGTATTTTACTATAAAGAAAATGTATGGGTTTTTCAGTTACAGATCCCAACTGCTAAATTCTGCAATACCAATAATTGTATTAATAATAATATTATTATTAATAATAAATTATATGGAAAATAATTATAATAAAATATACATAATTAATCATCATCATCATTTTAATTTGGTAATTCATTTGCAGTGTTAAATTATAAACAAAATTTCATAGCATGCATCACCATGTCCATGATCAACACTGTAAAAATGCAGGGTTCCACACAATTCATTCCTGTTGTCCCAATACAAATCGATTAAGTTAACAACACATATACACAAGTAAAAACAAACACCAGCACAAACCCCCAACAATGCACGAAATGTGTTGGGATGGAGACTTGATTCATAGATACCTGCACAAAAATAAATAACATAAAGGAGCAAAATCAGCAAGAACCTATACAGTAGATGTCAGTATAAGAGCCAGCGAAAATGTAAACAAAACGTATTGAGAGCACACCTTTAATATTCATACCCGGATGCGACAGCCATTAAATCAATGTAATATGGCAATATAAAGCATAGGCTGTATTTACATTAGTATAACTGGCTATAGAAAAAAAGCTGCATTCCTTCTTTTTTGTCTTATAAGCACAAATAAGCTGGAGATTTTTTACCTTGGTTAAACTTACCCTCAGCCTGCAGTGCTTATCTCTGTGGAGGACCGCAATTCAACGTGAGTCTAGGTTCTTCCTGTGAACAGCTGTCCTTGTGCTGACAAAGCAGGATGCAGCATGGAGTTTGATGCTGTGCATGTCTGGCATCTTCTGAAGAACAGAACGCAGTTAAAGCCACATTACCTCGCAATCAACGATTCAGTGTTAGACAGTCACGCACGCATCACCCTTTATATTCAGGCATGCACAGTATAACCTCATTCTGAGTCATTTATTTGCATAAATAAGTGTAAGCTGGCAAGCTTTGCGTTTTCACTCAGAATGCATTAATGTATAATACATGTCATATTGCTAAAACTTACCTCGAGCAGGGGTGCTTTTCCCAAACAATGCGGCTGAACTATCATAGTACGATGCATCATTTAGAAAAAGTACGATGTAGTGACGAGTGTTTCCCAAAACCGTAGTTTCTCTGTTGCAGATCCATGATATGAACCATGTTAGTTATAAAGCAAAACATCCATAAGGATTCTCTAAATGGGGCAAAGTAACTTCTTTAAAGAAAAATCCCATCATTTTTGTGCAAATTATATTGTTTTACACGCACACGCATTTAAAAAAATTCCAATACTAGTTTTGGTAAAAACATGCACTTGTTTTTCTTTTTTTCATTTCATTTGAAATATACACTCAAAAAATAAAATTTTTTGCTCGTTCAGACTACTTATTTAAAATGAGCTGAATCAACACAATTCTTGACATGTCATTGGCACAACTTGATTATTTTATGTTCAATCCACATAAATTTGTTAAAAGTGTTAAGTTAACTTAATCAATTTGTGTTGGGGCAACAGGAATGAATTGTGTGGAACTCTGCATTTTTTTCAGTGTACAGTATGTAAACAGCACATATAGGGTCTATGTTTCCTTTACAAATATTATTGAGAATATGCCATATTCTATTATAAAACATAAAATCAATTAGCTAACACATATTTTAATATCATATATAAATCATATAAATGGTTGTAATTTACAGTAGGCTATTTTATAAGTAATTAAGAAAATTCCTACTTATTAATAATAATATTTTTGTATCATTATTATTAACCTATATATACCTACAGTATAGCTTTTGTCATGAGCCATGGCTGTGTTCAAAATGGCATAAATGTTTTCAAATTGCACTGGTAAGGGAGCGCTATTGTCAATATGAAGATCGCTTAAACTGAACTGTAAAAATACTTTGTAAAAAATACCTAAGAGAGGTGATTTTAATGTTTTTTTTATCATTCCCAGTTTAAATGTTGGAAGGTTTGAAAGAAATAGTGTATAGGGGGATAACTGGAAATAAAACACAACCAGGAACTATATACAGCCATATCACCTTGCAGCCCAGGGCTGAGCCTGGTCAGTACCTGGATGGGTGACCACATGGGAAAACTAGGTTGCTGTTGGAAGTGGTGTTAGAGAGGCCAGCAGGGGGTGCTCAACCTGTGAAAGTGAAATGCCCCAGTGAAAGTGAAGGGGACACTACACTGTCAGTGATCGCCATCTTTCGGATGAGACGTTAAACCGAGGTCCTGACTCTCTGTGGTCATAAAAAATCCCATGGCACTTCTCGTAAAGAGTAGGGGTGTAACTCTGGTGTCCTGGCTAAATTCCCTCTTGGCCCTTAAGATCATGGCAATCATCCCTTATCCACTGAATTGGCTCTATCACTGTCTTTCCACTCCACCAATAGCTGGTGTGTAGTGATCGCACTGGTGCCATCGTCCTGTGGCTGCTGTTGCATCAACCAAGTGGATGCTGCACACTGGTGGTGCTGTGGAGAGAACCCCCCCCCCCCCCCCCCCCCCCCCCCCATGATTGTGAAGCGCTTTGAGTGTATGGCCATACACAATAAATGCGCTATATAAATACACGTTACATTATTATTGTAGTTGCAATTGTACAAGTTTGCGACGCAGTTTGCAAATGTTCATTTGTAACAATGCAGATTGTGACCTTAGTTGGCTAAAGATCGGAAACGCACCCCAGAGCAACCAGTGTCCTACTACAGACTAGTTTCTAAAAATGTAGTTCTAAAAAAACATAAAAAATAGCAGAGTTCATACCACAACTAAAATGATAATGGCATAGAGGGAGAATTTTGAGGGAATCTTTAAAAAAAAAATTTCCCAGTTACAAAAAAACATAGACAGCCAATCTAAATCTAATCTTCTTTAAAGGCACAATATGTATACTTTTTTTCATTAAAATATTCAAAAACTATGGCTGTTGCTCAATTCCAAGAACACAGAGAATGGACTTGAGTTCTTGTGAAGACCGGTCCTGCCAGGTCACCTCGGAACAACGAACTCGTGAGACCGCGAGAATAGAGAACGCATTCTGTGAGAAATGAAATGCTGCGTTTGTCCTGATGATGACATGACCGTTACGCATTTTTAACAAAAAAAAATATTTAAACATTACAATATTCATACAATGACTTATTGTTTTTTCCCTTTTCAATATACAGGGTGATTCAAAAAGAATACCACAACATTGAAGAAAAGGAAAGCTAAGCTCTTTCTGTCATCCATTTAAGGAAGCTCTGAAGTTTCATTTGGTTGCTCATTTGGTCACTAGGAGCGATGTTGTCATCCTGTTTCTTTTATTAAATACAGATTTTCAAAGTTGTGGTATTCTTTTTGAATCACCCATGCACACGTCACAAACCTTGCAAATATACTATGCACAATACAAATAAACAGATTTTATACTAATTTCAGCAAATAAAAACTCTTAATGTGTTTATGACTTTTAAGATTTTCATGTTAATGTTTACTTTCACTGTCTCATTTAGGGAAACTCCTGAGATAAATAAGTTATATCTTTAAACTTTAATAATAAATATATATAAAATGCTGCACTTCCCACCTCCTTTATTCAGTCACAATGACTTCTGTGACTTCTAAAGCGAGTTTGGTGCTTAAGTCTGCATCAGTGCATCCTCGATACCAAGAACACATCCGAGAACTTTCATGCATGCTCTGTTCTTGCGGTCTTGAGTTTTGGAACTGAACTTTGCAGTTGGGTTGATGATGACGTTATGCACTTATCCCAAATGTTTTGAAGAATGTTCCAAAGGGAAAAAAAAGCTATTTTAACTAGTGTCCTCATGAATCGCCATGCTAATGACATCATACATCCTCAATTTCTGGTTTGGTTTTATAGAAAACAAGGAAACATATGTTGTGAGTTCAAAGCAGCAATAAAACAGAACTCTAAGTGAAGTTTATTAAAAACTAATTTCGAGAGGATCACATGCTTGTGATTGATCACGGCTGGTCCTGCATTAGCCAATTCATGATTCACTAATCAGACAATTTCTAAGTCACCATAAATAACCAAAGTTCTATACCATAGTTATCTTGGTTTTGAAGAATTCCTCCCCAACTCCTCCTTTCCTAGATGGGTGGTACGGTGGCCCAGTGGTTAGCACTGTTGCCCCACAGCAAGAATGTCACTAGTTCTAGTCCTTACCAAGCCAGTCAATGTTTCTGTGCGAAGTTCACATGTTCTCCCCATGCTCGCGTGGATTTGCCCCGGGTCCCCGGTTTCCCTTCCACCATCCAAAAACATGCAACTTAAGTTAATTGACTAATCCAAATCAGCACTATAGACATGCTCCTATAGTAGTTATCTTTTCATAACAATCCCTAAATGCTCACTAGCTTCAAAAAGCAGGGAAGTTCTCGAAATCTACCTGAGCTCAAACTCCCCTCTCGCCCTGCAAACGGGAGGGAGCTCAGGGCTCGAGGATCTTATAAGCTCATGGCTCTCTTCTGGGACAGCATGCCAAACATGCTTTATAATCAATCATCAGCTAAGTGTGAACTTTTGAAAATGTATTTAGTATCATAAAACAATGCTACTTCTCCCTTATGTGATCACAACCAGAAAAAAACAATCGGCTGTGTCATAATAAAAGCACTGCTGCTTTTGTGTTATGTCACAGTCATCTCTTATCAGCAATTGCTTCAGTGATCTAATTTCGGTTTGACAGCTTTCAGTCCTGCTCTGTGTCATAATATGATTATGAGCAGTCCTTCCAGAATTTCACAAAACAATCAGATTTTTGCAACTAAAGTAGTTGATTGCAATATGTGGTGCGTTTTTACTGAACTTGCAGCAAATTTTGCGACATTTCGTTTATTGTTTTGCTGTGGAAATATACACAAATGTACACATCTTTATTCTTTATTAATTATTTGTCATCTAGAATCATAGATTTGTGTAATTTATATAAATGAATGCTGAGATATACAGAGGGAAATTAGACTTTACCCTTAAAGCTGCTGGATAATATTTGAAAATTTAACCAACTGTTTCAAAATAATGCATCCATGTTGTTTGACCACTATTTGAACATGTTGGTGGACATGATGCAGAGCATGCATGCTTACAGTATGTGTGAGTGTGTGAGATACGTTGAAGTTTAGCGAGACATGGATCCCACACATGACATGGATCCCACACAGAATGCCTACTAACAACTTGAGGCTTTGCACACTGGGCGAACAGATTTTATTTGCTAATACGATAATGTTTTTGAATGTAAAACTATGCAAACAGTGCTCTGTGGTGTGGCGGGAATTTGTCTCGACTGTCCAAAATATGTTGGAAAAAAGCTAATTTTCCAAAATTTGCAACATATTTATGATTTTTTGTTAGATTGTCGATCATGCATTTGTAAAATCCTGGAGGGTCTGAGTAAGTCTAGAATACTTTAACTCATCCATGAACATGATTCCTGCAGGAGTTCTTGGATGTAAGAAAGCAACTCCCATGATTCCACACTCAGTCACATCACTAACAAACTACACCTTTGTTTGTTATTAATACTTGCCCTACTTGTACTTGTACACAATACTTGTGGTGAAAATGACCTACTGTGCCTTTACAGAGCTTGAGCATTTAAAGCATCAGATTACAAAACTTCAACTCATTTTCACAATCAACAGAACAACATTGTGGGTGGAAGTTAATATATTTATCTAATATTTGTAGAATATGATATTAGTTAATATAGTTGTTCAATAAAATGATCTTTATAGTTATCATCCTCTATGAACAGGCTTTACACTTGTGTACATAAAATTATTCACACATTTAATGGAACAGATAGGGATTTACACAGTGATGATTCATAATTTTAAAAAGGCCGTTGACTGAAAGGAATAGTTCACCTAAAAATGAACACTGTTATTTTTTTATGTGATGATTTAATTGATCTTATTGTGAATGATTAACGAATGCATATGTTCCTTTTTTATTTAGCGGCTCTAGCAGATTTCTCCAATCATTTAATCTGCTTAAACTCTGCCATTTACTCACAATCAACTGTAAGCTTTCATATTTAGATCAGCCTGCTCACCCTACATTTTTTTTCTTTTTTCCATTTGACTTTGATATGTTGCGCAATTTCGAAGAAATGATCTGCCATTATTTCTGTTACATTATGAACAAAAAGTGGTCATATGATCAGAGATGTTTTTTTCAGTTTTTTTTAACTGATCAAATGAAAACAAATAGGTTAGTTATACATACAGTGGTCAGCATAATTGAGTTCACCCCATTTAGAAAATGAATATTTTTTCATATTCTCAGTGAATATAGGCAATGTATTTTAGTGCATTAAACAAAAGTGATTTATTAAGCAGATATATTTATTAAAACGATATTTTAGTCACCAAACATATTTAGAAATTGAAAGATAATACAATTAAGTTCAAGCAAAATATTGTACAAGTATTATAAGTATAATACAAGTATTTCAAACACGTATTTCAAATACAAAATAATATTTTGTAATTTGTATTTAATAGGGTTTATGAAAATGGCTTAATATTTTGTATCAAAATACTTTAGTGTCTTCTATTTTTGTACAGTATTTAAAAAATACTGTAAAATACTTTAAAGGTCTACATGATGACATCATAAAAATGTGGCCTCTGATTGGTACTTTCTCAGTTATTTGCCAAAGCTTGAGATCAGAACAGATTGATTTATATTGAAGAATATGGATAATGCTTGGAGTGTGGAAAGAAATAATGCATCACAGCATAGCAATACCAACAATAATTCATTCATATTCTTTTCGGCTTAGTCCCTTTATTAATCAGGGGTCACCACAGCGGAATGAACCGCCAACTTATCCAGCATACGTTTCATGCAGCGTATGCCCTTCCAACTGCAACCCATCACGGGGAAACACCTATACACTACGGACAATTTAGCTTACCCAATTCATGTCTTTGGACTGTTGGGGAAACCGGGGCACCCGGAGGAAACCCACGCAAACACAGGGAGAAAATGCAAACTCCACACAGAAATGCCAACTGACCCAGCCGAGGCTCAAACCAGCAACCTTCTTGCTGTGCTGCAACAGCGTTCAACAACAACAATAATTCACTGGCTATTTAAATTGCCAGTAGTATAGTTCATGAAGAGAAAATATGTTTGCCAAAAGATGTCAAAGTGGGGCAATAAATAAAACACAAATATTTAATAATACAGAAATTCTGTCTATACAGACTAGTCAAAAACACTCGACTTCGGTTATACAGCAGTAGCAGAATATATATATATATATATATATATATA
>CAIGQZ010032640.1:3451688-3468894 GCA_903798205.1 Danio tinwini
CAGAATATATATATATATATATATATATATAGTTATATAGTTATATAGTTATATACTCTTATATATATAAGAGTTTATTAGCTAAAAATGATATCTCCATTTTTAGTATTTTTGAGATATGTTTTTTATGTTGCGTATTGAAGAAATGATATGGAAATGACTAAAACAGTTTTTATTACATTAAGTAGGCCTATTGAAGAGTTAAATACCATAAAACTTAATATAAGAAAAATTCTGTGGAAAAAAAGTAACCCTTTATATATCACCGTTTTAAAATAAAAGAATGTTAAAAGGTTGAATAATCATTGTACAGAGATTGTGTCAATTTTACTAGCCAATGGGTAAAAACATAATAAACAGATATAGTACTATATTCTAAATTATTATCTGAATTGAACAGGAACTCCTGTATGACATTTGTACAAAAAAATATACTAAATGAACAAAAACATTTTAAAAAAAATGTATAGATTAGATTAGATTAGATTCAACTTTATTGTCATCACACATGTACAAGTACAAGGAAACGAAATGCAGTTTAGGTCTAACCAGGAGTGCAATAGCAGCAAGTGCAGGATACAGGTATAAGTTATAAAGTGCAGTTATAGAAAAACTATGGTGTTATTTACAAATGGATGTACTATAAACATTATATACAGGTTGTATTAGTTATAAACAGATTTACAATAGATGGATAAATGTACATGTTGCTATTAATAATCAGAAGTGTGCAGATAGATAAACATAATTACAGATGTATATGTACAGTGGGTGTGTAGATAATTACAAATGTACATGTGCAGTGGGTATGTACAGTTCAAATAAATGAATCAGTGCAATGAATGTGTGCAATTTTTAAATGTGCAAATGTTAAGTAGTGCAGTGATTATGAGGAGTCTGAGTTATGAGGAGAGTGGGGTGTGTATTAGGGGGGCAAAAAGTCAGTGGGGAGCAGAGTTCAAAAGGGAGACAGCTCTGGGGAAGAAGCTGTTCTTTAGTCTGCTGGTTATTGTCTGGGGGAGCCTGAAGCGCCTGCCAGAAGGCAGGAGAGAAAACAGTCTGTGAGCAGGGTGAGAGGAATCTTTAAGAATACTGCGTGCTCGGCGCAGACAGTGTTTCCTCTGGATGTCCTCTATGGCTGGCAGTGTGGTCCCTGTGATGCGTTGGGCAGTTTTCACCACCCGCTGCAGTGCTTTACGCTCCGCAACAGAGCAGCTTCCATACCAGACTGTGACACAGTTCGTCAGGATGCTTTTTATTGTGCAGCGGTAGAAGTTCACCAAGACGGCTGATGACAGCTGGTTCTTCTTAAGTTGCCTTAAGAAAAATAGGCGCTGGTGAGCCTTCTTGACCAGGCTGGAGGTGTTGGTGGTCCAGGAAAGGTCCTTGGAGATGTGGGTCCCCAGGAACTTGAAGGATGATACAGGCTCGACGGCCATCCCATTGATGTGGAAGGGGATCATGTGAGCCTGTTCGTCCCTTCCTGAAGTCCACAATGAGCTCCTTGGTCTTGTCGGTGTTAAGGAGCAGATTATTGTTGGTGCACCACGTGGCCAGATGCTGTATCTCCTCCCTGTAGGCAGTCTCATCATTGTTGCTGATTAGACCAATCACTGTGGTGTCATCTGCAAATTTGATGATGGCGTTGGATCTGTTCACAGGCCTACAGTCGATGGTGAAAAGGGAGTAGAGGAAGGGGCTCAGCACACAGCCCTGTGGTACACCAGTGTTGAGTGTGACGGTGGTGGAGCAGATGTGGTCTGATCTAACATTCTGAGGTCTGTTAGTCAGAAAGTCCATAACCCAGTTACAGAGAGACGTGTCTATATCCAGGTCTCTAAGTTTGATCATTAACTTAGAGGGTATGACAGTGTTGAATGCTGAGCTGAAGTCAACAAACAGCATTCGTGCATAAGTGTTTTTATTGTCCAGGTGTGTGAGTACAGAGTGCAGCGCTATGGAGACTGCATCTTCTGTGCTCCTGTTGCCACGGTAGGCAAACTGATGTGGGTCCAGTGTGGATGGCAGAGAGTCTTTCAGATGTGCCAGGACCAACCGCTCAAAGCACTTCATGATGATGGGTGTGAGTGCTACAGGGCGGTAGTCATTCAGGCATGCTGGGCTGGAGTGTTTCGGCACTGGCACAATAGAGGTGGTTTTAAAGCATGTTGGCACAGCTGCTAGGTTAAGGGACAGGTTGAAAATGTCTGTGAATACCCCAGCGAGCTGTTCTGCACATGCTTTGAGGACGCGCCCAGGAATACCGTCTGGTCCAGCAGCCTTACGCACATTGATCCGACTCAGTGCGGTGTAGACTTCTGAGGAGGTGAGTGTAATGGGTGAGTGGTCGGTTGAGGAAGTGATCCTGATGTAGGGTTCATTATTGTCTCTTTCAAAGCGGGCATAAAAGTCATTAAGCTCATTCAGGAAGGAGACATTTGTGGCTGTGGGTGTGGAATGGCTGGGTTTGTAGTTGCTGATGGCCTGTATGCCCTGCCACATGCGCCGAGGATCAGAGTTGGAAAAGTGCTCCTCTAGCTTTAGCTTGTAACAGTGCTTAGCCTTTTTGATGCCCGTCTTCAGATTAGCCCTGGAAGTACTGTAGGCCTGTGCATCCCCTGATCTGAAGGCAGTGTTGCGTGACTTCAGCAGGAGGTGCACCTCCTTGTTCATCCATGGCTTTTGATTTGGGTATGTGGTGATCTGTTTCTGGGTTGTAACACTGTCAATGGTGGTGTTGCTGTATTCCAGAACAGAGGAAGTGTAGCTGTTAATGTCTGTGTGAGAGCCACATGCGGCCTGGGAAGCAAACATACTCCAGTCTGTGTGTTGAAACCTGTCCTGGAGTGTGGAGCCTACCCCCGCTGGCCACACTTTGATGGTCCTCACTGATGGCTTCACACGGTTGATGAGGGGTGAGTATTTGGGAGTGAGGAACAAAGAAAGGTGATCTGATTGACCCAGGTGGGGGAGGGGGGTCACAGCGTAGGCTTCAGCCATGTTTGTGTATACATGGTCCAAAGTCTTGTTTTCACCGTGTGTGACAGAAAATGTTTTGATGGAATTTGGGGAGCACTGTCTTTAAGTTTTGAGTGATTAAAATCCCCCGCAACAATAAAAGCAGCCTCCGGGTGAGCAGTCTGTTGTTTGCTGATGGCTGTATGAAGTTCATTCATAGCAAGCTTTGCATCAGCATCGGGTGGAATATAAGAAGCGATTATAAAGGTGGAGGTGAACTCCCGTGGCAGATAAAACGGTCTGCATTTGACCATCAGAAATCCCAGGTTAACAGAGCAATGTCTCCCAACGATGACAGAGTTTGTGCACCAAGCTTTGTTAATATAAATGCGTAGTCCTCCGCCTCGGGTCTTACCGGAGTCATCCGCCGCTCTGTCTGCTCGGAATATTTGATGCTCAGTTAAAGATACAGCGTTGTCTGGTATCCCGCTGTTTAGCCATGTTTCTGTGAAAATCATGACATTACAGTTCCATAATCTTTTGCTCTGGTTGATGCGCAGTCGAATCTCATCCATTTTATTCACCAGGGACCGTACATTGGCGAGGAAGATGCTGGGTAAAGAGAGCCGGTGTGGTGTTAGCTTTAGCTTAGCTCTTAGCCCGCCGCACTTCCCCCGCCTTTGTTTACGATCGCTCCGCCGCCTTCGAGCACTTCCGCCCGGCCGGACAGAGCGCTCAGCCTCGGGTGTTCTGGCGATCTCTGGGATGAGTCATAGATTGCTGATAAAACTGTCCGAAATGCACAAACCAATATCCAAGATCTCCTGTCGGGTGTACAATGTAAAGGCGTTACTGTTCTGCACGAACAGACCCGAAATGAGCAGGAAAAATACTGCAAAATTGCAGAAACTGGAGAGACGCCGAGCCTCGCGATGTGTACGCGCCACCATCTTGGTCTTTTTCTATATCTCTAGATTAGATAACTAGCTAATCATGTACAATAAGAGTAGAGGTGAACGAGGTGGCTGAGAATCTGCTAAAACTTGCTCAGAGAAAAGCTGTTGCTATCAAATATTGTTTACTTCACGTTTAACAGTGAAGGGATTGATCAAATAGCCCTTTTCCTGGAAGGTTTGCAAAGAAGGTTCATGCTAACTTGTAAAAGTATTTTGTAGTATTTTTTTAAATACAGTATTTCATTTTGATACATTTGTGGCTGCTGTATATTGTAGTTTATTTTGATACAACTAAAATGGAGGTATTTGGTATTTTATTTTAAAATACATTTCAATGTATTTTTGCCCATCCCTGTTCATAATTAGCATTATACAGTCTTGCTTACTCCAGGTGTGCTAACACACAGTAAGAAAAGCAAAAAGTGGGACGCGTTTAGTCTAGAGTGTGGCTCAACACAGATGTGCAGGTGTATTTACTTTCTGAGAAAAACAAATCTTTGATTAGAAGACCATTTAATTTATCCTTAATTGCATCTTTTTGGATTGCAGTGGTCATAGATGACATTGTCAAATCTAAAAAAGCACTGACTCAGCATAAAGATGCTTTTGGGCAATCTGCATATTGGTGCATTCATCAAAAATTTACGTTTTTATTTAAAAACCATCCCGCTACCTTTCCTTTCATTGTCTTTGTATTTACATACCAATCACTGTGCTCTACCATTCATTTACTGGCCCTTCTTTAATATATCTGCATTTGAGCCCATGGTTCCTATGGCAACTCTTATTTGCATGAGAAAAAGAGTGGTTAGAGGCATGGTGTGTGTGTGTGTGTGTGTGTGTTGCAGAAGCATGTAGCAGTGCGTTCCGTCTCCTTCATTAATGCTAACGCTGTTTGGGCTAAATTTGTTCTGTTCAGTACCTCTGAGGGGTCAGGGCCCATTTATAGCAAAACACTCATCTCTCTTTTGGGAACAGCTGCATTTTTTGCAGCTCAACAGAAAGAGCGAGTGCATGTAGACTTACTGATGCTTGCTATTTTGGTCTCCTTGCAGACATTAGTGCTCAAGACAAACATAAAATGTGTCCTTTAGAGAAGTGCGAACATGAAGAATGATGCAAAAAAGAGCATTCACCTTGCAAAGGCTGTGGATTATGGATTTAACTTGTAAAAGTGCCACGGCGGTGCTCTTTTTTCTGTAATGGGCCATTTTCTTTTCTAAAACAATGGCTGACTTTATTTAGCAAAGGCTGACGTGACAGGTAACAGGTTGCGCTAACAAAAAACAAAGGATACGTGTGTCTGATGAAAGATTCTGAATGGACCTGTCTGAACTCATACATTATACAATCGCTTTCATTATGAGTTTCTTTGTTTCGTTTAGATAACAGCAATCATTTCTGAATGTCATATCCTTTATTTGAAGCACCTCATCCTCCATTACCTGACTTTGTAATAGTCACTGTTTTCTAATTTGTGGGCTTGTGGCGCATTTGTTTTTTGATCTATTAGAAAAAGTTACGTTTATGTGCTTTACAAAGATACAACGTTGTATAATGACATGGGTGGGATCTAGTTGTACACTATTAAGCCTGCTTACTGTTTTACAATATGTTTTATCTTGCAAATGGAAAGGAAATTATCAAAGAAACAACATACTTCACCCATTGGATTTATGCAAAAATATGATTTTTAACCATATTAAATTTTGTTTTATGTTGCTCGGGCTTTGAAAATAGACAAAAATACATTGATTTCATGCCAAAAATCAATGATTTTGTTCCAATAATATTCTTTGTACATTTTCTACTGTAAATATATGAGTTCAGATGCAAAAGTTCCATCTGGATTTTTCTTCTACAATGAGCATTTTTCTCAGCCTCCCATGTTTGTTCAATTATTTCATGTTAAAATGAAAAAAAAAAACCTATTATTTGCCATAAAAGTCCAAATACTGAATAAATACAAAGGAGCCTGAGAAAAAATATAATTTTAGAGGAAAATTTCAGATTGCAATTAGAGGTTTTTGCATCTGAACTCTTCATATCAAAACTGATTAGAAATGTGCATTGCTTAGTACTTCATTTGGACAATTCTAAAGGTGATTTTGTTTTTTTTAACCCTCACATTCAATACTTTTAAAAAGTTGCATCTTGAACAAATATCATCATAACAAAAGATGGATCATATTTATTTATCTTTCAGATGATGTATAAATCTTAATTTAATTATTATTTTTAATTGTATGACAGTTCTTTTGTTCCACGGTTACATGTTTCAAAAAATCTGTATGAACTGATGGAAATATATGGCTCATTTCTTTATTTATACAGTAGTACATATCCTGCAGTGCTTAAACAATTTAAAGTTTACTATTACAAATTAAACAATCAAATTAAACAAAATGGGATATGTGATTGGACACAGTTGGACTTTATGTATTTAGCATCAGCAGAACAATTAACACTAATACTGTCTTTAAATCACATTAGAGCTCATTGTCTACCAATTATAATTTACTGGACTGTAATTATTTGACCGTAATTGTTTTATTCTGCTGGTAGTATTGTAAAAATTTTTACTTTAAATTTAGCTTTAGAATTTTGGGGAAAATTGACCATAAAATGTGTATATTTTATAAAAATTATTATTTTATAATATTTAGATAAAAAAAATATGCAAAAGAAGCAAACAATCTAAGTTATTGTGATTCAGTGTGTTTGTATAAAGAAAAAAGCATAAGAGACCTTATCATCTGATGAAAAAAAACAGATTGATTCTGATTTAATACTGACCAAATAAAATGAAATTATACATTTAGACCTGCTTCGCTGAGCGTTCACACAGAGATTTTTAAAGGGATCCTATTATCCTCTTCTGTCTTGATTCTGTTTGTGATTGAACTATAACAAGCTTTCATGCTTGGTGTTTTTGAATTATTAGGGGCTGTTTACAAAGAATGCATTTTTCTACTCCAACGCACTACTATATTGTTTTTCAGTGTGAACGCACTGGATGGAAGTGTTTTACTGTAACGCTTGCATCTTTTAAAATGCAGAGCACATGAGTGCCGGGTTTTTTTTATTTTTATTTTGACAAGATCTTCAGCGTTCACTTGTAAAGCAGCTTATCACTATCAAGTCCAAAAGCAGTGGACCAATCAGAAAAGCTCAGAGACCGGGCAACAGTTGTGAGCTTCTGTTTATAGAAGAAATAGATGCATGATGACTGTTATATCATGGTGGATGAGGCACTCATTGTGACTGTCTAGAATATAACAGAATAGTTATTCTTATTTCTAATTGGTTTGTTATTGTCGTTATTTCATCACATTCATAATATCGCATCATGTGGACCTCACGCTGCGTTTTTTTAAGCCCATTTCTGAGAGCCACAGCAAATGTTTTAGAAGCAAAGACACATTCAGTATGAATCTCTTGAATCTGGCACAAATGGCTCACTTAGTTTTGAGTTTGATGAAGACCCGCCTTCTAAAAAGTGAAATGTGTTGTTATTCAAGTTACGCCATTTCTGTGGAGGCTAAAACTGAGGCAGAGAAATACGAGAGCATTACTCAAAGGTCAAAACTAAAGCTTTTTTTCAATTAAATAATGCTTGTTTTGGGTTGCAGACATTTGAACACAATGTATGTACTTGCAAAACAAAACATTTATGCTTTGTAAAATGCATATAAAAAGCATGTCAGTGGAGACTGCAATGAACGATAATCATGTTAAACATAATCTGACGATGTGTGTTAATCACAACAGATACATACCTGTAATGTCTTAGAAACTAGCATGCTCCACATTGCCCTCTGCTTGTTTTGTTATTTAATCCACTGCTGTTTTTGTATCTTCAAATCATATGATTTGTAGAGTCAAATCTAGTGATTTTGCACCAGAGTTTGTTTGTACTGTAGGGGTCTGTTTCTTTCTTTCTTTCTTTCTTTCTTTCTTTCTTTCTTTCTTTCTTTCTTACTTTCTTTTTCTTTCTTTCTTTCTTTCTTTCTTTTTCTTTCTTTCTTTCTTTCTTTCTTTCTTTTTCTTTCTTTCTTTCTTTCTTTCTGTCTTTCTTTCTTTCTTTCTTTCTTTCTTTTTTCTTTCAGTGATATTTTGTTACTACATAAACTTCTTATGATGGATTTTACTGCATGGTGTAGGAAACTTTTGCATCAATGTGTCGGGTCTGCTTGATAATGTTGTCCCTTAGTACACTGCAAAAAATAAGGAACTTTGTTTGAAATAATATAATGTAAATATAATGTCATATAATGTCTTCATAATGTAATAATATGTAGAGAAATAAGTCTGCAAAATAGCAGAAAATGTACTAGCAGTTTATTCAAGGTTTCTGTATCGTAATATACAACACCAAACCAGACAATATATCACTTTAAACTATTAAAAAAATGTTATCAAAAGCCACTTTTCCCCCCAAAAAAATGTGAATCACATGAATCACAAAATTCTAAAAACTGATAAAAAAAATTATAGTGTAGGTTCACATCCTAAAGATCCTTAAAGATATACCATTTCTAGGCATGTACCCTGAACTATAACTTAAAGAGCTTGCTTAAGGTATACCTCTGCATGTGCATCTTTGCGAGGTGCTGTCCCTGCCGGTAATGCTGAATTGTTTGATATGGATGCCAGAACTTTGAGGAACTGTTTACTTAATCCTGACCCATTCCACTCCAAATTTACATTTTATACATTTTTCTCTGCTTGTCAGGAAGCTGCTATAAATATGCAGGCATTGAATTAGCTTTAAATGAGGGCCATGTTTCGATTATACTTTCGATTTCCTCTACAGGTTCTGTGGGTAAGGGGAGAATATTTTACAGGATAAGATATTTAACAATGAGCTCAGCATCTGTTATGAAAATTTATGTTGCATTCTGTTTGTGATAAAAACCATTCTAAATGTAAAGTTTTTTGAGAAAGGACAAGAAACAGGTTTATGGAAAATGTAAATGAATGAAGAATGATCTTTTTACAGTGCAAAACACTGTGTTTTAAGGCCATTAGATCTGCATTGGTCCCAAAGGCAGCCTACTAAAGGCAACACTAAATATATACTGTATATAGAGCATACAAAAGAGAGGAAGAGGAGCTGTAAGAAGTAAAATTTCATTCATTCATTAATATTATTATTTTTATTTTTATTATTATTATTATTATTATTATTATTATTATTATTATTATTATCATCATCATTGCAGCTTTTGTGATGGTAGTCATTAAATGTGATTAAATTTACGCGTGGTATGTGGAGGTGCAGTCTTTAAATTTGGCGATGTACTACCTCAACCGAACTTCCAATTAAAACCATTCTCTTTAAATAGATTCCAAAGCTCAACAATCATCTGTAATGCCACAACTATTAAAATTGTGTATTAAAGGGCACGTATGGTGAAAAATCTACTTTTTAAGCTGTTTGGACAGACATATGTGTAGGTATATTGTACAGACCGTCATATTGGGGTGATATAAACACACCCAGTGCTTTTGTTTTCAATTTAACAACATAAAAACGGTGGACCAATTGGAGTGGTTTTGAGACCGACCGCAACTTGACGTAGGAGTGCGGTCCCCCCACCCACTGAATTGATTGACAGCTGCGTATTAACATGTCTCCGTAGTAACGTTTATAATCCTATCAACCAGACAGGACGTGCACAAAGCAACTGTAAATAAAAGGTCTGTTCAGTTAGCTAGATCATCAGCCATCATCAAATGTGATCAAGAGTGAGTTTTAAAAGTTTAAAATGTTTAAAACAGTGCATGTTAATGAATTACAGTGATTTACTTCAGCTTTACTTCATCAACACAGCCGCAAGTCAGTACAATTATAAAAGACGCTTCAATCCCGGTTTGTGGACGTTAAATCAGGTTTATTTTGTACATTGACGTAACAGATATCCATACAGCAGTGGATATTAACCTGTATCCTGTCACATTTGCATGCAAAGACAGTGCAAAGCTAAATGTGCACTCTGTATTTGTGTGTGTCCGCGCTGTGTGTGTGTGTCTGTACCTGAACTTTAGTAACGACATTGTGTGTGACTCATCGTTGCAGCTCCACAACAAATGCATCAAATAATTATTGGTAAAGTTCTTACTGTAGTATTTCTCACAAACATTGCGTGAGATCTGCTTCCTTTATGTCTGTCTGTTGTCTGAGGCAGCCGACAGCCGAGGGCAGAGACTGAGGCACGCTGACAGGCACGTGGGAACGGTGGGCGGGGAGGACTAGCCTTAAAGGCCCAGTACACAAAAACAGCAAAAAGCTGTTGAGAGCTATAAAATACAAACTAGCGAAACTATAATAAATAATCTAATGGGTGTTTTGAACTGAAACTTTACAGACACATTCTGGGGATACAAAATACTTATATTAAATCTGGAAAAAGGGGTAACCTAGGTGCCCTTTAAAATTGAATGACTTCTATTCATATAGACTTATATTAATGTGGATGTAAAGAAGCAGTGATATTAGTATAGGGAAGAGTGGTCAGATCAACTTCATGAAAGTATAACTTACAGAAGGTATACTTAACTAAACACAATTCAGGAAACACATATTAAAAGGGTACAACTTAAGAACAATGTAGTCTTAAGAAGGTTTTGGGAAACACAGCCCAATTCCTATTTTACCTGAGATCAACCACAATTGACTGTTTGCCGAACTCACCTCAGTTACTGCTGCTCGTCCAGTCAAGCTTTACAGAACATTGCTGGAAATAGCAGGATAGCACCCAAAAACTTCTAGCATCTCTTCAGCACATTATCTATAACTTTTGTGCTGTTTGTGATTTTTGTAATGTTTCCAGAATAACAATATTATGTTTACCTTGATACTAATGTTTGACTATGAGAAGGGACACAAAACTAATGCAAAAAGGGGAATATATTTTATACATCATCTCACCACAGACTAAACCACATGTTTAACTAATGTGGATACAAGTTTGTTCAAATATGCACTTCCATATGCTTTTACAATAAAAATAAGGTTTTGACTTATTATATGGCTGGCAGGAACAGTAGATTTTTCTTTCTTTGTGAAGGATTTTTTATTTTTTTATTCTGCATGTCGAACAAAAATGGATGAAGTTGTCAAGTACATTTTGGGATTTCTGTGATCTCTGAATTGTATTGTACTGTATTATTATACAGTTGTGAAAGAGGTCAACTTATTTGGGGTTAAGTTAAAAACATTTGAAGTGGTTTCTAATATTAGACACATTTTTGGCATCTTTTATTAAATAATTGACTGAAATATTATTAAATGTGCTTAAAAACAATGCTTTGAAATGCCCAATCAATTATTTCTCTTCAATAATAATTTCTTTCAGTATTCTTTTTTAAACATATTAAACAAGGAGCTGTTCATTTGGACTGTTAAGTTCTAGTTTCCTGCTTCCTGCGGCTCTCCAGTGCATGAGAGAAATGCCTGTGATGTAATTTAGCAGCGCTAAGACGTCTTGAAGGTCTGTCGTGCAGCAGAAATGGAGGTTGCTGGGGATTCAGTGCTAAGGCCTGGCTTTCTGAAATGGAGAGAGACGGGTAGCACATACAGAGCCATAGCCACTAGCGCACAGAGGAGTTGCTAGGTAACAGGTAGCATACAGTTATGTAATGCGCCATGCTCACAGTTTACATGCTTTGTATATGGAGTTCCTTTAGAGAGCTGGATCTCAGGCATGGGAAGATTCCCTCATCACAGCTACTAAGACACGACAGATCATGTATTCTCTGAGCTCCACATGCACTCTGACTTATGAGTAGAAAAGTAGAAACATGCTTCTCACTAAGGAAGCTTTGGAAGCTACTTTTCACTGAAGAATTTAAAAAAGGGGAGTAATTGCAAATTTTTATCTCTTAACCTTTGGAACATTGTGTATTTAGGTATATTCAAGAGATTAAAATACAAGTTTACCAGACTTTCAATGTATCTTTTGTTTGTTTTGTTTTGTTTTGTTTATTTGTTTGTAAAAAAATTAAAAACTGCTTTTATTCTAGCCAAAATAAAACAAATAAGATAAATAAATAACACCATTTGGGAAATATATATAAAAAAGCAGTTAGTGCCTTAGTGTCCCACAAGTGACGATATACAGTTATATTGCACTGCCATGAGTGTGATACTGTGTTTATACAACAGTTCTACAGCATAATCATGTATATAAAAAGACACAGAGAGTGTAAAAATCCTTTTGTATAAGGAACTACTTTCTTCCGCCATTCAGCAGAAACTGTTACTACTTCACAAACGTCACTTTAGAGCTAGTATTTGAATGATTCTCTAGCATAATATCTAAAGTGATGACAAAACAGGTGATTTTGCTGACATTTTAAGATTATAAGGCTGAACGACATGAAATGCCATTAGTCTAAAGACATTTCCCAGTATTTCTCTGTTGCAATCAGGAGATCACAATAATTAACCCAGAAAAAAGTCAAAGCAACGCAAACACTACCAGACTACTGTTGTGTTTGCGATAAGAAAAAACGTTAAACACGTGTGAGCATTTCTTCTTTCTTTCTTTTTACTGAACTAATCTGCAGTATTTAAACCAGGAGACTCATTAGAAACAAACAGATGGCCAATCAAAAAGTAACCCAGGGTTATACAAAGAGTGGCCAACACAAAATACACACATTCCTAATAGGTGAGTCCCATCGCAATACACTTAATACACTACAATTACTATGGTATAAATACAGCACTACAGCATACAAAATAGAGAGATCGACTTAGAATGTCACTTACCTGTTTAATAATGGTTTGATCAGCTGTAGTTAGAAATTTTGAGTTTTTCTAAAAAAAAACTGTCACCAACCCTGTCACCAACTTGTGGATGGACAACGTCAACCATCTTTGCTCTGCTCAATGACAGGTTGATGGAGATTCATATAAACATTTAAAATAGGCACTATCCTTATAAATGAACTGCATAGTTGCAATCTAAACAGCAACATTCTTGCCTAAAAAGCCTCAAAAATACATTATTTTGTTCAAAAGCTGCAATATTTTCAAACTGTAGTGACTTTATTGATCTGCTGTCACTCTATGTAGGCGGAGTAATACAGAAGGGTGAGGTGGCTGTACAAATTCTGATATTGTAGAATATTGCACGGCTATCAGCCAATCAGATTCAAGAACCAGACAGACTGTTGTAGAATATAAATATTTATATATATATACAGTTTTGTGGCAACAAATATAAACTAAAATATTAGAAAATAATCATAATCCTGATTTTAAATGTCACAATTCAGTTAGAGTTTTAAAAATATGAAATGGGTACTTACTACATAGAAATTTGTGCTGCACGATATAAAAAAATCTGACATTGTGATATTTTGTTTTTTCTGCAATATATATTGCAATATGAATGTAATATAAAATATTTATATTAGTTGGGAGTGATGCGGTGGCACAGTGGGTAGCACGTTCACCTCTCAGCAAGAAAGTTGCTGGTTCGAGTCTCGGCTGGGTCAGTTGGAGTTTCTGTGTAGGGTTTGCATGTTCTCCCCGTGTTGGCGTGGGTTTCCTCCCAGTGCTCCGGTTTCCCCCACAGTCCAAAGACATGTGGTACAGGTGAATTGGCTATGCTAAAATTGACCGTAGTGTATGAGTGTGTGTGTGTGTGTGTGAATGAGTGTGGATGTTTCCCAATGATGGGTTGTGGCTGGAAGGGCATCCACTGCGTAAAACAAATCCTGGATAAGTTGGCGGTTCATTCCGCTGTGGTGACCCCAGATTAATAAAGGGACTAAGCTGAAAAGAAAATGAATGAATGAATTTTGATTGGGGTGATTTTATAATGGTGTGAATCATGTATAAAAAATAATAAGCAAATTGCAAGCAAGAATAATACCATAGAGCAAAGAAAAACATAAAAATAAACAGTGCTTAATAGTTTTCTGGAGAGTCAAACGGTATTCAGCTACAGAAATGGAATAATACAATGTCAAATAAAACTGTACAGTCTGCATTTTATTATTAATTCAGTACAATTATTCTTCATTAAAGTTACAAATGCTGTACATTATTGTGTTGAATAGATTACACTCTCTTGGAATGCCTTTGAAACACACAAATGATAAAGTTTCACTCTGTTATTACTTTGCAATGACTCCACAAATTTCATATATTCTCAATTGTTGATCAACTATAATCCCAGCTCAACATTGCATATCCTGCGATGTGACTATTGCAGAAAAACACATTGTGAAATCGATGCGTATACAATATATTGTCCAGCCCTAATAGGAACCACATGGTAGTCCATCTTTTATGGTCTTCTTGGTAATGTTGTGGTTAATCTTTTATGTCTATACAAAATTGTTTTGTTTGTACTGTATTTTATGTTGTTTTAGCTTATGATTCTGGAATCTAGATCTTTGAAATTGAATATTCATTTAAATGCCATGCTCAAAGAAAAAAAAACACTTAGTTTTTTGTTATTGGTTATTATTTATTTGTGCCAACTGTCATCAACTCCTTGGACAATTCAGCTTCTTGGCAAATGCCCAATGCTGCTCAAATTCAGAGGTCCTCTTAATGAGCACTAGTTTTTCTAGTGGTATTTAACTCTGTACTATGTGCTCTAATTCATAATTAACCATTATCTAAACAGATGAACATATTGTTGAGATGTTTTATTTGCCAGGTTTTGTCCAAAAAACCCCTGTGTAGGCCGTATCCCAAGCTTCCATTAGAGAAAGAGATTGATCATTGTGTCTTTCAACAGTGTTAAACAGTGTCACTACTAATATTGGTAAAATGCTAATATTTTCTACAACTATGTGGGAAGAGATGTCAGAAAATGTTTCAGAATTGGCAGATATAAACCTGCAATTCTGACTTGTTTTTTTTTTCAGACCAAAATTGTGAGGTCTAAACTTGCAATTCCGAGATATTAAAGGTATAGGACATTTCCTCACCTTTTACTCACACTCAAGTTCTGTTCTTACATTGAACACAAAATAACATAATGATGGGGAAACAACATCTTTAGCTATATTTCCATACTAAAATGTGAACTAAAATAAATTGGATTATCACATGAAAGACATGCAAATAAAGCAGTGTTTCCATTCAGCGAGTCAAAGAGAAGAAAATCATAAAAATTCACTTCCATGTTAACAGGTGCAAAATAACAACAGTAAATATGAAATTTGCTGCAGTGGGAGAAGCTGCGTGAATTTTTGCTTATTTAATAAATGACTTGCGCCTCAGAAGATGATACCGACACACGATGAACGTGTGGTAGGGTGGGTGAGCAAATAATGGTAGGATTTTCATTTTTGGGGGAACTATCCCTTTAAGGGAATAAATTTGTATTATTTTCTTCCAGTTGCAAGCTTACATTATATATTTCTGATTTCTGACTATAATTCAGAATTGTGAGACAGTTGCAATTATTTTATTTTTTTTTCAGTGTTTGAAACAACATTCAATTTAAATCGCAATGGACGTTTTTTTAATTTCTTTGTTTGTTTTACTGCTGTTCATTAAAGAATGCTGGTTCATATTACATCCACCAGTGTAGCAATGTGGTGCATTATTGTTGATAGCACGTGTTTCTTTTCTGTCTGTATTGCAGTATTATTTCACAGTCAGCTTCAACCATGAGAATCAGAAGGCCCTGGAGCTTCGCACAGAAGACGTTAAGGACTGCGATGAATGGGTGGCAGCAATATCACATGCCAGGTAAATAAACTCATCTTCAGAATGATGAATTTGTTATGTTTGTGGTTGGTATGGCTTGTTTTGGCTGCCCATATACTGGGTATTATTTATATATTTTTAATACACATTTACACCAAATTCCTGTAAACTCATTCCTTATTTCTAATATTTCTTTATTTGAGGTATGCTAAAAGATATGTTGAGTCAAAATAAGCAGATTGTCATAATGGCAGGAATCTGTTCTTTATTTTATACACTCCATATACAGTTTAAATGTGAGTGGGGAAATGAATGCTGAGGATTTTCTTTCTCCTTTTTTTTTGCGTAGTGGACAGATTCTATGTCTCATTATCTATAATTAGCCTGAAGCTTGTTTAAGCAGTCTTGGATGTTGCAGAGGTTCTGTTGGGAATATTGTTTATTTTTAGTAATGAACTTTGAATTTGAATTCTCTGTTGGGAACTAGCAAACAAAGCACAACATGTTGTGTCTTTAATAACAAAGAGCCGTAATCAAGTCAAGGATGTGTTTTGTTTTTGTTGCTCATGTTCATCTGAGAGTTAAGGCAAAATGGTTGACCCTATTAAGAGAATACATTTTTTACATGCAATTTTATAGTATATCTGTTTTAAAGATATTTATGTGTGTGTAAATATTATCTATGGTGAATGTTTGTGCAATACGTTTTTAGTTTTAATTTAAAAGCTTTTGAGATAATAACCTTGTTGCATGAACTGACATAATGATGGTCAAAGGAGTTTTTTATATATCACTTCTTCTAAACAGTCACAATTTACTATCAATGGCACAAAAAACACAATAGTGTTATAAATTCTGCTAATGTATATACTTATATTTCTGTCATTACAGTGAAATAAAATGGTGTGAATTTAATCATATGATTAGTGGATTTATGAGATAAACTCACATAAACTTCACCATTTTGTCATATTTATTATTGTGAAGCTCAATTTTCTTTGAACCTGCAGTATAGTTTATGAGTTCTGATAATAATATAGTATGAGCAAACTGATATTGGTATAATAAGACATCATTTGGATAGCTTGCGGAATAGTTTATTTTGTACATTTTCACAAGTCACTTCCAATCCAATTCCAATCCAAATATGGTCAATTATTAACCTTCTGATTCTAAGGACATTGTATGGAGTAATAAATGAGCATATAAAACCATTTCTGGAATTTTTTTTATTTAACTAACTTATTGAACCAATACAGTATAGGGGACCTTTAGCAAAAATGATTTGCATTTAATTTTTACAATTAAGACTAGTGGTTAGCACTGTTGCTTCACAGCAAGAAGGTCACTGGTTTGAGTCCCAGCTGGGCCAGGAACCCATATTCGGGTTCTCCCCATGTGAGTTTCCTCAGGGTGCTCCAGTTTCCCCACAGTCCAAGGTCATGCAGTATAGATGCAGTATAGTGAATGAATGAAAGAGTGTATGGGTGTTTCTCAGCACTGGGTTGCTGCTGGAAGGGCATCCATCTCATAAAACACATACACAAAACCTGGATGGGAGACCACATCGGAAAACTAGATTGCTGTTGGAAGTAGTGGTCCCTCT
>CAIGQZ010032640.1:3468904-3491371 GCA_903798205.1 Danio tinwini
TGTGGTCTGTGTAGGTCATAATGCCCCAATATAGTGAAGGGGACACTTTACTGTCATTGAGCACTGTCTTTCAGGTGAGACATTAAGCCAAATTCCATCCTAAACCACCCAAACATTCCCATCTTATGATTTGGCTCTATCACTGGCAGCTGGTGACCCCTTCACACAATTATAAAGCACTTTGGGTGTATGGCCATACACAATAAACGTGCTATATAAATGTTCATTACATTAAATATGTGAGAGTAATTGGCAGAAATGTTACATTTTGTGATTTAATTTCTGTACCTGAATCTTGATAGACTTCCCAGAAAAAAACATTTACAGTGCATCTGGAAAGTATTCATAGCGCTTCACTTTTTCCACATTTTTTTATGTTACAGCCTTATTCCAAAATGAATTAAATTCATTTATTTCCTCAAAATTCTACACACAATACCCCATAATGACAATGTAAAAAAAGATTTTTTTGAAATTGTTGCAAATGTATTAAAAATAAAAAAACCTGAAAAATCACATGTACACAAGTATTTACAGCCTTTGCTCAATACTTTGTTGATGCACCTTTGGCAGCAGTTACAGCCTCAAGTTATTTTGAATATGATGCCACAAGCTTGGCACACCTATCTTTGGGAATTTTTGGGGGGTTTGGAAACGAGTAAAGTAACTTTCTGTACCACCTGGCATTAACTCCAAAGAGTTAAATTTTAGTCTCATCAGACCAAAGAATTTTGTTTCTTGTGATCTGAGAGTCTTTCAGATTCCTTTTGGCAAATTCCAGGCAGGCAGTGGCTTCCGTCTGGCTACTCTAACATAGACAGAGTGACCATCGGGTTATTGATCACCTCTCTGACTAAGGCCCTTCTCCCCCGATCAGCTTAGATGGTCAGCCAACTCTAAGAGTTCTGGTGGTTCCAAATATCTTCCACTTACAGATGATGGAGGCCACTGTGCTCATTGGAACTTTCAGAGCAGCAGAAATTTTTCTGTAATCTTCCCCAGCGTTGTGCCTCAAGGCAATCCTGTCTCAAAGGTCTACAGACAATTCCCTTATCTTCATGCTTGGTTTATGCTTTGTCATGCGCTGTCAACCCTGGAACTTATATAGACAGGTGTATGCCTTTTCAAATCATTCAATCAACAGAATTTACTACAGGTTAACTCCAATTAAGCTGCTGAAACATCACAAGAATGATCAGTGGAAACAGAATGTACCTGAGCTCAAATTAGAGCTTCACGGCTAAGGCAGTTTTTATTTTCAATAAATTTGCAACAATTTCAAAAAATCTTTTTTCACATCGTCATTATGGGGTATTGTGTGTAGAATTTTGAGGAAATAAATGAATTTAATCTGTTTTGGAATAAGGCTGTAACATAAAAAAAAAATGCGGAGAAGGGCCTTAGTCAGGGAGGTGATCAATAACAATCATATTCTGACATCATAAAGTCAAACATAGTTCTAAAATAATTGCGATTCAAAGTTTAAATATCACAATTCTCAGATAAAGTTGTTGAGGTGGAAATTGTCATTGAAACGAACTACACAAATTCTATTTGGGACTTTTTTACAAATTCATATCACTTATAGAATATTAAGGGTGACACGGTGGCACAGTGGGTAGCGATGTCACCTCACAGCAAGAAGGTTGCTGGTTCGAGCCCCGGCTTTGTCAGTTGGCATTTCTGTGTAGAGTTTGCATGTTTTCCCCATGTTCGTGTGGGTTTTCTGTGGGTGCTCCGGTTCCCCACACAGTACAAAGACATGTGCTGTAGGTGAATTAGGTAAGCTAAATTGTCTGTAGTGTATGTGTGTATGTCCTGGTCCTCCAGGTTGGGGGATTAAGCGTAGGGCTAACAACCCACCTCATATAAAAAAAACTAGATGAAACGAAACACTGATATGGTTTGGCTAAATATCAACTTTGATATAAATGGCCCTGGGAGTAAGTAAGTATAGACTATTAATACACTATATAAAGTACAACTGAGTTTTTTATTGCCCCTTTGATTTTACAGTTTATTGTCATATAAGATTTATATAAATAAGTGCTTGTCATTGTTTCAATAACTAAACCTATTAAAGGTAGTTTGTGTTTTCAACATAACTAAAAAGTGACTGTTTTAAACAGTGATTACAATAAGAAATGTTTCTTAAACATCAAATGAGCAAATTAGATGATTCCTGAGTTATCAAATGAAAATTTTGGTTTGCCATAAAATACTGTGTTAAAGAAAAAAGCAAGAGTTGAAGAGCAAATCGACCCCAAATGTATGGATGGTAGTACGTAGCCTATAAGTTTGGTTTTGTTCTTTGGATTATGAAGTAAATTTTAAAAAATGTAATTAATAGTTTTAAACCCAGACACACAGGAGTTTTACAGCTCTAGTAATACCCACTCTTTCATAATCAGAAGTGGTGGTTTATTTTTCTTCAGAAGCACTTGTGCGTTTGCCGTGAGGGTGGCTGGTGCTCCGTTTTGGTCTCAGTCTGTACTGGAGGACTATTTTGGCTGTTTATCTCTGGATGCCCTGCAGCAGTGCTAAATCTGTGTGCATAAACATGAAGGCGTCTGGATTTGCTTGCTGTTTTGAGATAAGCGCTGCTCCATCAATTCTGTTTAATTGTTGAATTTGAGCATTCACAGTTTGCTCTGATAAAGTGTGTGCTTATGGGGTTATGTGTTAACACTGTGCCTCTGCTAATGAGCTTTATTTCTAGTATAACGTGATGTTCCTTATTGTGTAGAGTGTGCATGCGAATGGATGTGTATGTGTGTGTTTATTCATATGTGTGTTTTGTGCGCAGCTACAGAAACCTGGCCACCGAGCATGAAACGCTCATGCAGAAGTACCTCCATCTACTTCAAATCGTGGAGACCGAGAAAACAGTTGCTAAGCAACTTCGACAACAGATAGAAGATGGGGAGATTGAGATTGAACGTCTAAAATCAGAGGTAAAATTTGTAATTCAAAGTGCTGTAGGGACTGTTTATCTGTAGTGAACATGCCAAAATCCAGTCATCTTTAGCAGCATTTTAATGCATGTCAGGATGATTCTGCCTCTTGGAAGTGTACATACATGTACAAGACTACATACATGTATAGTCAAAATCAGTGCATTGATTAAACTGTTAGGCATGTATGGATAGGCTGATTTTAGGTTGTCTCTGATTGAATGTGTTCTGTAGGGGATGATTATATAAGATGTCTTTACAAGACAGTATACAAGAAAACACATGCTAATACTATTATTGTATTCTATTTTTAAGTGAAAAATATTTAATATATAAATAATTATATGCACAAAATAATGGAAGGGAATGTAGTGTATGGGCTATTACTAGATTAATGAATAAATCAACAAAATAAAAACAATAGGAATATAAACACATTTATCAATATACACTCGAAACTATTATGATTGGGGAAAACCCCAAACTCATTTGCATCACTTAATTAAAAAAATAATAATACAAATTGTAGTCACTGCTAAGACATAAACTTGTATATTGGAAATGTACAGTTTATAAAGATTTTGTTTTGAATATAAACTCACCGGTCACTTTATTAGGTACACGTTAACGCAAATTTCCAATCAGCCAATCACATGGCAGCAACTCAATGCATTTAGGCATGTAGACATGGTCAAGACAATCTGCTGCAGTTCAAACTGAGCATCAGAATGAGGAAGAAACGTGATTTAAGTGACTTTAAATGTGGCATGGTTGTTGGTGCCAGACCGGGTGGTCTGAGTATTTCAGAAACTGCTGATCTACTGGGATTTTCACGTACAGGTTTACAGAGAATGGTCAAAAAAAGAGAAAATATCCAGTGAGCGGCAGTTATGTGGGCGCAAATGCCTTGTTGATGCCAGAGGTCAGAGGAGAAACACGCCAGACTGGTTCAAGCTGATAGAAAGGCAACAGTAACTCAAATAACCACTCGTTACAACCGAGGTATGCAGAAGAGCATCTCTGAATGCACAACACGTTTAACTTTGAGGCGGATAGGCTACAGTAGCAGAAGACCACACTGGGTGCCACTCCTGTCAGCTAAGAAGAACGGAGGAGAACTGAGAAGAACAAACAAGAAACTGAGACTATAGTTTGTACAGGCTTACCAAAATTGAACAATAGAAGATTGGAAAAACGTTGCCTGGTCTGATGAGTCTCGATTTCTGCTGCCACATTTGAATGGCATGGTCAGAATTTGGCGTCAACACAATGAAAGCATGGATCCATCCTGCCTTGTATCAACGGTTCAGGCTGGTGGTGGTAGTGTAATGGTGTGGGGGTTATTTTCTTGACACACCTTGGGCCCATTAGTTCCAATTGAGCATTGTGTCAACGCCACAGCCTTCCTGAGTATTGTTGCTGACCATGTCCATCGCTTTATGACCTCAGTGTACCCATCTACTTCCAGCAGGATAAAGCGCCATGTCATAAAGCGCCAATCATCTCAGACTGGTTTCTTGAACATGACAATGAGTTCACTGTATTCAAATGGCCTCCAACGTCATCAGATCTCAATCCAGTAGAGCACCTTTGGGATGTGATGGAACGGGAGATTTGCATCATGGATGTGCAGCCGACAAATCTCCAGCAACTGCGTGATGCTATCATGTCAAAATAGACCAAAGTCTCTGAGGAATATTTCCAGTACCTTTTGAATCTATGCAGAATAAGAATTATAAGAATTAAGAATGGATGTGGCCATTATAAGAATTAAGGCAGTTCTAAAGGCAAAAGGTGGTCCAAACCGGTACTAATAAGGTGTACCTAATAAAGTGGCCGGTGAGTGTGTATGCTAAGTTAAAATGCTAATTGCCTAACTATGCTTAAATACTACACTGAATGGTTAATCTGATTAACAAAATATAACAATAATTCGTCCACCTTTTTCCTACAACCTATAATGCTTTGTGCAATTATGGGAGTAACTTCTGTTGCAATAAGATGACCTTATTCTCTTCACTGATCATGTATTGAATATTTAAATGTAAACTTGTAGGGCTAGCCTAGCAAATCACTTTCAGCCGACTGTAAATAATGGCAAAAACCTAATGCTCTAAAGTTTTACTCAACAATTTAGCAGCATAATTAATAGTATGTTTAATATTACTGTACTGTGCAGAATACAAACTCAAAAACTCAAAAGCTTTTTTGCACAGGTGTTCTTGTGATACAAGAGCCATGCTTAAACACAAATAATTGTACTTTATTTTAAGGTGTTGTAGTTACAGGAAAATATTAATTTAACTACTGAGTAATGTTAATTAATTGCATGTACTTGACTATATAGATGTGGTTAGAATGTGGGTTAACTGTAGGGTTAGTTATGTAATTATTAGTGCTTGTTGCGATTTATCACATTCAAAACAAACGTTTAATTTTAAAATTTTGTGTCAAAGGCTTATTATGCGGTCTCTGTCACCATCTTGTGGTGCGCTGTCAATCATCTTGCTTTGCTCAGTATGATAGGCTGATGGATGCCAGTGTGCTGTATCTCTAAAATTATAAAGATTTAAAATAGGCACTATTCTTAAAAAAATAAACTGTATAGTTGCAATCTAAACTACATTTTCACTATATATATATATATGACATGGTGCATGGCAAAAATATTAAAATTTATATGTAATTTGTATCATATACATTCATTTTCTTTTTTTCTTTCTTTTTTTCTACCTAAATATAAAAAACACTACCTCCATGCCTTTATGTCGGAGGGCTTTTTTTCAGTTTATTTATGACAATTTGCATTTGTATAATGTAATTATTATTAGTGTAGTATTTATTATATGCATGTTTATATTTGTTTTAATAACAACAAAGCATATTTTTCCATCCTTAAAATAGCAAAACTGGATTCAGACATGTCCTTAATGATTTTGCGTCATGCACTTTAAACTTTGCGTCTAGATTGTTAAAATAGAGCCCTTAAAGTTTGATGGAAAATGTCAGTTTTCTTCAGTTTTCACTACACATTTGGGTTATTTAAGGCTCAGCCTTATTAACTGAAATAACAATATTAAAATATAATTCAAATAGAGTGTATACTGTATATACAAAAAAATAACATGTCTGTCCTTTCAAACAGCTAGTCATTTGTTGGATGACTAGTCAATCATCATGACCCATATTACACGCTCATCTCTTTTCTGTAAAGCAAAACGGTGTAGAGAATAAAAAGTGGTGTGAGAAGCATTTGGTTTTCAAGAGCTTTCTCCAGACTACTTTGCACTTCGCTTTGCATCTCTGTTCATAAAAAACGGCTCTCCAGGAGAACTATGATCCCTGCTGTATTCTTCATCAACCAGATCAAATAGTCATTTTACTTTAAAGTGCAAATGGAGCTGGCTCTATGAAATGGTGTGCTGAATATGCATGACCCCAGATGCATTGTGTGCGCCGCATCCTTGGTCTGCAAGCATAATAAACTCTTTCAGTCCGCATCCCATAAATGCAGCACTCACCTTCAGACTGTGCTGGCCAGCTCCCGTCTCTTTTGTGTCCCCAGTGTTTCTCTTTTAAACTGCACGGCCATTTTAATCATTTGAAAGTTTGTGCACCCTGAGTATCAGAAATCACCCATGTGGCATCTGAGAGCTTTGATGGGGTGAATGTTTGTGCGCTGGCACTGATTTGGTCAGACTCAATCACTTTGTCAGCATGCTAGGAAGAAACTTGCTTTTTTTTCTTAAGGAAGTGTTAACTCTGCCATTTTTATTACTGTTTTGTTGCAGATTGCAGCAATGCTCAAAGACAATGAGAAGATTCAGTCGAGCCCCACCACAGCACCGAGTGACGATGATTCGGAGATCAAGAAAATCAAGAAAGTAAGGCAGAGCTTTTTACAAATGTAACATCCCAACTGTCATTATAAGTGTTTAAACATGCTAGTTATCAGTGTTGGGTAAGTTACTTTAAAAAAAGTAATTAATTACTAATAACATCATTATTATTTAAATTACTTTTCTACTTGCTTTGTCTGAAAGTAACTTTAATGACAGTCTGAAAGTTACTTAATAAGTAATTTAATTACTTGACTAAATACTAGGCATCACGGTATTGCAGTGGGTAGCACGATCACCTCACAGCAACAAGGTCGCTGGTTTGAGCCTCAGCTGGGTCAGTTGGCTCCATATGTTCGCGTGTGTTTGCCTTTGAGTTCTCTGGTTTCCCCCATAAGTCCAAAGACATGCGGTACAGGTGAATTGAATAAGCTAAATTGGCCGTAGTGTATGTGTGTGAATGCAAGAGTGTATGGGTGTTTCCCAGTGTTGGGTTGCGGCTGGAAGGGCATCTGCTGCGTAAAACATATGCTGGATAAGTTTGCAGTTCATTCCGCTGTGGTGACCGCTGATTAATAAAGGGACTAAGACGAAAAGAAAATTTATGAATGAATGTTATGTAATGATAATTTTGAATGTAATGTAATAAATAATTATGGGAACTTAATAACTTGTAAACTTAAATGCTTTGTAACTTATTACACTCAGCACTGCTCATTATTTATATAAATAAAATTATTTTGTCTTGAGGGAACATTAGTATATGAAATTTATGAAGTTTTTCAGGGCAATACTAACTAAAAATAATGTGTGTGCAAGTTGTATGTAAATGTATGACCTCGACTCTTTGTTGGATGAAAGTGTCAATATTGATTCATTAATTTTCTTTTCGGCTTAGTCCCATCATTAATCTGGGGTTGCCACAGCAGAATGAACCGCCAACTTATCTAGCATATGTTTTACGCAGCAGATGGCCTTCCAGCTGCAACCCATCTCTGGGAAACCTCCATACACACTCACTCACACTCATACACTGCGGACAATTTAGCTTACCCAATTCACCTGTACTGCATGTCTTTGGACTGTGGGGGAAACCAGAGCACCCGGAGGAAACCCACGCGAGCGCAGGGAGAACATGCAAATTCCACACAGAAACACCAACTGATCCAGTCGAGGCTCAAAGTAGCGACCTTCTTGCTGTGAGGCGACAGCACTACCTACTGCGCCACTGCATCGCCCAAGTGTCAATATGTATTTGTCAAATATTTATTTAAGTTTATTTTACTCTGATTTCCAACTTTTTTTGTTTTACTAAGCCTACTAAGTTCATTCATTTAAGGAAACTCAGGTCAAAGAAAAACATTACATTTTGATGCTTGCACAAAAGTGCCATGAAATGCAAAATATGTTAAATGCAAAAATGTTACATAATATGTTACAATCTGGCTGATTTGTGTGAGGGGTGAAATTTGAGGTGCAGATGCAAATGTCAGCATTTACAGATTTTAATGAACAGTCCATAAGCAAAACAAAGCAAAGCAAGGGAAATTACAAGGGTAAGAGAGAGCTAACGTGACAGGGTGTGACATAAGGGAACACAGGAGCACAACAGATATAAACACAGGGACAAAACAGGGACTATTA
Organism: Danio tinwini; assembly: GCA_903798205.1. Taxonomy (NCBI): domain Eukaryota; kingdom Metazoa; phylum Chordata; class Actinopteri; order Cypriniformes; family Danionidae; genus Danio; species Danio tinwini. Next base: position 3,477,342 of record CAIGQZ010032640.1, read on the forward strand.
CTGCATGCTTAATTAGACATTTTCTATATATAAAAATCAATCATGTCAAAATTGATTATATTTTATATGATTAAAATTCCTGATAAATTGAACAAATGGGGGTTTGAAGGATAGTGGTAATGTAAAATGTTGTAAAATGACTGTTAATTTGTAATATTCAGTTGTACTGTGATCCATAAAGCCTTTTAATATGCCATTATATTATGCTCGTTGTAAATATGCCTGACAATATTTTTTGGCTTATAAACTGTGTAAGTGTTACACTGAATGACATTTTAGTGGGTGTCTTCTGTCAATCATGGTGCAAATGTGTAATAGTAATTATGCCTCATTCTAAAAAATGATAATAATATGAAGCAAAAAACGTAAAGCTGTCACCTGAAAAGTCCTTTTTGTCTTCGACTCAAATTCAGTAGCCTGTATAAAAGATTTTAGATCACACATTTTCATTTACAACTCACATCATTAAAACGTGTTTAATAGAGCTTTTTGTCAAAATATGGTTTGGAGAGATGACTTGTCATCAGTATGTTTAAGAGCAGTGTAATATATTGAACACACTTTTTTTCCAGGATCAGAAATTTACAGGGACTTCTGTAAATGTAACATTTGGTACAAATGGTACCAAAATGAACAAAAATGCCCCAAAAATTTTATTTATGATGCAAAAAATGCCCCATGCCTGTTAACAATAGTCTATTACCACTGTCATTATAAAAGTGAACACTCACTCACTCACTTTCTTTGGTTTAGTCTCTGATTTATCAGGGGTCACCACAGCAGAATGAAGCAAAATTAATAAAATCAAATCAAGACATTAATCCTTTTCCAGTTGGTTTTCCCACCCTATTTTTCATACATCGAGGCCTACATGATTGGTCAAGATTTATTTGTTGTCCATGTATGCAGTTATAGTCTGCTGATTCAACTGACTGAATTTTGTTTTATCCCTTTATTGCTTCAGGTGCAAAGCTTCCTGAGAGGCTGGATGTGCCGGCGGAAATGGAAGACCATCATTCAGGACTACATCCGTTCTCCACATGCCGAGAGCATGAGGAAGAGAAACCAGGTGGTCTTTAGCATGCTGGAGGCGGAGGCCGAGTACGTCCAGCAGCTCCACATCCTTGTCAACAACTTCTTGAGACCACTGCGCATGGCTGCCAGCTCTAAAAAACCACCCATAACCCACGATGATGTCAGCAGCATATTCCTCAACAGGTAAAACCCAGCTTCACATTGAAATAACACTCATTCTTAGCCGAAATTAAACCTTTCAGATGAGATCTTTTCAAATTAGTTTTTTCAGAGCAGTCATGACAAATATTAAAATCCCATCATAATTTACTCACACTTTTCTTTCTTTTTAAATCCCTTATTACTACATTTCTTCTGTCGAAAACAAAAGAAGATATTTATATAAATAAATATTTATATAAATATATAAATGAAAAATGATAGAAACCTGTAACTGTTGACTTTCTATAGTATTTGTTTTTCTTACTAGGAATGTCAATGGTTACAGGTTTTCATCTTTCTTTAAAATACCTTCTTTTGTGTTCAACAGAGAAAGAATGTATTAAAGATTTGAAATAAGTAAAGGGTAAATAAGGCCCAATCTTAATTCTACCCCTTAGCCCAGGGATAGGCAAACTCGGTCCTGGAGGGCCAACACTAATCAAACACACCTGAACATGCTAATCAGTGTCTTCAAGATCACTAGAAATCTATAAGCAGGTGTGTTTGATTAGAGTTGGAGCTAAACTGTGCAGGACACCGGCCCTGCAGGACCGAGTTTGCCCACCCCTGCCTTAGCCCCTTCTTTTACGTTCACTTGAAGGGGTGTCCCAATTCTCTTTAGCTTGAAGGTGTAGGGCTAAGGGCAAAGGCTAGATAGCCCTTGTAAATGAGATTTTTCCAATTTCCGAGAATACACCATCTACAACGACAGCATGGCTGAACACGGAAGTCAGGAGATGCACAAATTAGTATTTTTTGTCATTATTACAAATTTTTACAACAAACAAGCACATGTTTATATACATTCATAACCGTGTTCATGTTTTACCGTCATGCTTTAAAAAACACTAAAATAAAAAACACGAAATTTCGCTATCTATAATCCATAATAATAACTCCTGTATAGCAGTCGCACAACACACTTTCACATCTGTCACTTAAATACCCTGTCAGAAAAGTCTAGTGGCTGGGAATGAGCTTTTTACAGTGTCTGGTATAAAGTTAATGTTGTTTTTGTATGTTTAGATGAACATGACCATGGTATAAATACACAGTACAGTTACGAGCTTATTGCCACATTATATCATTATGACAACATGATATCGTTGCCTTCAGTGATTTCCTGAAGATAAATACCAAGTAATATGCAACTGCAGCAGTCGCCGTTGTCGATCTCATATGAAGTAAGAGATTGCGATGACATATGATGACATGTGCAGGTGTTGAAGTGCTGTCCCATTTCTTAGAAGTAAAATTTAAAGCTTTTCCCCTCACTGTTTTAAGGGCCAAGGCAAAAGGGTAGGGGTACAAAAATAGAATTGGGATTGGGCCTAAATGATACATTTTTATATTTGTGTAAACTGTCCCTTTATATGGTGGTCTAATTTAGATGTTTAATACATAGTCATAGTCAATAGTCTCACGATTCTCTGATGTGTTTCCTGTGAAAAGGACCATGGTATATAATATAAATGGTATACTATATATCATGGTTATAAAAGGAAGAAATCTCAGCAGTGTCCCTCACTGAGCTCAGATATACCAAATACAGAAGGTGGGTAATAAAGAAAAATGATCACAATGTACTGTATATTTTCTTCATAAAACAGAGTTTTGATAAACTTTGAAATAATGTTTATGCGCTATAATATCCTAATACTTTAGAAGTCCAATGGATATTGTTAATCCTAACTTAAATATTCAGAATATCAAAAGGCGAAATATTTTTACAGATGCTCCTGTTTTGGGTAATAAACACAAATTTACATTTACATCTAAATTAAGCTATTGTCAAATGAGCACTTCTAAGTGATAAACTAAATAATAGTTTGTGAAATGTTTACCTGTTTGATCAATGATTAAAGGTACTTTGATGTTAGGTAGTTTGATGTTAAAACCATAATTATTTGTCAGCTTTTGCCAACTTTTGCTAAACATCAAAAACCTGCCTCGAAAAAATTATTTGAACTAAGACTCCCACATTATTTGATAGCTTTTTGTTTCATTTATGGCGGCACGGTAGCTTATTGGTTGTGGAGTGGAGTGTATGGGTGTTTCCCAGTACTGGGTTGTGACTGGAAAGACATCCGCTGTGTAAAAACATAAGCTGGAATAATTGCTGATTCCTTCCGCTGTGGCGACCCCTGACAGACAGCTGCTCTTAGTGCTCGTTGCGATCAGATTTTCTCTCAGATTAAGTTCTGGCAGTGTCAAAAGATTTCAGACACTTTCCTGCAGTGTGATAACAGCTGCGATGAGCGTCAATCTAAGAACCAATAAGAGCTCTGAATTTGATTACGCGATTCAAGATATCAAAATGTTTTTTTTCTTCCTGATTTTATTATTGAGACACACTGTGTGCAAAATTGCTGCTACAGTTTGTTTACATTTGCTGTAAGGAATCATTTCATATCTCGGGACAGTGAAAGTGTCGCTGTTGGATGACGTCAAACTCCGGGAACATTTTCTTCCATGTTTGGTCCATCTTCATTGTCGTTCAGTCTGACTTTATGACGGCTGAGAACATACAGTGTGACATGAGAGCCATGTTCGTGCAGTCTGACATGCTACAATCGTTCAGGATTATAAAACATCTCAGTGTGAGCCGGCCTCAAGCTGAAGAAAAATTATTAAATGAATGTTTCATTTATGTATATTTATATTTATCTCATGCAATTTTAGTAGGAATATATAAGAAATATTACACTGTTTTAGTGTTATCATAAGTAATAGTAAACACATTTTTATTATTATAAAATGTTTCAACTTCAAATACAATACATGCAGATTTTTCTAATTTATATTATTCACATTATCCTGAAACAAACATTATAATGGTTTCCACAAAGAAGCCGCATAGGTACACATTGGTAAACATGATAAAATACTTATGAAGCCTACTACAATTATAATTATAACAATATCTATATTAGCAGCCACACCATCAGACAATTATGGATAGATTTAGGCCCAATCCCAATTCTATTTTTGTACCCCTACCCCTTCAAAACTTACCCCTAAGAATTGGGACAGCACTTTAACACCTGCACACGTCATCATACGTCATTGTGATCTTTTGCTTCATATGAGATCAGATGATCTAAACTGCTGTAGTTATTCCAGTTGCGTTATTTTTTGGTGTTTATCTTTAGGAAATCACTGAAGGCATATATTATGATATCATAACGATCTAATGTGACAATAAGATTGTAACTGTACTATATATTTACACAGTGGCCATATTCATCTATGTAAACACACGAAAACAACATTAACATTATTCCAGACACTGTAAAAAGCTCATTTTCAGCCACTTGACTGCTCTGACAGGGTGTTCGAGTGTCAGTATGTTGTGGGACTGCTGTACAGGAGTTATTATTAGGAATTATAGATCGCAAAATTTGGTGTTTTTTTTTTTTTTAAAGCATGACGGTAAAACATGAACGCAGTTATGAATATATTAAAACATATGTTTGTTTGTCATAAAAAATCGTAATAATGAAAAAAAATACTAATTTGTGGATCTCCTTACTTCCTGGTTCAGCATAACTGCTGTTGTGGCAGGTGTATTCTGGGAAATTTTCTTTACCCCTCCGTTTTGAGTGTGGTCATGAAAAATCTTTGTTCGAAGGGGTGTATACCCCTTGCCCTTAGCCCTATGCCTTCAAGCTAAAGAGAATTGGGACACCACTACCCCTTGACGTGAATGCGCAAAACGAGGGGTAGGGGTAAGGGGTAAGGGGAAGGGCTAAGGGGTAGAATTGGGATTGGGCCTCAGATTGACTGTCTAATTTTATTGTTAACCAACTGAAGAAAAAAAATCATTATGAGAGTGACTTTAATGCATCTGTCTTCTGTGTCATTTCATTACTGTTGTGGTATTTTTCGTGTAGAATGATTGTTAGAATAATTAATATATCATAGGCATCCTTAATGAGCCTTAAGTCTTCTCAACCATGACAAAGGTGGAACAATGAAACATTTACATTGTTGTTTACATGTCCTGTTTGTTTCTGCAGTGAAACCATAATGTTTCTGCATCAGATATTCTACCAAGGGTTGAAAGCGCGAATAGCAAGCTGGCCAACATTAGTCTTGGGTGAGTGCACTGCCAGAGCGGTTGGCAACCAGCAGCAAAGAACATTCTGTAGTCTTCTCAAACTGCAAGCTGGCGTTTGCGTAAAAGGTGCCACAGATCTGACTTTGATCTTTCTTCTCGTCCTTCAGCTGACTTGTTTGACATCCTGTTGCCCATGCTGAACATCTACCAGGAGTTTGTGCGTAATCACCAGTACAGCTTGCAGATCTTGGCCCACTGCAAGCAGAACCGCGACTTCGACAAGCTGCTGAAACAGTATGAAGCCAAGCCTGACTGTGAGGAACGCACGCTGGAGACGTTCCTCACTTATCCCATGTTTCAGGTGACCATGATCTAACATTTCCACTTTCGGTTTTGGGTTGGGCTGGAGGGTGGTTGGTGGGTGTTAAAGAGTAGGGGGATGTTGGGCCATACTGTGTGTTACTCTGGTTGCATTGACAGACTGATAGCAGGCAAAATAATCGAATACACAATATATATATAACAATGCAATTCACAGACTAACTTTACAGTATCATGCACTTTTGTGGCCTATTTACATTGAAGGACAGCTATGATACAAACTGCAAATACAATATGACCTGAAAAAAATATAACCTTTTAAAAAAAATTGTTTACAACCGATTTGGTAACAATTTATAATAACTACATACTATGAATCATTTATTAAGCATTAGCCAATAGTTTGTTCATTATCTGCTAAGCATTAACTCTACATTAACAGATGTTAGTAAGCAGTTTATAACTGCAGATACAAATGCTCCATTTTTTACTTAAAAGCACCTATATAATGTGCTTAATGATTGTATTTTCATACTTTGTTAATTATTATTTTTTCATTACTAAATTAAGTATCTCATCATTTACAAATCATTTATTTGAGAGAAGTTGCTGGTGTTTAAAGATCATTCAGAATGTGTAAGTAAATGATTAAAAGACTATTCAAATTAACACTTATATAGCTTATTATTCAGGAATATATTAATAGTTAATTTGTATGTTAATAACTGCATTATTAACTCTGCTTCATCCAGTGTTGTGACCTAATCTAAATTAAGGACTATTTATGCTTTATAAATCTCTTATGAAATGACAATTAAAGCTCCGGGTCATTTGATTTTGATTATCTACCGATACCGAAACCTGATCCGATACTTCTATAACATAAAAAAAGAATAAAGAAGAGCGAAGAAACAGATCCAGGATGTTCCTTATTTTCTATTTAAATCACTTTATTTTAACATTCAACAAATGTGTTAACAAACAGAGCACTTCGGTGACGTAGCTTGAACGATCAAGTAAAAAATAACATAAATTCCTCGAATATATATGTATTGGAGTCCTGATCTGGAGTTAATGTCTGATCGAGTCTGAAACCACTTGATCGGGCTCGATTTCCGATCACATGATCAGATTTGGACATCCCTACTTTCAGGCAAAGCAAATGACGTATACAACATTGCCTGCTAATTGTTAAAACTAAAAATTCCATACTGTAATAAAAAATAAATATTGCACTCCTTGAGAGGGCAAGTGCTTTTTTTGTCCATGGAAATAGGCTATTCTAGTTTATTCTGGCCCATAATGCCCCTTTTCTTGTACAGTAAGCAGTTTTCGAATGATCTAGTTCAGAAAGGTCTACTTTGGGCTTTGCAGCGTTGGTAATAAATGTGCTGAGGAGTGATAGCGCTCCCTTCTAAGGCTCCTCTGTAAGAATACAGTGCAGACAAGTTTTGTTTCCACTGGTGTGCATGACTAAGTGTGGAGATGAGTGTGTTTGCAACAGAAGGCAAAGAGAAAAAAAAAATTGAAACTACCCTCCTGTCTGACATTATGACATGTGCTTCTTGTCTGGCAGATTCCTCGTTACATACTGACCCTCCATGAGCTGTTAGCACATACACCGCATGAGCATGTGGAGAGAAACAGCTTGGATTACGCCAAGTCGAAGTTGGAGGAGCTTTCCAGGTACATCAGTCATGAGCCTGCAGCACAACCATACATGACTGCATTATTTATCATTGCATTTAAAAGGAAAATCTGCAGATCATCAGCATTATCATCATATTAAATCAATTGCAAAGTGCTATGTCAAGGTGAAGGGTGTAATGTTCAAAGTCTGACAGTTTGAGCTTGACATAATAATAATGGCAGGGCAACAGTATTTGCCTAGCATCTGTTGTTTGGTGCTGCAGACATTGCACACTTCAGTTTTGACTGCCCTTTTTGTAGTCAAGTTTTAATTTTATGACGTTATTGTTTAGTTTTTGCAGCACTTCATAATTTTAGGTTTTAGTTTTTTTGCCATACTTAATGTCTTAAATGATATTATTTTAACAGCATGATTTAGCATCTTTAGGGCTCTATTTTAATGATCTAGACGTAAAGTCTAAGGAACCTATCATACACCTGGTGCAATAAGGTGCAAGAAGTGTTTGCCGTGATGTGTTGCTATTTTCAGACCAGTGCAACCCTAATTTTCCCATTTTGTGCCACGTTATTTAAATAGCAAATTCATTTGCGCCACTTTGTGGACTCATGGGTGTTCCGGTCTAAAAAGGAGGTGTCTTACGGGGAGTTGTTGACGCGTTGCTATTTTGAGAAACCAAAATAGACTGTACAATAGCCTAGCTAAAAGCAGGTCTAAAGTCAGTTGTGCGCCTCGCATTGCTTAATGCATAGAGGATTTACAGCAATACACAAGTATCTTTACAAAAAAAAAGAATTAAAGGAATAAAATATTACAAAAATTATTACTTTCTACATAGATATAAAAAACACTGCCTCCATGCCTTCTTCATCTTGGGGGGCTTTTTTCAGTTTTTTCATGACAACTTGCTTTTGTATAATGTTGCTATTATTAAATAAGCTTAGATTTGTCCACCTTTCAGGTTTCAATCATATGAGGCATAGGACGTGTGTTTGGAATTAACATTGTATAAACTTATATCTTATATTGGATATAAGTTTTTATTACCACTCTTCGTTATTATTGTTCATTTATCAGTGTTCATTGTTCAATTTTGTTTGTTAAGTGCAAAGATTTGTTTCAAAACTTTTTCTAAAATCAGTTCTAATTTCCAGCAAACAAATAAATAAACAATAATAACAAAGCGTGGTCAAAAAACTGAGTTATATAAAAACACACTTTCTATTCTTATATGGTGATGCATACGTCTCCAAAACCCATCAGGTAGACAAATCTAAACCTGCTTTGATTAAAATAAAATAAATATGCAAATAATAAATAATACTGCTAATAATAATATGCAAGTGCAAATTGTTATGAATATACTAAAAAAAGCCCCCCAACATGAAGAAGTCATGGAGGTATTGTTTTTAGGTTTATGTAGAAAATAATATTTTTGTAACATTTTAATCCTTTAATTATTTTTTCATATGTAAAGATATTGCTGTACATCCTGTGTGTATTAAGCAATGTGGAAGCGTTTTGGACCTGCTTAGGTGCATAACTAACGCTCTCTGCACTGGTCTTTAGACTAGTTTTATTTGGTCAATAGTGCAGTCTTTTTCAGTTCTTCAGAATAGCAACGTGCCAACAATGCGTCTTAACACACCTCCTTTTTAGATCAGAAGACTCATAAATCCACAAAGTAGCGCAAATGGATATGCTATTTAAACAACGTGGCACAAAACCTGAAAATTAGGGTTGAGTTGGTCTGAAAATAGCAACAGATCATGCCAAACACTTTGTGTGCCTTATTGCGCCTGGTGTATGATAGGACCCTTAATCTTTAAAATCTAAAGTGATTTCTGGCATTAGCTAGTGGCATTTTTATGTTTAATGAAGTTTAAACATTTCAATTTTCCAGCATTGATTGTTAAAATGTCGCGCCTCCACAGAATCATGCATGATGAGGTGAGCGAGACGGAGAACATCCGGAAGAACCTTGCTATCGAGCGCATGATCGTGGAGGGCTGTGAGATTCTCCTAGACACCAGCCAGACCTTTGTCAGACAAGGTGAACTCCCCTCCCCACACACACACACACACACACACACACACACACACACACACACACACACACACACACACACACACACACATTTATCCTCTTGGGCTCCACAGAAAAAGGCCACAGATCCCTGATAAGAAGACGAGTGGATTTTCCTTTCCTTCTGTTCTTTTCTGCAAACTGTCACTCTTGTCTCCTTTTATTTTCAACTTCCCTTTTTCCTCATTCCCACTCCAAAGCTTTTCTGTGCTGCCCTCTTTTCCCTGCCGGCACAAAGCGGAGCGTTAACTCAAAGGATCAGGCACCCTAATCCCACTAGTCTCCGCAGAGCACAGTGTGCCCAAAGACCAGACCTACTCTGTCGTTTCCAAGTGTAATCACATTTTTAGCAGTCAAACCTGGAATCATAAATGTCACTGATGTACCACAGCATACAAAGACACAAGGAAAACTTGCTAAATTTACACTGTCAGGTCTAGTTTGAGCCTGCTTGTGTGTTCCAAGGCCAGACAGATTTTCACTGTCACTTCCAGGGTTTGACCCTTATTGGGCCTCCTAATGGCCAGGGTTTTTGGCCTATTGAATAGCTTGGGCCAATTGGGGCTTGAGGAGAGCCATGAACACTGGCAGAATTTACCTGCAGAGGATTTTTTCAACACAATCTCATTGCAATTTCTAATTTCGGATTTATTAGCTAATTTATATTCATTAGTACAATCTCATTCATAAATTTTAGTATGTTTTGCTCATCCCCCAATAAGGGAGTAGGGTATAAACAGAGGTCAGAGCCAACTCCAAATGGGCTGGTCAGCTCTGTGTGGGTGGGACCGGAGCTCCAAGTGGGCTGTACAAACCTCCTGAAGTTTTCAATTATTTAATGTAGTGTTTTATGAATGTCTACACCTACCCCAACCATTAACCCAACCTCACAGTAGCCTATTGTATTTTATGAATGTCTACTACACCCACACTAACCCTAAAACCAGTCTACTTGTAGTGTTATCCCTCCCACTTGGAGGTCCCCGGGCTGCAGCGATGCCTACTTGCAATGAGGGGTGTTCAGGGGTGGGGTTTGGGCACACGCTTTTTTTTCTTTTCTAAAACTTACTTTAAACATTTCTTTGTGTGATTGGGCTGAATTTTCATAACATACTATGAGCTAAAATCAACATTAGAACATTTAAAATGAGTTGAAATATAGATTGAAGTAGAAATATAACAATATGTGAAAAATACCAGAGATTTCATATTTCACCAGTGCATTTATGTTCCCTGTTCATTTGTTTATGTTAGATTTCTGACTGGATTTCTAATTTGAGCTACCTGTGTTGCGTTGAGTGAAAGGATAACCTAGGTATATGATAAAGTATATGATAATATACTGTAGCAAAGTCCCTTTAAGGCAAGTAATTTCACTCGGCAGCCATCTTTGAAATGCCTCTTGGGCAGTATGCTTGGGCATTCTATCTGAATGGGGAAACATCCAATTCTCCAAAACTGCTTACCAAGCTTACAATTGAATTTCATATAGGGAATCACCAATTCAAATTACCATTATATACCATTTCAAAAGATACGAGTGACATGTCTTGTGTATTCTATAGTTTTTACCTAGTAAGAGTGTAGAAAGGGCTCTGATTGTGTAATTTTGTGGAAAATTTATATATATGTTCATTTCTTCTAAATATGGAATGTGATCCAAACATGAGAACTCAACAATATTTCTCTGAATGTTTCATCATGGACTAATGCCCTAATGGAGTATTTTTGTGTAGTCCTGTGATTGCAAATAAAGGAAAGTAGCGCCTAACAAATGTATTCATATTGCAAGATTTGCAATGTTGAGTTGGGATTACATACATGAGATTTGTGGAGTAATTGCAAAGTATAGCCACAACAGAGTGAAACATTGTCATTTGCATGTGTTTTATGGCATTTCAAGAGAGTTTAAACTTTGGGCACAAAAAAGTACATTTGAAGACTATACAAGTTCTGTACCTGAATACTGCTTCACTCTCTGAAAAACACTGTTCATTTGACCTTTTTCATTGCTCTATTGTAATTATGTTGCTTGTAATTTGTTTATTGATTTTTATACATCATTTATACCCTTACAAAATCACACCAGTCCATCTAAATCAATGATTTCTTTCCAAGTAGAGCTATTCAAACCATATGGTAAAATTGTATTCATACTGCAATATATGTATCACAGAAATATTTTCAACATCAAGCAGCCCTATTGGTCATATATCAGTACTGGAGTGTAAGTCTATGACAACAGTCATTTGCACCTAGCATATTTGTTTTGCTTTTTATTTTTTATTCATTTTTTTCTGCTGATAAATACACTAAATTAATCCAAGTCTATTTCTCCATGCACTCTTTCTCAGCTTTACCCACTGCGTTATGTTTTCCAGGATCTCTGATTCAAGTGCCCATGAGTGAGAAGGGCAAGATCACTCGCGGGCGACTGGGGTCTCTGTCTCTAAAGAAAGAGGGTGAGAGGCAGTGTTTCCTTTTCTCCAAACATCTGATCATCTGCACTAGAGGCTCTGGAGGGAAACTGCACCTCACCAAGGTGAAGCCTCATACAGTACAAGCAAGTATCAAATATTTTTGACATAAAATATGACATTAGGAATATAATAGAATATGAATTCACCTGTCACTTAATAATACTTCTAGAGTATTATTAATTATACTTCTTAAATAACCCATGTTATACTTCTTAAAACGTAAAGGAATGTATATATTTTTTATTTAGTTTTTTTTATGAAGCACCAGAAAATTTGATTTGATTTGATTAAATTTTTGATTTGTTAGATTTCATTTGATAACAAAATAAACACTTGTGACTTTTATTATAATAAAAGTAATATTGTAATGGGTAACACTTAATTTTGATGGTTCATTTAGCTATTAGTAGACTGTTTGCTTAATATCTGTTGATACTGCTCCTTCAGCAGACATTTAACTGACTATAAGAAACTTTGCAAGTACATGTCAACTTACACAAACCCTAACCCCAACCTAACAGTCTACTTACTGTATAATCTAGTCAGAATTAGTTAACACCTAGATGCAATGCAACTTAAATTCAACAGACGAATCATCAAAATAAAGTGTGACCTTACTATATATATATATCATAATGTGATATATCACATAGATAATATTTTGATTAATTACCAGCAAATTGTCACCTTTTTAAAACTGTTAAAATGTTATTTTATCAATGCTACGTCTACTACATAACTACATTGTAAAAATGATTAGTTGACTTGAGTAAACCCTTAAAAGCAACAAGCTGACTTTACTTGTTGACTTTGAAGTGAGTAAACTCATTACCTTCAAATTATTAAGTAAATTAACTTGCATTATTATAAAAAAATAAGTTGAGTCAACTTAATAGCTCTAGGTTTACTCACTTTTCACTATTAAGGTAACAGGTTTTGGGAAACTAATCACTTTTTACAAGTGTATGCTGTAATGTACTTATGTTTATCATGTTCAAATTTCTGAGTGTATGCTGTCACGGCTATGCAAAATTATCCATTGTAATATAAAACACACTTAAAATCTAACTTCAAGTAGAAATGGTATTTACACCATTCCTTAATTTGTCAAAAGATGGTGTTTGGTATATCGGGCTCCTTGTTACTGTAAATCAGTAAAATGTTATGTTGTGGCCAGAAAATAGTGATTACCACATTCAGTCGACTGTCATTTTGCCACACTCAATAAACCAGTATTGCTTCAGGCCTTTGGGGAAATTGAAGAAGCAGATCCTCACAGTAATCACTGTTTTAGTTCAGCTGCCATTGATTATTCGATAGATCTCAGAGCATGTCTGACTGTTGCTTGTCTCTGGATGGCAGAATGGAGTGGTGTCGCTCATTGACTGCACACTGATAGAGGAACCAGAGGGCACAGATGACGAGTGTATGTATCAAAACTCATTATTTCATCTTAAAGTGTCACTTATTCATGTAATATTTTTTATGTAGCTGTTTGTACATGGATCAGTTCTGGTATTCTGTGGATTTTTGGGATCATAACACAAACCTTTTTTGAACCAAATCACGTAATTCATATTTAGTGCTTCCAAACTTCTGTTAAGGGTGCATAGTGTGCATCAATGCATCCTCATTTTAATAGCGCATTGTGTGACTTGTCAGGGCGTTTCAGTGCACTGGAAGCATTTTGTGGTTTGAGATGGCCCTTAAAATGGCTGACACACCGATCAGTGCCCTGACTACTGAACAACAGATCTAATTAAGATTGACCCTAAATATAACTGTTACATCTACTATTTTTATTGTACAACGCCAAATCAGAAAAAGTTGGGACAGCATGGAAAATGCAAATAAAAAAGGAAGTAATGGTTTCCAAATTTACTTTCACTTGTATTTCATTGCAGACAATATGAACACAAAATATTTCATGTTTTGTCTGGTCAACTTCATTTCATTTTTAAATATACATCCTTTCCTGTCATTCAGACCTGCAACACATTCCAAAACAACCTTGGGACTGGAGAAATTTACAGTGGGTGATTTTAGCAATTTTACCTCAGGCAGCTGTTCATCAAGAATCGTTATTCATCTATAAGCGATATCACCACATGGGCTCTGGACTACTTTGGCAAACCTTTGTCAAGTACGACAATACATACAGTAGTTACATCCACAAATTCCAGTTAAAACTGTACTGTG
>CAIGQZ010032640.1:3498996-3572400 GCA_903798205.1 Danio tinwini
TTGTTTTGTTTTGTTTTGTTTTGTTTTGTTTTGTTTTGTTTTGTTTTTTGGCTTTGCTTGGCTTGGCGTTTGGTGTAACGTGTTTCAAAGTAACGATTTACTGTATTCTAATTACATTTTTGAGTAACACAGTATGCAACGAATTACATTTTACATTTGTGCAATTTGATTGCAGTTACTAAAGTCAATGTAATTGCATTACTTAGGTTACAATTACAGTTTTTAGAAGAAAAAAATTCTTTTTTTAAAGAAAGTTTTCCACTGCAACTTCAGCTAATAAGCATGTGCTTTTAAATTGCTGGAGAACGCGAGCTGAAATGGCTGCTGACAAAAGTGGTTGGTTCTGCAAGTGGAAATACAGACATTACTTTGATTTCATTGAGCGTTAAAAACAAAAATATTGCTGTGACATGTTGTCTATGTCCAGTCTATAAGAACTTTCAACTGCTTTAAACTGGACCAGCAACTTGTTCAAGCATTTGAACAGAAAGCATTCTATGTCAATACTCGTCACAAAGGAGGACACCGGTACCCAAAAACACGGTGGTCCAACTCAGCCTAAACAGGCTAAATTGAATTTTTGTACAAGACCGGGAGTAAAAGTATATTTTTAATGTGAAGAGAAGCGTAGCAGCTTATGGGGCCATTCACATATCATATCTTTTGCGACTTTCGCATTTTCCAGGCGCACCAGTTGAAAACAATGAGTCATGTGACAAGAACTAGCCAATCAGCTTCATGCTTAGTATGGAATATACACATTTAGGTAGACTAATTACCTTATAAACACAGAACACCCAAACACTGCAGTGCTTTTGCATACTATGAATGTCAATGGTTACAGGTATCCATTTTTCTTCATGTCTTCTTTTGTGTTCAAAAAAAGACCAGCAGGTTTGGAACAAGTGAATGATGAGAGAATTTTAAGTTTTGGGTGTACTCTTTTAAGTCTTTTGAATATGTCAAGCTGCTGTGATCAACCCATTGTAATGTTTTTCAGTGAATAGTAAACTACTCAAGAGCTGCTGTTTATTTTGTATTTTAGGTATATTTTACATGTTTTAAAAGTAACTTCAAAGTAAAGTAATTAGTAATCTGATTACTTTTTACATAAAGTAATTAGTAATGTAATCAGATTACAATTTTCCAGTAGTAGTCAGTAATTTGTAATCTATTACTTTTTAAGTAACTTACCCAACACTGGACACAAGTATCATATCATGAGAGCTCTGCTAATTTCCACCTTAAATTCCCAGCTTTGTCTGGATGTGTTTTGATGGACTTCGGCACATGCATATACAGTACAGTAAACACAGTATCGCTCTTAGTCTAGCAGTGTTACAGTACAGTATATATGTGTTCACATATTAGAGAGAATGAGACAGCAGAGAGGTCACGTCAATGTTTGTTACCCTATATCGAGATCGAGTGAACGTCTGCATGCACATGGGATGAAAGAACAGAAAACGACAGTGGGATACAGAGAAAGCCAAAGGGGAAGGTAGAACGACGTGCTGGAGTTGCTAAAGGCTTGCAAGGTGTCACACTAATGCATGTCGCCCGGCTCTATGTATGTGTGTTCTGCTGGAAACGGCAGTAATTGGGCCCTGCTTCATGGCCTGCGCGCCCGCCTAACTGAAGCATCTCAGCAGGGCTCTGTCGTCTGCTGCAGGACCCCACCCTCCACCCGTGCCGCATCTGCTGGATGAAATATTTAGTGTGCACGTTTTACAGCCTCTCTCTCTTTCTCTCTTGCGTGCACACGTTATATTTTTGTCTTGCTCTCCGCGTCTCCTCCTCTTGTTGGCTCCAGAGACGGAGATCCAGGCACATGGGTAAGAGCCGGGGACCTCCCACACACCCACAGCCAGCAGCGCCCACTCTCCCCTGGGCAGACTGCATCTCCCCCGTGCCGCTGCCCTGCCGCCGCTCCAACGCTCACCCAGACTGTCATAAGAGGGGCTATTTCTGTGCTGGTGTGACGTGTAGAGGTGGCTCGATGGCTCGATGTGTGGGAAAGCTTCTCTGCAATGCTCTCCAGCCTTATAGAGAGATGTGAAGAGTAGGCTGTTTGTGCTCCGCAGAGACGCTTTTCTCTGTCAGAGCCTCATGTAGCCTGAGCATCGGGAAGCCATTATGAGCCAAATCATGAGCTGCAATCAGAGGCAAATACGTTACTGATGTTGTTATTGCTAGGGTGGTGATGGCTTGTGGTGGTTTTCTAAATTTGTGCTGATTTAGAGGTGAATTGTGTCGTTTTATAAGACTATGATGATGCTGGAGGGAAAATAATCAATGTTTTTTTAATAGGTTGCAATTGGTTGGTCATTTAGCTTCAACCACAATGCAAAAAAGGCATTTATTGAATGTGAGGTTTGAATGAATTTTTTTTTTTGGGGGGGGGGGGTTGAAATGCATGTAAAACAAGCATTAAATAGTATAAAATAAATAATATAATTAAAACAAATAATATAATTCAATTGGAATAAAATCATCTACACTGTAAAAAAAATGTAAGCCAGTACAACAACAAAAAACATCATTCTTAATTCCTTTCGCTTTCTCTTGTTCACTCAACTTTTGAAAATATCAGCTGCACTGACCTTAAATTATTTGTTAGTAATGCAAAAAACATTTAGTTGGGTTAACATAAGATTATTAATTTCTGGAGAGGTGAACTACTCTCTAACAAAATGTTTTAAGTTGTGCCAACTGAAAATTTTTTGTTTGCAGAACGGGAACGCCTGAAGTTGACTGAACAGCAACAAAAAAACATAATCCTTATTTCCAATAACCGTAAAGAAGACAAGGATCAAAACATGGCAGGACAAACAGGGAAAATGCTTTGTAATGCTTTACAGAAAAAAAACAAGACTCAACAAAGAGTGTGTGAATGTGCCTTTATAGTTTTAGTAATCAGTCCATCATGAGCTTCCAGCTGTGTGTGTGTGATCAGGAAAAACTGGTTCCTCCATTTGAATAAAAATTTGAGCTTGATTTGTCATTTAAACATTACAGGATTTTACAGAGTTGTTCATGAAAATAAGTTATCAAATACATTTGATTTCTCATTTGAGAATGCTTTTTGATTTATTTTTTGAGCATTTGAGCGTTTGAGTTATCATTTGGGTAGTTGTTTTGAAAGTTCGATTTATTACTTGATTAATATTAACACCCCATTTTTATTTTGTTGTTGTTGTTGTTAATAATAATGACATTAATGTTATTATTGGTGTTACTATTATGTTTGTTGTTGTTGTTAGTACAGCAAATACTGCAATCTTTATTTTTTCGAGTAAGGAGGTCTGAGATTGACTTTACTTAAAGTAACAAGTTGTCAGAAGCTTTTTTGGATGAACTTGCAAAGTTTTGGTCACAAAACTAATCTTTATAACTTAATGAAGAAAATTTAGATTTAGGTTAGGTAAACGTGTTAAATGTAGTTGTATAGACATTTTTACTGATTTTATTGAGAAAAAAAAAGTAATTTCTACTTTTTTCAAGTTGGATTTTTTACAGTGTAATATGTAATATATACCATAATATACCAAATATAATATATTATATTTAATATATAGCAGTTAAATATTTTTACAATTTATATTTACTTATTTTTTCATTTATTAATTGATGAAAAGCTGAATTTTTAGCATCATCACCCCAGTCAATCGTTCTAATAGGCTCATTTGAGGTTTAGGATATATTTCTTATTATTATCCTAGATAAAAACAGTTGTGATGCCTAATTATTTGGTTGAGGATTGTTTGATGAATGCAAAGTTCAATAGAACAGCATTTACTTATATTGTTAAGGCTATAAATGATTTTACTGTGATTTCATTAAAGTATATTCTGAGAATAATTTAATGTATTCTTACTGAATTTCAATAATAATTTCGTTCAAAATGTAAATTGAAATTTCTTATCTGAAATCGCATATTCGTGTCTGACTCCCTCCAGATTGAGATTTTAAATAAAGACAACAGGATCATTAAATTGACTCTCCATCCTGCTCTTTTTCACACTCAGATCCCTGGAGCTGTTTTTTGCGAGCAGCCAGAACAACAAGCTCCTCTATGGAGAGCCTCCTAAGTCACCCCGTGCCAGCCGCAAGTTTTCGTCCCCACCGCCACTGGCCATCACCAAGACTTCATCCCCTAATCGCCGTCGAAAACTGTCCCTTAACATCCCCATCATCACCGGAGGGAAGGCTCTGGATCTGGCAGCTCTCAGCTGTTCCTCCAATGGCTATGCAAGCATGTACTCCACCATGTCCCCCTTCAGCAAGACCACTCTGGACATCAACAAGCTCTATGTGTCCAGTCCCATCACCAGCAAGATCCCCGACGAGGGAGAGAGCAAGACGGACAAGGCCGATGAGGTTTCCCTCTGCAAACAAGGTGTGTTCACAAAATTTTCTGTATTATTATTATTATTATTTCTTTTTACTTTAATACAGGACATAACTTAATAAAATCAATTGCTCAAAAGCTCAAAGTTTAATCGCTCTAATCTGAACTCAGAAAACAAGGCCTGGCTTACTGATGTAAACACAAACATCAAATAGACATATTCTAAACATCTACACTGTCTAAAGCGATTAGTTATTATAATTCTTATTATAATTATATAATTATAATAATACTATGATTATAATTATTAGTTATAAAGCAAGAAGTTTACTCTCTTTTTTAGGTAAAGTCAACAGTGTATTTTTTACAGTGTATTAAACATCCAAAAAAAGTATGTCTAGATGTTTTGCAGATAAGAAAACACTGTAATAATAAGTTTTCCAAATGTAAACACAAACATCAAATAGACATCTCCAACATAGGCTCATTCTGAAAACGTAGCCCTATATACACTACATTTCTGGAAATCGTGAATTATGTAGCCAAAAGTAGGTATGGCTGCATTTTGTCTTTAAAACGTTACAGGGCGATATGACGCTGTTCTTTTTCGCGCTTACCAGCTGACTGCTTACCTCTGTGTGGACGGCTTTCCCACTGTTACCAGTTTGTCTAGTTAACTCGCCATGTACGTCAGTGGATTTGAGATGCAAAGAGGTGTTGACCATGACGATAGGGATCGAGTCTGGCAAAGAAAAATAAAATAAACAAGTAAATAACAGGGTGAGAATGTGGCAAAATCTAAAAACGTGGTAAAATCGGGCGAGGGCTTTTCTTTTTCTTGATTTACGTGAGAACAGCAGGTGTGAATGGCACTCACAAAGGAAATTTGACATCTCAAAAAGCGCACACAGCGGCCTCTGGTGGATTTGCGAAAACAAAATCTGCAAAAAACCTAACTCCTATAATGTATTTGGGGCTCTCTATAAATGTATATAGCGGTACATTTCAGAATGAGCATGGGTTGGACATCTCAGTGATGTGTGTATGCTATAAGTAGTTGATGAACTTACTCACATTGCCTAACAATGAGTATTACATTTACCGCAAGTGTAATAGATTACCGCAAGGGTGTCCGCAAGGTCTTAAAAAGTCTTAAAATGTCTTATATTTCAAAAACTACATTTTAGGCTTTAAAAAGTCTTAAATTCACTGAAATTTGTAGTTCTTAAGTTATTGTAAACAGGATTTAATTTTCCTTTGTCCAAAAAAGTCCATCTCAATAGAACTTTTAACAAAACTCTATTTATAACTCTATTTAACTCTATTGGTTTAATTATAGTTCTTACAATAACGTTTGTTTAAAAGTTGTGTATTTATAGTCCGTATTTGGGAAGGACAGTTTTGATGACTGATTGTAGTTTTTAAAGATTTGTATATAGAATGTGTATGCATACAATTAGGGTTTGCTTGTTTTGACAATTAATTTAAAACTTGTGGCAAAAAATAACTTATTAAAATATAATATACAATAAAAAAGTCCTGTATAAGTCTGAAATTAAATTCATAATGGTCTTAAAAAGGTCTTAAAAAGTCTTAAATTTTACTTTGTGAAAGCTGCAGAAACCTTGATTTATTATGTTTCTGATTAGTTTCTGTTAACAACAGTTAATAAAAACATTGTTCATTGTTTTCTCACTTTAGCTCAGATTCACTACACTAACAAACACAACTTTCAGTTTATTACAATTAAATGTTGAAATGTAATTTTTAAATGAATATAGTTATAGTTGACAGTAATAATCCAGTTGCTCTTTACTAGAAGATTGATGTCTTTATTTAGAACTTTCATAATATGGAGGGTTTGTGTTTCATTTGTTTGATATATTATGTATTTGGGTGACTTTTTTTTCTAGACAATTCGGTGAGAGAGGAAAGCGATAACGACCAGATCCAGAGTGACGAAGCAGAGGCTGAAGTGTCGCCCACCAAATCACCCACCACTCCCAAAAACGTCAAATGCAAAAACTCCTCAGGTAGAAGACACTCTGTCCTAGACTTCCCTGCCATGTTGTTATCGCTCACTGACATGAAAACCAGAGCACCTGCATCTCACGCTGACAAGCCACCTGCACCCTTCAGACCAGCCAAATGTTGCATTTATCAATGGCTCAAAATGGCAGACTAGCTGTTTCGATAGACAAGAGTGTTTAAATCAATGATCCAGGCACAACTATAGGTAAAATGTTTGTGCGTGAGGTGCTGTTCTGATCCGCATGAACAAAGTGATTCTTTGGACAGAGATGGGAACCTCGCAAGACACGATTTATGCAAAGTCTCATTAATTCTGTAGGTTTCAAAAAAAAAAAAAACAAGCTCAGGGAAACGCCAAAGGAGGCGTGAGTAGGTGTTTGGCAAACTTGTGCCATAGCAACCATTAGCATGTATTCTCTCTGCCACCCCTGGTTTGTTTGTGCGGTTGATTCTCTGACACAATACCGTCTCTTTGCTTTCAAAACTAAACTAAATGTGGGTTCAGAGGTCAACAATGACCCAATTGTTTCATTTTTGTGATGCAGTTTTTCTATGAAGCTTAATAGAACAACAGAGCCTTTTCTTTTCTAAATCTGTCCTGAGGCGCACAACAACAAGCTTGTTTCCTTTAAAATGTTGCTTATGTGATTCTCTGAGAGTGTATTTCAGACATACATCTTAGTGAAATGATGAGCTATTTTTAGTCTCAACCATCTTGAGAAGCAGAGCCCTCAGCCCAGCCTATTGTCTTGTTGAAGACGCAGTCTGTGATTTTGTGTTTCGCACCACCACCTGCTGGATGCTTCCATGCACTACATCATTGCAGCAGCATCGTCGTTTCGCTCCTAAAAGAGGTTTTTCATACCATAACATGATGCATTAGCTTGGGGAAAGTGCTTACAAGTACAAATCTAACAGTATGGAAATAAGTGCTTATTTTGGTCCTGCTGACAGGTGCAGGCGCGGGCCATCTGGCTAGTGTTTCTTTTTTTTTTTTTACAGTTGTTAGATGCAATGGATGTTTGTGACATTTTCATATGTCATCATGGGAGGATTATCCATTGTGGAGATAATGTCACTGCCTCTTATTTCTGCATGAGTCCATCTTGTCTTATTTTACACCTGCTGGACTCTTAAAAGTGAAGCACTCTAAAGAGCAGTAACGTCACATTTCCTTAATCTTTTCATGGCCCATTTAGTCTTTGATTAGGTGCAAATGACAGGTTTAAGTATGTTGCATTTATTAAGTTTTAAGTTTATTGCGCAATTTAAACACCTAAGAGTAAAAAGATGTTGAAAATACTGCACTTTTAAAAAATAAAATATTGAGAAATTTAAATTCCAAATTGGGCGACATGGTGGCGCAGTGGTTAGCAGGATCGCCTCACAGCAAGAAAGTTGCAGGTTCGAGCCTTAGCTGGGTCAGTTGGCATTTCTGTGTGGAGTTTGCATGTTCTCCCCGTGTTCGCATCGGTTTCCTCCAGGTGCTCCGGTTTCCCCCACAAGCCCAAAGACATGCGCTATAGGTGAATTGGGTAAGCTAAATTGTCCGTAGTGTATGTGTGTGAATGAGAGTGTATGGGTGTTTCCCAGTAATGGGTTGTGGCTGAAAGGGCATCTGCTGCGTAAAACATATGCTAGATAAGTTGTCGGTTCATACCCCAGTTTAATACAGGGACTAAACTGAAAAGAAAATGAATAAAAGAATTCCAAATCACAAATTGTTACAAAATTTAATAATAATAAAAATATATATGTTATGACATTTATAAAAACTTTTAATCTGAGAACTATTAGAATTAACCAAATTGTAATGAATGGATTTTATTAATTTATTAATTTACGACATAATTACGCCCTCACTATCCTTAGTCCCTGATTTATCAGGGGTCACCACAGCAGAATGGATCGCCAATTACTCTGGCATATGTATTATTTGGCAGATGACCTTCTAGTCAGAACAACATAATTATTAATGAGACAAGTTTTAATTAATTTAACTTGCATAAACTTTCACATTACAGTAGGTGAAAAACATAATATATGTATCTGAATGTACCATGCTGAAATGGTTCTTTAGACATATACATACTATATATACAGTAATAATTATTCATGTTTACCAACAAAATTTTGTTCCAAAAGCTTTTGACATCTAAAGACGTTCCATAGTAAATATATACCACTTTTCTTCTTCACTTTTTTCTTTTTTTATGGTTATAACTTATATCCTAGTAAACAATAGCTATAAAAAACAACAACTATGCTTTAATATTTTTAATATATATATAAATCTTTATGTAGCTCTTCTGAGTCAATAAAGAGACAACGTTATGAGGGTAAATTTAAATATTTAAAAAAAAAGTTTAATTAATAATATTTTAACTTTATTAATAAAACTGCTCAACTGAATCGTAATTTCTTTTTTCAAATTTCTAAATTTGTTAATTGCTATTGCTCATTGTTTCTACGCCAAATGGATTTATTTCAGTGTACCAAAACACATATGCTGTTTCTGTACATTAATATCTTTCAGACTTATCCCTTGAAGAATATAGATATACAATTCATTTGTTCAATCTCAGATTAAGTTTGGAGTACCTTAATAAAGGGCCATTCACACAAGAATAATAACTGTAACATATAAATAAATAATATATATTTATATACACGTAAATAAACTAGTTTAATAGCATTCATAATTAGCGTACATTATTATTTAGTTTTTTTATATTTGTGCATTTCAGATTTGCTGCTTTAAATGCTTACTCTTTTAAAAGCTTGATGGATTCTGATTGGCTTTCAATGTTTTTATTGTTCATTAGAAGAGTGATCACAAAAATAGTGTTCTTCAGTGTCAAAACTGTTATACTTATGGTGTGGACTCAGATATTGCTTTTGAATAATTAAATGATTAAAAATATCATGATCATAATAGTTATTGTCCTTGCAGTATACAGTCCTTAATTCTGTACAGTGTATTTTTGAAATAATACACTGAATGCTCATTTAACAGGTTTGTACTGTTTTTCTCATTGAGCAGAATTCTCTCTGTTCTCCTACAATAATGGCATGGTGATGTCGTCCTGCCGGGAGCTGGATAACAACCGTAGCGCCTTGTCTGCCGCTTCTGCCTTCGCCATCGCCACTGCAGGTGCCAACGAGGGCACGCCAACCAAGGAGAAGTACCGCCGCATGTCTCTGGCAAGCACAGGTACGATTCAGCAAGCTGTTTCAAACTCCCATAGGCTGTGGGTATTTGTTGCCTGGCAGAAAAAGAAATAATGTGAATTTTGATTGGCTGTCAGGGTTCCCTACGGATCAGAGGAACGGAGATAAGGAGTTTGTGATTCGCCGAGCAGCAACTAACAGGGTCCTCAATGTTCTCAGGCACTGGGTGTCCAAACACTCGCAGGTGAGATTGAGTACAATGTATAATCATATACTAATACAAGACTTGACCCAGCAGAACTGTTTCTGAGTCGAAATTCAATACTCTTGTACTTCTAATATACCTTTATGTGACTTTAAAGTGCCCCTAAAATTAAATTTGAAGTTTTTTTGGTGCTAGTAACAATAGATAAGTCTTAAAACTTACTTGGTAAGTAAGATTAACTAATGTGCTTTAAAATAATAACAAATTTAGTATTTAGAAAATACAAACATTCAAAAATTGCAGTTTCTAGTCAGCATCTATCGGTGTGCTAGTATTTAGCACAACCATGATGCTTCTAGACCTTTTCCAATCAAATCACATTTTCTCTCTCCAACTTTGCTTTCCTTCAGTATATATTGCCCTGCCATAATAAAGGCAAAAATGCCAAAACACAAATAAAAAAAGTAGTTTCTCATTTCCTCCAAATGGACCAATACTTTTCAGGACATCACTGTTCACTTCAAAAATTACATAAAAAAATATTCTCTAGAATCTGGAGTGAACCCTAACAACACTAATTTTAACCCTAATAACCCTAACCCTTATATTTACTAATATTAGGATTAAGGTTATTATATACTAGGTTAGACATTTTAAAAACATTGATATAATACATTTCTAACTTTATTCTCAGGCACACTTTTGCACTCACACTGCATGCATATACCGCTGCTCAAGCCCAACTGAACTGTGTTCTGGCCCACTTCTTTTATAGCATAATTGGTCCCCTTTAAAAGTTATGTGCCTTGCTTTTGTGCATCTGTAACGATGTATTATGTGTGCAGGACTTTGAAACCAACACTGAGCTCAAGATGAAGGTGATCAGCTTCCTGGAGGAGGTGATGCACGATCCTGAACTTCTGACCCAAGAAAGAAAGGCTGCTGCTAACATCATAAGGTAAGTAGATACTGCCTGTACCCTGATAGATCATCACATTATGGGTTTGAAATAAGTTTAGACAAATGCTTGTTCAAAAATTATAATAATAAAAATAATTTTTTTATTATTTTATGAGATTGTGGTTAGCACTGTCCCCTCACAGCAAGAAAGTAGCTGGTTCCAGCCCCGGCTGGGTCAGTTAGCATTTCTGTGTGGAGTTTGCATGTTCTTCCCGGGTTGGCGTGGGTTTCCTCTGGGTGCTCCGGTTTCCCCCATAGTTCAAAAGCATGCGCTATAGGTGAATTGGATAAACTAAACTGGCTGTAGTGTATGTGTGTGGATGAGTGTGTATGGATGTTTCCCAGAACTGGGTTGCAGCTGGAAGGGCATGTGCTGTGTAAAACATATGCTGGATAAGTTGGTGGTTAATTCCGCTGTGGCGACCGCTGATGAATACAGGGACTAAGCTGAGGGAATTAAAATGAATGAATGAATTAAGGTCTTGTCTTGTTTTGCTTTGTTTGTGATGGCTGATAAACGTTCATATACCATTGTGAAAACAATTATTGGCACGCTTGTTAAATTTAAGGAAAGAGAGCTGAAAATTTTAATAAATCTGTGTTTATCTAGTCTTTCATCAAAGAAATTCCTAAATATGTAACCAATCATTTAAGTTAATTAAAATAGTATCTTTAATGCACAATGGTTATAATTATTGGCTTCCTTTTTGTCAAATACTTCTTGCAACTTCCCTTTTCAAAGATAACAGCTCCAAGTATTTTCCTATAATGCCTGATATGATTGCAGAAAATCTGGAAAGAGATCAGAGACCATCATTCATACAGAAATTTCTATAGATTTCAGATCATGGGGACTAAAATGACCAGGACAGAACTTTACTTTTTTATATATCTGAGTATGTATATGATATACAGTTGAAGTCAGAATTATTAGCCCCTCTTTTAATTTTTTTCTCTTTTTTAAATATTTTCCAAATGATGTTTAACAGAGCAAGGAAATTTTCACAGTATTCATTCATTCATTGTCTTTTCGGCTTAGTCCCTTTATTAATCTGGGGTCGCCACAGCGGAATGAACCACCAACTTATCCAGCATGTGTTTTACACATCCACTCATTACTCATACACTACGGACAATTTAGCCTACTCAATTCACCTGTACTGCATGTCTTTGGACTGTGGGGGAAACCGGAGCACCCGGAGGAAACCCACGCGAACGCAGGGAGAACATGCAAACTCCACACAGAAACACCAACTGACAAAACCGAGGCTCGAACCTGCGACCCAGCGACCTTCTTGCTGTGAGGCGACAGCACTACTTACTGCGCCACCAATTTTCACAGTATGTCTGATAATATTTTTTCTTCTGGAGAAAGTCTTATTTGTTTTATTTTGACTAGAATAAAAGCAGTTTTAAATTTTTTAAACACAGTTTTAAGGACAAAATTATTATCCACATTAGGCAATTTTTTTTTCTTGCCTAATTACCCTATAATGCCTAGTTAACCTAATTAACATAGTTAAGCATTTAAATGTCACTTTAAGCTGTATAGAAGTTTCTTGAAAAATATTTAGTAAAATATTATTTACTGTCATCATGGCAAAGATAAAATAAATCAGTCATTACAAATGAGTTATTAACAATATTATGTTTAGAAATGTGTTGAAAACTCTTCTCTCCGTTAAACAGAAAATGGGAGGGGGGGGCAGGGGGCTAATAATTCAGGGGGCTAATAATTCTGACTTCAACTGTACATTTTAAAATACATTTTTAAATATATATTTTCATAGTACTTTATTTTATGGTGTCCTTGTCACACAAGTTCTATGTTCCTAATATAATTACAATTATGTGTATAATATATAATAACAACATGTATATAAATAATGTTACCAAGCAGTTAAACGAATAGTTAATCTGTTGAAGGACACCATAAATTAAAGAAAGTGTAACCTACAGTTTATTTGTGTCAATTTTGATGTTTGTTGTGATTCATTGTTTTGATGGATGTTCCCCATTTCTAGGAGATTTATCTTTTGGTATTTGATTATATTTAGAAATTGATATAATGTCTAAATATAATGTCCAGACAGAAAAAGTCCATGCAGCAGACAAAAATAAACCCATAACATTAAAGATTCAGCAGTATACACAGACGCCAGTGCAGAACTACCTGGTAGTGGAATATGCTAAAGCCAAACTAATTTTTGCAATATTCAGCTATGATCATTGAAGAATATTTGCCACTCAAACTTTAATCCTCGGTGTACATTTACACAATATAGACACACAATCCCTTTCAGGTAGATTTGTAACTTTTTTAGTTTATTGGTTCATTATTGTTATGTAAGGCTTACCAAATATGTTCTGGACATCAGAACTATACAATAGTCTTTGGTTTTACTCATTGTGATGGATAATCATTAGAAATTGGCAGTTGCGTTTCCCTTAAATGCTGTACTCTTATGCCATGTCCAATTGTACCAATAATTGTGATCAGTGTTCATAATGACACTTCTTTATTATTCCACCTGTTTCAAAAGATTGCTATTTTTCATAATTTTCTGAATGGAAAATAAAAAAAAAATAAACAAAGCATTTTTTTCACAGCATTTTTATTCATGTTTACTAAGGGTGCCAATAATGTTGACCATTACTGAAATTCAGTCAGTGGCTTTGTTTGTGAAAGCTTTCTCTTTTTTTCTTTTGATAGGACACTGACGCAAGAGGATCCTGGTGACAATCAGATCTGTCTGGAGGAGGTGCTGCAGATGGTGAGTGTGGTGATTCTTGATCATTCTCCAGCATATTCAACATTTCTCACTGCCAAAACAATCAGAACTTCATTGTTTTTTTCATAATTTCCTAAAGGTGCTGTATGTAAGTTTTTTACTCTTCTAAATCATATAAATACCTTAATCTGTTTGCAGATACTTAAGAAACATGCCAAGTGAACATTCTTGTTTATCTGAAAAACAATGCTGAAGTCAGATATTCAGATTCTTGATTCAGTGTTCTGATGGAAGCTCTCCATTCACCTTTTGGTATTTGATTATATTTAGATATTGATATCATGTCTAAATTTAATGTTCAGACAGAAAAAGTCCATGCAGTAGACAAAAATAGACCCATACCATTAACTATTCAGCATTATACACAGATGCCAGTGCAGAACTGGTAGCAGAATATGCTGGAGTCAAACGAATTGAAAAGGTGCAGTATGTAAGTTTGACACCAAGTGGTTGAACTAGGTATTGCACTCCTGGATCAAAACAAACGCAAATATGGGATGCCAGATTGAGTACAGGAGTGAGTGATTTAAACTGTGTTCTAGCAAAAGCAACAACATGCGATAGAGGGAATATTTTCCATATTAAAAGGAGTTTTGGTTCTAACCAACACCTTGAATTGATATATTAGAAATGGTTTAAATTTCTCACAGCTGAACATGTGAAACCTATGACAGTGATCACCTCAGGTAAACCTTGTGTGTTTTATTTAGTGCTAAATGCTAACAATGTGAGTTTGAATAGATTCTTAACCTTAGCGTTTCGTGAGTGAGTGCATATTCTTGTGCTTCTGAAAGGCTGTATTTAAAATTCTGTCATGTTTCGTCTGGCACAAACAGCCAAACTACTTATCACTGCGTATCTTGTCACAAAGCGTGTTGTTAGGACACCCGGTTACAATGTAACCTGCTCGCCTAATGTTTAGGTTCATAATATTTATATCATTTGCTAATTAATAACCTCATTTAATAATAAGTCTCATTTCAACGTCTGATACTGTCCATTTCGGTCACGGACGCATGCTTTCAGAGCCTTTCTGAATGAATGAATGAAATATGCTGTTTTCCAACAAGGCAACCCGGGGTGCTGACATGTAATTGGCTAAACTGGCATTGTGCAGGTGAAATTTACCTAAACAAAGACAGCGTTCCGGCACAGAAAAAAACATTTTTATAGCAGAATATCTGATTTCAGCGTTGTTTTTCAGTTAAACAAGTATGATCACAAGGGATGTTTCTTAAATATCTGCACACATATTATGGTATTTTTATGCTTTAGAGGAGTCAAAAACTTTCATACAGCACCTTTAACAAATTTTTGCAATATGTCAGATGTAATCATTGGAAAATATTTTGCCCCTCAAACTATAATCAGAACAATCAGAACTTCATTGTTTCTTCGTAACTTCTTAAAGGTGCTGTATGTAAGGTTTTGACTCTTCTGAAGCATAAAAATACCATAATATTTTTGTGGATATTTAAGAAACATGCCAAGTGAACATTCTTGTTTATCTGAAAAAACAATGCTAAAGTCAGATGTTCTGCTTTAAAAATGTGTTTACCATGCCGGAGCGCTGTCTTTGTTTTGGTCATTTTAACCTGCCCAATGCCAGTTATTTATTAGCAAATGATATAAATATTACGAGCATAAACATTAGGTGGGCAGGTTACATTGTAGCCTAACTGCGTGTCCTAACAACATGCTGTGTGACGAGATACGCAGTGATAGACAATTTGGCTGTTTGCACCAGACAAAACACAACACATTTAAATACAGCCATTCAGAAGCACAGAGTATGCACTTACTTACGAAATGGTAAAGTTTAGAATCTATTTAATCCATATTAACCCTCTTTAACATTATTAAACGTTGATGCTGAATCACTCATATGTGTTTAGTTCTAAGGTTCATTTTCAAACAGTTTATTGTATTTTCAAGATCGGAGGTGAACTATCTGCTGCTGCTTTCAGTATATGGCAATAAATGTAATGTAAAATGGCATTCAAACTGACATTGTTAGCATTTAGCACTGAATAAAGCACATGAGGTGTACCTGTGGTGATCACTGTCATATTTCTCTGTTGTTCACCTGTGAGAAATAGAAGCCGTTTCTAATACTTGGTTAGTGCAAAAAACTCCTTTTAATATGGAAAATATTCCTTCAATCGTGTGCCGTTGTTTTTATATAGAACGCGATTTAAATCACTCACTCCTGTCCTCAATCTGGCAATCTACGCTTGCATTTGTTTTGATCCAGGAGTGCAATACCTAGTTCAACAACTGGGTGTCAAACTTACATACTGCATAGAATGTGTATTTACAGTACTCTTCAAAGAGTCTGTAAGATCATTAAATATCTCACCTTGACTGCCTGTATTTAAGCAATTTTAATAAATTTTAAATAGTGTTTTTTCCAGTGATTCTTGCATCCACCATTATTAGTTTTCAGTTGATGCTGAAGAAATGTAATGTTTGTTGATACTGTAATATTTGTAAAATAAAGTATATCTCTTCGGTTACAATTTTAATAAATACATCTTATTGCCAAATTTTGAACAACAGTATTCATCCAAAACATCTTTTGCCAAATTATTGTATTGGTTTTGGTTTACGATGCTATTTGCTATTATGCTAACATTTGCAAAAGGTTATAAACTGTGCTGAAATCTTTTTGTTTTTTATTCTTTTTTTTATCTTTTTTTTATTCTTATTTATTTTAGTAAATTTACTAAATTGTTTTACTAAATGTTTTACTATGTAGGCTGAAGGAGGAAAGTCAGAGTCTTTCGAGAATCATTCGGCTCTGGAGATCGCAGAGCAGCTCACCCTGCTGGACCACCTTGTATTTAAAGTCATACCATATGAGTGAGTCCTGTTATTCATTCTTTATTTATAAGAGTTTAAGGATAGTCTGCTTAAAAATGAAAATTATGTCATTAATTAGTTCCCTCAAACCTATAGGATGGTCTTTAAAACAGTTTGAACAGTCATCCATGTGAATCATTGGAATCGTAGTCTTTGCCAATTTAATCACAAAAAAATATCTATATTTTGTGTTTGTCCACCTACAGCCAAACCCATATGTAAATGCTCCTACTGTCAATGCAATGAGTAACGGTGGCTTGTTAATTTAATAATACTTAACAATACTAATACTAGCTGGCCAACAATTGATAACACAAAAATATAGTGTGACAAAATAATTCACTCAAAATGAGAATTTACTCACACTCAAGCGGTTCTAAATAGGGATGTCCTGATCAGGCCCTCCAGTCTGAGTCATTTGATTTTGAGTATCTACCAATACTAAACCCAATCCGATACTTCTATAATACATAAAAAAAAGAATAAAGAAGAGCGAAGAAATTGATCCAGGATGTTCCTTGTTTTTAATTTTAATTCACCTTATTTTAACATTCAACAACTATGTTAACAAACAGAGCACTTATGTGAGGTAGCTTGAACAATCAAATAATAAATAACATAAATTCTTCCCTTTTGGACTTTTGTGCAAGTGTAAATATATATAAAAAACTAATATAAAAACAAATAGCACCCCAACTTAATATACCCGAAGTTGAGATATCTTCCAGTTTGCTACAATTTTGTCGTCATCAACTTTATAATACCTCCAGAGCGCAGACATACTCGCGATTTCCACTTTAAGCTGCTTCTGTGTTCTACTTTGTTGACATTTAACCAATAGCATCTCTGCAACAAAGTGATGTCATGCCACACATGTTGCTGTTTCTGTGTGAAGTCAAGAAAGAGGTCTAACTCGGTCACTGCATAACTTTAGATGTGTTAAAAGTAATTAGAAATACATGCTGAACTATAGTAGGAACAAAAAAATACTGCTAGTCAATGGCTATTTCTTTCCAACATTTTCCAGTGTATCTTCATTTGTTTTCAACAGAAGACAGATAACAGGTTTGGAACAAGTGCAGAATGAGTAAATGATGACAAAATTTTCATTTTTGGGTGAACTAGCCCTTCAAAACGAGAAGAAAGCAATATTGTCTTAGATCCCTGGAAGCATATGTTAATATCAGGTGTGAAAAGGGGCTCAATAGATCAAACTATGTATATTTCCTCACAAAAGTGTTCATTATTATTTATTTACAGAGAGTTTTTTGGTCAAGGATGGATGAAGAACGACAAAAATGAAAAGACACCTTACATCATGAAAACAACAAAACACTTTAACGATGTAAGTGTTGTGAATGTGAAATGTGAAAACATCTGATCATACAGCAGTTAAGCGGAGATGTTCAGTCGTTTTCCTTTGCCTCCAAATAAAGCATAGTGGAAACAATGCTGATGTGCCGGTGTCTCTTTTACAGATCAGTGACCTGATCGCTACAGAGATCCTGCGCAGTGAGGATATGAATGTACGGGTAGCAGTGATGGAAAAGTGGGTGGCAGTGGCTGATATCTGCCGCTGTCTCCACAACTACAATGCTGTGCTGGAAATCACCTCGTCCCTCAATCGCAGCTCCATCTTCCGCCTGAAGAAAACCTGGCTCAAAGTCTCCAAGCAGGTGAGAAACTACCTAAATATTTGGTAACACTTTATTGTATTAGTTAATGTTAGTTAATGCATTTACTGTAGTAACATGAACAAACAATCAACAATACTGTTTTGCAGTAGTTGTTTATGGAAATACACTCGTTCATTGTTAGTTAATGTTAACTCATGGTGCATTAGCTAATGTTAACAAGCATTAATATAATATAATATCGATGTTATTAATGCGTTAGTAAATACTGAAATACTGTACAAGTATTGTTCATAATTAGTTCATGCTAGTTAATATATAACTAAAATTAGCTAATGAAACCTTATTGTAAAGTGTGACCCAACATTCTGCAAAGAATTTGAGAACATAAATCATTTCAGCTGGCATGAAAAACAAAGATGAGTCCTTACAGGTTAACACTTTAGTTTTAGTAACAATTTACTGCCTGTGTATTATTAAAATATTGGCTTTTATTATAAAGTATAACTTCATGTCTAATTCTATTCAATATCTAAACCCAACTTCTACCTTACTAATTACTAATATGAAGCAGCAAATAAGGAGTTTATTGAGTTAAAAGTCTTAGTTTATAGTTTGCTAATTATGAAAAGTGTACCGTAAAAT
Source organism: Danio tinwini (assembly GCA_903798205.1). Classification (NCBI taxonomy): domain Eukaryota; kingdom Metazoa; phylum Chordata; class Actinopteri; order Cypriniformes; family Danionidae; genus Danio; species Danio tinwini. The sequence goes on from CAIGQZ010032640.1 coordinate 3,517,648, forward strand.
AATGTGTGGCTCTGATTTTTTATGGATGTTGTTAGATTTGAGTCTGCTTGACCAGATTAATAGCATTTAAGACTATTTTGTTTGAATCCATAGACCAAAACAGTCATTGACAAGCTGCAGAAGTTGGTCTCATCTGAAGGAAGGTTCAAGAACCTCAGAGAGGCCTTAAAAAAGTAAGTTTTCTGGAGTATCTTTTATTTTCTTTTATTATGTTATAATAATGTCTAATAATTGGCTTCTTACGTGTGTTTTAGTTGTGACCCTCCTTGTGTGCCATATTTGGGAATGTATCTCACTGACTTGGCCTTTATTGAGGAGGGGACGCCCAACTACACAGAGGACAACCTGGTCAATTTTTCCAAGATGAGAATGGTAGGTCTTTTTTTATCTTTTAATATGTCTGTGTATTTAATGCATATGGGGGAAAAGTCACAGGTATCATTTTGTATACTCATTTTCTGCATTTTACAGATTTCCCATATCATCCGAGAAATCAGGCAGTTTCAGCAAACAGCGTATAAGATTGATTACCAGCCAAAGGTATTAAACTGTTATTGGTTTGTGCTGGCAAAGTACAGTTAGTAGTTATTAGATTTGTTTTGTTCTGTATTTAGGAAAAAATCATAAAATCTATTTGACTTTCAACTTTTACCTACAAAATGTAGTCATGCACTGGAAAAAATGTTAATTTAAAGGAATGTCTAATAATTAATATCATAAATATTGTTTTAACAATGTGCAAATTGTCAGTAGTTATTATGTTACAATAGCATTACTTCCACCATTTGATTTGTTTTATATTTATAAACTAATTTTCATCTCATTACTTTTTGAAATAATATTGAAAATAAAATTTCTAATTTGCTTAAAGAAAAAGAGTATAAATACTATACATAAAGCAATAAACATAATAAGATTATAAAAATGCTCTTAAAATATATATATATTAACTGAATCAAGGTTGCCACTTAGGTTGCCAAAAGAATTTGACAAAAAATAAATAAAATTAAAAGGTAAGTGCAACTTTGTTTTCTCCTGTCTAACTTTATATCTTACATTTCTGACTTTATTTTTGCTTTTCTGAATTTTTTTTTAAAATTCTGATATAAATTAAGATTTGTGAGAAATGTACATTTTCTTTATAATGAAGCTAATGGTTAATAATTATTAATATTATAATAGTATAAATTTAGTCTAGGCCATAAGATAAGATTGTCCAATGTTATTACGGTTCATTCTGACTATATTTTTCATAATTCTACTTCTGTATCTTGAAAAATGGCAAAATTGTGAGACAACAACTAACATTTAATCTCACAATTTCCCATAAAATACAAGTTTATATCTTGCATATTCATTATAAACTCACAGTGCTGCTCTCTCTTCTGAAGAAACAAGCTTCTAGGATGATATCACACACCCTATTTAGGAGTAAATGATTGTCTAAATAATTGATGATAATGATTGATGATAATGTCTAAATAAAATAATCTCTGCTTTCTGCTTTCTTTATTGAGCATTGTTAACAGCTGTAGCTGAAGATTGCCTTGAATATGAATCTGATTCTTTGTTTGTCTTCCAGGCAGCACTATATTTACTGGACAGAAGCTCAGTAATGGAAGAAGAAGGCCTGTATGAAGCCTCTCTCAGAATTGAGCCTAAAGTGCCCAACTGAGAGTGGCTCTACCTGATGTCCACACAATGTACAGACACCATGCTCTCGACAGTAAACATCCATGTGTTCTGTTCTGTAACATGATTATTACTCCTGGATGTGTTTTCTTGCTTTTAGTCGTAACCAAATGTTGCCTAATTGTTTCAGAACTTTCACCAAGGACTTACCTGTTGATTTCAGCCTCTGTTTTTAGAAATTCATAATCTTTCCCGATCTAAAATCAGATTTACTTTAGTACAGGATACACTGTAAATGCATAAATGAGCAGTTTTTTTGTATTTTTAATTCACAGATTTTCATTTATTTATTATTTTAATTGCATTATGAGACATTGATCTTTCTAACAGCTTTTGAAGTTGAGAAGTTGGGAAAAGTGACTTTCATTGACATTTTTAATAGTTTGAAGTCTGGATTGGTTTGGTAAATTAAGGTAGAAAATCCTGGTAATAAACTACCAGTACTTTTCTGTTTTATTACTGACACAATTCTTAATATAGGTACTATTTATAATACAATATATTGTGTCAAACTACTAAAATGTCAACGAAAGTCACTTTGGTAAACTGCAGAGTTGAATTTTCAGCATCAGAAGTTGACAATGCAGAAATCAAGGTCTCATAATTCAATTCAATTATAAACAGAAGACACTAGCGAATCAGAAAATATGAAAACTGTTCATTATTTCTTACAGTGTGACTAATTTCAAGGTGTGGTTGTTTCTTTAATTGATCAGGCACATCCACATCACCTTTATGAAACGTGAAAAGCCAGCAGGAGCTTTTTGAGATTTTAACAAATGCATGTAACTCATTTACGGTATATGCAAACCATGTAGCAATGTGGAAAAGCAGATATATTATTGTATACAACCAAGCGTATAAAAACTTATACTGTTATACTATTATATTCCATATCACTGTACTTAGCTGAACCATTTTTACATCTATTGATTGCGATAATTAACGTCCATTACCCAATTTCACAAAGAGCTTGTTAGGACATGTCTAAAATGCCATGACATGTCTTATTACGTAATTAAAATGTGTTCAAAAGACATGGGGTGTCTCTACTATAGAGATTTTGATCTGCTCTTGCATGGGAAGTTTGTTCATTTAAATGCAAACAGGTTTTTTCCCCCAATAATTTCCCCAGCAAGAACTATTAGATCAGCATTATGTTTTTAGTCATTGTTTACCCATTAATGTTTCTGTTGCTCACAGCCACATTTCTAGCATTTTAGGGGAAAACAAAAGGTATTCTGGGTTCAACACTATCCTTCTACACCAGTTTATCCAGCTATTGTACATTTACAGACAATCTATGTCCTTCTTTGCTGTTCCAGTGATTGTGGAACGTGACTGAATATCACTTTGTAAAATGCATTGTCGTTTAAGAGTATGATCAAAAGTGAATGACCTTCCCGCTTGCAGCATACAAAGGGTATTTTTGTAGTCCTAGAATAAAGACGTAGGGTTCTGCATCCTTACCTTAAAAAAATAAATAAAAATGAAAAAAAGACCGTAGAAACATTTTTGTACAAACATTGTCAACTCGCCACACAGAAAAGTATTCTGTATATTTTGTACATGCAGCCCTATGTATTTCTTAACATGTACTAGTTTAAAGCACACCTCTTTAAAGCGTTGTATCCTATGCTTACACACTCAATGCTATATGATTTGTGATTTTTGAAACCATGATCTAGAGGTAGAGGACTTTAAAGTGTTTTTGCATATACTGTAATCCTGTCTATAATCATTCTCTTAGCAGGAATATAGTAATGTAGTGCTTATTCTGTGAATATTTGTATGTATTTTTACTATGTACAGTCTGGAAACACATTAAATGCTCACGTGGCAGGCATGCAACACTGTATCAGCCAGAAACTTTAAAAACGAGACTATATATATATATATATATAAATCTATATATACATACTGTATACACATCTATGTGCACATACTCTTATAAATGATATATAAACATACAAACAAACATTTTGCTGTTAGCAATACCCAGTGGTATGAGAATTATCTTTCAACCCTTACGTTTATTTCCACGGCTTGGGAAATATTTCCAGTTTTGTACAAAAAAGATAAATGAACAGAAAAGAAAAAGAAAGAAAATTAAATAAACTGTATGTTTCCTGATTACCTCTTGCTAATAAATCTATTCTATCTCAGGGGGATATTGCTTGCTTGTATGTGGTTTTTGTCAAGCTTACTTCATTATTGCCTAATGAAAAACTGGGTCATATTATGTAGAATTATGCAGGCCACATTTATTAACCATTTACACCCTGTAATGGACTTTTTTTAAATTTATTTATTTTCGATCATTATGGTTGTATTAATAAGCATATAAAGAATAATAAGCATTAACAGAATAATTTGCACTAAATAATGTTTTAATATAAATTGTAATATATATATTAGTATATAATTATAATATATTATAATTATATTATTTCATTCTTATTTTTTTCATTAATCTATTTTACAAATATGAATACAAAAATCGACAAAAAGAACAAAAATGATTTGATGAAATACGAATTAAAACCCACTAAAAGTTTTAATCCAAAGTGCATATTCAAGCAAGAAAAAATCATTAAATTCTTTGCAAATTGACTTTTATTTGTTGGACATTCATTTATTCATTTACTTTTTGGCTTAATCCCTTTATTAACCTTGGGTCGCCACAGCGGAATAAACCGCCAACTTATCCAGCATATGTTTTACGCAGCGGATGCCCTCCCAGCTGCAACACTGTCTCTCCCTGATAATCCAAACCAGCAAATGAAGAGCCGGTGGATTTTCTTCAAAGAGAGTATTTGTTGGACAATTTTTAAATATTTAAATATGTAACATTTGTACTTTTTTGCACTGTTCTCTTCCATTTGTGATGTTTTCAGCTTTTGACACAGCAAGCCAAATGACAAGATTTCAAGACTTATGTAATTATGTAGTGCGTGCATTAGTATGGATATTGTAGTTTATTTTTTTATTTTGCAATAATGTTAATGTTGTTTCTAATCAACTCAAGACTGTAATAATAATAGCATGCAGTAAATGGAAATTAGTATTTGTTTATTTTCATTTTAAAAGCAACATAGGAATTAGGCAAGGCAAAGAGAAAATATGCTAAAATAATTCAATAATAGGTTATATTCAGAACTGGTGCTGGTAAAGAAACTTTGAAAGCGGGTAAAAATCATAGTAGCTACAGACTATTGAGCGATTTTATGGAAAGGTATGATTAAATTAAAACCCACAAAAACTCCAGGATGCCATTTAACTCTGTGCAAACGCGCTTTTATTGTCGACCAGTTTTGAAATATGTTTGATTTAAATGTAAAACATTTACCTTTTGCACCGTTTCTCTTCTCTTTTGAAACGAGAAAGTGTAACTTTTTTTTAATGCACAATGGTTATTATTAATGTTTGTGCTGCTTTACATAGATAACATTCATTAGGATATGCAAATAGTTAATAAGACATTTATAAATAGCTTATGCGTCTTACCTAGTTTTGTAATTGATTTTGCACAGCTGGACATGGCATAAGGTTATTTATGGTCCTTAATGGTGCAATCTATAGAGCCATTTTAAAAAAAGAAAGAGGTAAAAACGTGTCCCTTGAGCACTGGCTTAAAGCGAAGTAAAAATAAATGTTTACTAGTATTGTGTATCCCCAGCTGGTCATGTGATTATCATGCGTCAGTGACGACACGCTGTCTGAACAATACGTTTTGTCTGTGCATCGTTTTGCAGATAGGTATATCTCAAAATGCCCTTAATTTGCTTTGTATAAAATATTATAATTAGCAAAAGAATGTTTAGTGCACTTTATCCCCCAGAGCAGCGGCCAGTGAAAGCCCTCCTCCACGAAGGAGGAGGAGTTGAGGCTCATGTGAGCAAATCTTGCTACTGTACCGGTGTTATTGTTAGTTGTCCACAGGACAGGAGTGAAGATGAACAGGCTGATTTTAGCGGTCCTGTTCGCGGTTTTCTATCAGGTACATGCAGTTCCGTTGTACGCCGAGGAAGGTAAGCTTTCAACCAAGTCTTGACCTTTTTTTCTTTCCACGTAGACCACTGTACAGTACGTGCGCTGCTGCGTCGTAACGTTACTTTCGCTTTTGAGTTATTTTGCGTTTAATATACATCTGCCTACGGTTAAAACCTAGAACTATAGTAATATATAACATATATAGCATTTAAAATAGATGCTGTGGACTTAAATACTAATGTTAAATGAATAAAACATGCGATTTGCATAACAGTGTATATCCATAAATATTTAAAAATATCAATATTATTTGTTACAGATGAGTATCATTTCAAATCATGGATGTCTCAGGTAAGACTCAACTGTTTTGTAACTTCATGTCACAACCCAAGGGAAATTAAGGCGACACTGAATTAAAGAAGGAAGTACAAGTTAGAATGAGGAAGAAAAGTCTAACTCCATTTCTTTTCAATTTTGCAGTACAATAAAAAATATGAGATAAATGAATTTTACGAGCGGCTGCAGATATTCCTGGAGAACAAGAAGAAGATTGACCAACATAATGAAGGAAACCACAAGTTTTCAAGTAGGACATTTGCAGTGACTTTCCAGAAGTCTGTTTGTATTTGATGTAAATAAATTTACATATAATGTTTCTCTTTTTACAGTGGGACTGAACCAATTTTCAGACATGACCTTTGCTGAATTTAAAAAGACTTACCTCCTGACAGAACCCCAGGTATTATTTTTAACAACATCTCGTGATCAACAAGGAAATAGGAAAGTACCACAATTCTTCAGCATTTTTTACCACCTCACAGAACTGTTCAGCCACTAGAGGGAATCATGTGAGCAGTAATGGGCTTTACCCTGATGCTATCGACTGGAGAACCAAAGGACATTACATTACTGATGTCAAGAATCAGGTAGCTTGCATATTTTGCTCTTATAACTGTCTATTGTCCATATAATGTTTAAGTTGGTTGTTAATCTATAGCACTACTTTCAGGGACCCTGTGGGAGCTGCTGGACTTTTTCCACCACAGGCTGTCTGGAGTCCGTCACTGCCATTGCCACAGGGAAACTCCTGCAACTAGTATGTAGATATTGATTTAATTTGACATTGATAGTGAGCATTCATAATTAGATGTTTAATAATTTTCCTGCCTTCTAGCTTGTGAAAACAAACTCTAAATAATACATTCATAATATATCATATAATCTATACAAATCACTGCACAGGAGTTGTCAACCAGAAGGCCAGGAACAACCACAGGGCCCCAAAAGATTACTAGATTGAGTCTATGGAATATTTGGAGAAAAGACAGGAAAAAAGTTTCTATTAAAAAGAACGAACATGTTTAAATCAATACAAACAAGATTCAAATAAATACAAATACATAGTTTATTTGTATTTTACTGCAAAGAAATGCAATTCAAAACAGGTGTTAAGACATGTTTAAAGGAAATTCTCCGGTAACACTTTATTTTGATGGTCCATTTGAGTATTAGTAGACTGTCTGCTTAATATCTGTTGATACTGACATTTAACAGTCCTTCAACAGACATTTAACTGACTATAAGGAACTTTGCAAGTAAGTGTTAACTTACACTAACCCTAACCCCAACCTCAACCCTAACCCCAACCTAACAGTCTACTTATAATCTAATGAGAATTAGTTGCAATGTAACTTATATACAACAAACGGACCATCAAAATAAAGTGTGACCAATTCTCCAAATTAAATTTCCTAATCAGGGAAAGAAAACTAAGGCAACACATCCCTTTATATAATCTTTCATTAATACAAAAACTATTTACAGATGTAAATGTGCCATTACAAACAAACCTTAGTGTTTAGCCCTGTATAAGTCTAAAATTTCATTCATAATGGTCTTAAAAGTGTCTTTAAAAATCTTAAATTTGACTTGAAGAAACCTGCAGAAACCCTGTTTTAATAAACACGATAATTATGACTGAAGTGGATTACAAGAAATTGTACTTTATTAAACAAATAAAACAAGAAAAAAGAAATAGATCAAAATAAATAATAATTAGATTAAATGAATAGGTTAATAAATGTGTAATTAATATATAGATAAATAAATAAAATAAAGAACAGATAAAGTACTATAAGAAGTAGGTAAAACTCTTTAGAATATTTCCCAATTAACATTTTATAACAGTTTATTATTTTATTTTTTGGCTCCTATTTCTAGAAGCTAAACAGAATAATATAGCTACAAATATGGTTAAAATGCAATATACACAGACACACAATTCTTTTGTTTTCTTGTTTCTTGAAAAATACTTCTAATATGCTGGTCAAGATATCTTATTATTTTTAATTATTTTTACTGAATTGCTGCTATTTTTTTTTTTTTTGCATATTATTATTATTTAGGATTTTTCATTGAATAAATGCAGCCATGAACAAAAGAAACTTATTTAAACGACACCCTAAAACATCTCAATGATTTCAATGACTTCTATTTTTTAATCTTTACTTTTTTCTTTTTCAAACATTTGACTGGTAATAAAAAACCCTGGTTTATTGTGTCTGACCTCTTCCTGTTTCTGCATTGTTTTACAGGCAGAGCAGCAGCTAATAGATTGTGCAGGTGATTTCGACAATCATGGTTGCAACGGGTGAGTTTGACAAATGATCAAAGCAAGCTTATTTCTAAGCTATCTGTGTTTATTGTGTTAAGTTGGACTTTAATGTTTTAAGAGTAAAGTCTGAAAGGAATAAACAACATTTTAATCTTGTCACATGCTTTTTAGTGGACTCCCGAGTCATGCCTTTGAGTATATCATGTACAACAAAGGTCTTATGACAGAAGAGGATTATCCTTACCAGGCTATAGTGAGTACTTTACTCTTTTTTTCCTTAGTGTTTTTAAAGATCACTTATAAAAGTAGTGTAACTCATGCTTGCGTGTAGGGGGGTCAATGTAGATTCAAACCACAATTGGCTGCAGCTTTTGTGAAGGAAGTTGTAAACATCACAAAGGTAAGTGAAGGCCCATGTACAAGTATTAATAAAATGGTATGTCTGATTCTAACTGTGAATTTGTGTTATTAGTATGATGAAATGGGCATGGTGGATGCGGTTGCCAGGTTGAACCCTGTCAGCTTCGCATATGAGGTGACATCTGATTTCATGCACTACAAGGATGGAATATATACCAGGTTGGGATGAAATATGTCTTTTCTCTTCTATATTTTGGCATACATTTTAAAAAATACTTCATAATGTAGCTCTACTTGAACATTATTGTAAATAAATGTACATCCAGCCAGTTATTAAACATAGACAGTGTGAGAAAAAAGACATGAATAATGTGCCAAAACACTTCATTGTGTAAATATTGGAAATTTCCATGTGACTACATGTAGAAAACCTGGGGAATTTATGTGGTATATCTGACATAATACAGTTCAGAATGTCATCATGACTGACCAATCAGATTTAAGAATTCCAGAGCGCCATGTCTTTACATATAATAAACATAATTTTATAGTGTATTAATTTGTGTTAGTTCACTTTAAGAAAGTATGTAACATGTTATAACTGTGTTTTACAGCACTGAGTGTCACAACACTACAGACATGGTAAACCATGCTGTGCTCGCTGTGGGTTATGCTGAGGAGAACGGAACGCCATACTGGATCGTGAAGAACTCCTGGGGAACCAACTGGGGGATTAAAGGGTCTGTTTACATTTTCTTTAAATATTGATTATACTATTCATCAGGGGTCGCCACAGTGGAATGGACCGCCAACTTATCCAGCATATGTTTTACACAGCAGATGCCCTTCCAGCTGCAACCCAGTACCCAATACAGCCAATTTAGTTTATTCAATTCACCTATACCGCATGTCTTTGTACTGTGAGGGGAAACCGGAACACCCGGAGGAAACCCATGCCAACACAGAGAGAACATGTAAACTCCACACAGATATGCCAACTGACCCAACCGGAACTCAAACCAACGACCTTCTTGCTGTGAGGCGACAGTGCTAACCACTGAGTCTTTTGTTGGCCTGTTTATAGCAGCCCACCATGAAACAAAAAACACATCAAAATAAAAAAGACACTTTATTTGCATTTAATGGTATTAGATGATAAGCACGGCGATGCGGTGACTCAGTGGGTAGCACGATCGCCTCACAACAAGAAAGTCGCTGGTTTAAGCCTCGGCTGGGTCAGTTAATGTTTCTGTGTGGAGTTTACATGTTCTCCCTGTGTTCACTTGGGTTTTCTCCGGGTGCTCCAGTTTCCCCCACAAGTTCAAAGACATGCGCTATAGATGAATTGGGTAAGCTAAATTGGCCGTAGTGTATGTGTGTGATTGAGTGTGTATGGGTGTTTTCCAGTGATAGGTTGCAGCTGGAAGGGTATCCACTGCATAAAGCATGCTGGATAAGTTGGCAGTTAATAAAGGGACAAAGCCGAAAAGAACATGAATGAATAGATGATAAGCTAAAAGCTTTTATAGATTATACTTTCAATTTAAAGTTTACAGTATGTATGGAAAAAAGTCCTAATGCAAGTTTTTGTTGCATTTACATAGTTTTGACCACCAGGTGTCCTTAGCATATGATGTTTCCAACTTTGTTTCTCCTATCATTACTATTGACTTTATTCTGCAATGCAGAAGTGCACTCGTTTTTGCTATCGTAGAACTTCTGATTCATTTGCCTATGAGAGAAATGACTAGGAATAGTAAATGGCAGAAAACTGTCTACTGTCTCTACAAATGTGTGTTTATAAAAAGTAGAAGAATATAATAATATCAGTTTGCAGTGTAAGGAGCTGTTTTTAACATCTAAAAATGAAGTGAATAAGACTGGAAGTCTAGAGCTAGAAAGATTCCAGAGGTTGTGACTGCTTGTACTTGAGAAATAAAGTCAATAAGGTTAAAAAAAACATTTTGATTAAATATGAAAGTTATGTGTGATTTTAAAATAGGATCTTTTTTTTTCTCTTCAGATATTTCTACATTGAAAAAGGAAAGAACATGTGTGGACTTGCTGCGTGTTCATCCTATCCTTTACCTTTGGTGTAAACAAATGAAACGCATAAAAAAGGGAGACTTTTTGTTTGTGTTTTTTTACATTTTTCTACTATAACACCAAATCATTTTATGACAATATTGTCAATGATGAGCCATTATAGTCAATACTAGTTTTCATGAAATCAGATAAATACTTATTTTATTTTTTTATATGTGCATTGATTTAAAACATGCAGTGACACACACTCCATTAGCCTCCAATGTCACTGTCGAAGGTGTTTACTTTGTTAACATTCAGATTTAGTGTTTTTGGTGTTTGCATTAAAAAGTCTTGAACTGAAATAAATATTTTCTCAGGGAATGCTTTTGTGTCATTTTTTTATGAATAATTTTGTACCAGCATAACGTTATTTAACCAGAGAAAAACTTAAGCATTAAAATAATGATATAAAGTTGAAGGCAAAATTATCAGCCCTATTATTAGTGCTGTTAAATGAAAAGAAGATTTTGAAACCCAATAGTTTTGTTTTTGCTATAATTAAAATACATAATCTTTTTCTATTTAGCAAAGAACTATTCAGCTTAAAGGGCATTTTAGAGACCTAATTATGTTATTGGATTAACTAGACAAGGTAAGTTAGGTAAGTCATTGTATAACAGTGGTTTGATCCATAGCTAATGGGGGAAAAAATGAAGCAGACTAATAATATTGACCTTAAAAAAAAAATTATTAAAAAAATGTGTTTATTTCAGCCAAACGTATATATAGTTTGGAGCATTGTCACTCTGCCTTTGTTAATTTGTATAAATTTGGTGTGTTACTTTTTTGTGTTACTGTGGGGTCAGAGCAAGCCTGGAAAAATATGAAATTATATGCAATTGCCCAGAAAGCCAGTGAGTGGCAACCTTTATACATGTCTAATATCTGGGCAAACACAACATGCACCAGAGAGGAAGCAGATGGTCATGTGCTTATATAATCGCATGATATAATCAACTTTGAGACCAAATAAAAAAATCTAATAAAGAAAAATGACAAACTAATAAACAAAAACTACAAAACAGTTTTATACTGGGTGTTAACCTGGAGGCGGAAGTGATGTTACTGGCAGACGACCAATGAGGGCGCGAGTAGCAAATGCGCGGTAAGCACAAGCTTTCAGCGGTGTTTTGGTGGCGTTGTGGGCTGTGTTCGGGACATCAAATATTCGCATTTTTGTGGCGGTTATTTCTGTATTTTGTGGATTTAATGTTTGCACGACGGCAGAAAGGGGGCAAAACGTTACGGTGACTGTTTATGTTCTAAATAGTCAAATAATATTGGATGTATTCTAACGGAGCATGTCCGCCTTTATTTGTGTGTGTATTTGTGGGGTTGATTGAATGGCAAACAAACGGACTTTGAGGATTTACGTGTGATATAAATGTACAAAAGATGTCGAGTTTTCCTCAAAACAACCTGAAGGAGCATCTGGAGCGACACAACAATGCTGCCCAGAACAAGCTGTCACTGCTCAAACCGAAGCCTGGGTAAGAACATTACAAAATATACTGCGATAGATATAAGTACTGCATAAAAGCAGTGCGAAATCAGAGTCTGCAGTATCTCTCTGTCTAAATTTGTCTAGCTGTCTATGTCGTATTTAACGACTCACTAATATAGAGATAATGTTTTATATTCAGATATTCAAACATTCTCCTTAATAATATAATTTCAGAAAAATATTCTTTGCAGCCAATGACTATCAAAGTGCAACATTTTTCACAGTCAATTAGATAGTGTTTATGTTTAAAGTCATACTTGCATGCTAATTCAGACCGAATATTCAAAGTAACGTGGTAAACAACATCTTTACCTCTATCTCACCAATGACCTTTTAGTCTGTAACGTTTCCCACATGTTTAATATAGGTTTTTAATATATGTGACATATATATATGTGTGTGTGTGTGTGTGTGTGTGTGTGTGTGTGTGTGTGTGTGTGTGTGTGTGTGTGTACGCACACATATATGTTTACCTATATATTAGTAAAATTATTAAAATCCATAGAGGCTAGACAACATAAATAAAAGCCAAATGTTGAAATTTACATTTTACTTAAGAACAATTAAATAGTACATAAAAAAATAAGAGTGCAAAAATAGAACAAAAAAACTAAGCAGAGAAAAGAAAACTACAAACTATTTTGTTATACATTTGCTTCTTTTACATTTTCTTCATACAAGAAAGAATTTACCTTGTAGATGTTTTAGGAAAGCGTGTAGGCATCATAGCTTTGGTCACACTTTTTTGCCATAGTTAAATTCCATAACATGCCAATTACATGTGATACCAATTTTTTTGCATTTTATTTCAGTAAGTTTTCAGTTATTGCCTTGATAATAGAAAATAGGAGCTAGGCATCATGTATGACAATTGCCAGTGAGATATATAGGAGACATATCTTGTATGTACATATAGGGCTTATATGTGGCTATAAAGAAGCAATACAGGAGACCTATATGCACATATATGCACTGCCGTATCATATATTATCATATATGCACATATACTGCATATAGGTTTCATCTATGCGCATATATCCTCATATAGGTTCTTTCCATGTGGGTTCTTCTATCTCTATGTCTTTCTATGCGAGAGAATAATTATAAATGCTTTATTTTTTATTAACCCTTTGTGCATTAATCAGTAATGCACATGTATTTCCTTAGATCCTTGTGCATCGTCAGAAAAAGGAAAAAACGTTAACATGTTATTTTACATGTATTTGTTAACTTACAGCATAACTATACAGATACAGTATGTGTAATAAGTAGTGATATTAAACTTCATGCATTTGCTGATTGGATTAAGTTGCATCACCTTGCTTAAACAATTCAAAACAAAATTTATGTATAATTTATTGCTATCTATTGTACTATATGAGCATGAAGAATGTGTAACAAGGACACAGTAAAATATTACCAAACAAATGGTAAATGCAAATCATATTTTAATTACTAAATTATGCCAGTACATGGTGACACGGTGACTCAGTGGCCTCACAGCAAGAAGGTCGCTGGTTCGAGCCACAGCTGGTTCAGTTGGCATGTCTTTGTGGAGTTTACATGTTCTCCCCTTGTTCGTGTGGGTTTTTCCCATAGTCCAAAGACATGCGATACAGGTGAATTGAATAGGCATGGGACGATAACCGTTTTCAAGGTATATCTCCAAACTTAAAAAACATAAACCTCCAAAATGTTCTGCTATACGATTCCTACGGTATATGTAAGATTCTTATTTATGTTTTTTTTTTGTTTAGTTTTTAGGAAAACAGTATCTCCAGCAGAAAAGATATCCAAAAAGGCAGTTTTAAATTGTAAAAAAATCTGTGTTTTTGAAACTAATGCAGTCAGCTGAAGTCAATGATTTATTTGGGTTATTTAGTTTGACATGTTTAGTGCTCCGAAATATTTAAAATGTTTATCTAAATAAAATCTCTCTCTGTGGTCATTAAAAATACCATGGCACTTCTCGTAAAGAGTAGGGATGTAACCCCTGTGTCCTGGTCTAAGTCTCTTAATCGGCACTTTCCCATCATGGCCTCCTAATCATTCCCATCCATCGAATTGGCTCTATCACTGTCTCTTCACTCCACCAATAGCTGGTGTGTGGTGAGTGCACTGGCGCCGTTGTCCTGTGGCTGCCGTCGCATCATCCAAGTGAATGCTACTCATTGGTGGTGGTGTGAAGAGATTCCCCTCATGATTGTAAAGCGCTTTGGGTGTATGGCGATACACAATAAATGCGCTATATAAATACACATTAAATTACATTACATTACCTCTAAATAAAATGCATTGTGTTCAATAGAGGGAAAAGACAGTTAAAAAGAATATATTTTAGAGCAGTAATCACAATACCATGAAACCGTGAAATTTTTATCCAAGATTATCATACCGTCAGAGTCTTATACCGGCCCATGCCTAGTATTGAATGAACTAAATTGGCTCTAGGGTGTGTATAGATGTTTTCCAATACTGAGTTGCAGCTGGAAGGACATCCACTGTGTAAAACATATGTGGGATAAGTTGGTGGTTCATTCCGCTGTGGCGACTGCTGATGAAAAAAGGGACTAAGCCGAAGAAAAATTATTGAATGAATGCCAGTACATTTGCAAGTTTAAAATGACAAAGTTTTTATTAAGTTGAGTGTTTTTTTATAGCCAAACCTGAGAGATAAAAATAAACGTTTTTAAAGAAATCTTTCCATCAAAATGAGGCTGAAAATGGCTGCTAACCAAGAATACATGGTTTTATGCTTAAACAGCCTTAAAATTAATCGGTTTCACTGAAAACATAATTTTTGCCCTTAAAGTCAATTTTTAATAAACTTTTTTGCACATTTTGTGAAATAAAAAGAGGATAAAATATAATTATTTGTATGTATAAGGAAAAAGACAAATTGTCCCTAAGGACACAAGCATTGATATAACTTAACAATCAAATGTATTACAAATAAGTCTCGTTCATTTATTCATTTTCTTTTTGGCTTAGTTGCTTTATTAATCAGGGGTCCCCACAGCGGAATGAACTGCCAACTATGTTTTATCTAGCAGATGCCCTTCCAGCTGCAACCCAACACTGGGAAACACCCATACACTCTTGCATTCACACACTGCCAATTTAGCTTATTCAATTCACCTATAGTGCATATCTTTGGACTGTGGGGGAAACCGGAGCACCTAGAGGAAACCCACGCAAACACGGTAAGAACATGCAAACTCCACACAGAAATGCCAATTGACCCAGCCGGGGCTCGAACCAGCAACCTTCTTGCTGTGAGGCGTTGTGCTACCCATCGTGTCGCCCACTACAAATGAGTCTAACTTTTGAAAATCCTCTGTTCAGGGGCTTTTGCTTTAAAAAGAAGTCTTCATCAGGTGTCTCCAAAGTGGAAGTTCCTCAAAAGGTAACTGGTGCAAGTGTCTTAGCAAACAGGAGTATCAATATTCCTCGCAACTTTGAAGTAACCAAAAATCCTGTGACGTTTTCGCAAAAGCTGGAAAGAGTGGCACCAAAAGTCAACTTCTTCACAGCACCCAGCAAACCGAAGACAAATACAGTTAATCTACTGGCAAACCCATTCGCTTTGAACAAAACCCCTCTTGTCCAATCTACCATTAAGGCTTTGCCCAAATCTGTAGCCTTGCCTAAGGATTCAAATAATGATCAAGCTGTGGAGCTTAAGCATGACGTTTCTCAACTCTCATTCAATGAATGGGATGACTTGGATGATTTTGAAACCCCAGTCAAGAGCAGAGTAGCATCCCCAGTTGCAGGGACCTCTGCGAAAAAGCCAAGTGTATCAGACCAGAACACACCCACAAGCTGCTCTTCTAAGTGTGAGGAGACTAAAGTAAATGAGGAGTCACAGGCTACAGAAACCATAACTGCCCCGAAGGACGTCCTGTCAGCTGCTAATGGAGTCAGCACAGAGACTGCAGAGAGAGAGCCAGAGGACTCGCCAATTAAAAAGTCCAAAAGACCTAAGAAATCAGTCCAGCACAAGGCGCTACTCAGTGACACGGAAGATGAGGAAATAATCCACTGTATTTCACCGGATACAAACCAGGAAAATTTCAAAAGTGTGGCAGGTTAGTGCATTTAAACTGTGTCATTTGTAATTTTGTTATTTATTTGTTAATAGAAATGTTTTTCTGCTTGTGGCCTACAAGTCAAGTCATCTTATTTCTATAGTGCTTTTACAATTTAGATTGTGTCAAAAGCAGCTTAACACAAATGAAGACAACAGAATAAAAAAGCCATAATACTATTTCAGATTGTGGAACATTCCAGCATGTCACAAGGCTATTAATAATCTGTTTGTTTTTTTTATTACAGCTGCTGAAAAAGATAAATGGGCTGAGACAAATGTCATAGACATTGATGACTGTGAGGAAAACAACCATTTTGAAAGTTTTGAGGATTTTATCCCTCCGTCCCCTATTCCAGATGAGATCAGTCTCTTTGTCTCAGATAAGGAAAAAAGGTAACCTACTGTAATTTTAATTGAAAATTTAATTTGTTTTTGTTGTTGTTGTTGTTGCTTTTTAAGTTTATTTAACAGCTGTTTTATTTTGTAGTTCATCTGACCCTGTTAAACCTGCTAACAAACAAGAATCTCCTCGATCTGCCTCAAGCCTGTCAGCACCCTTGGATCAATCTGCCAAAGGATTAAAAGGTATCGTTCATTAATAAATTTGAAATATTATTCTACTTTTTAGCATTCAACAAACTATTCTGTGAAATGCTGTATCTAAAATGCATGTATTGTGATTTAGGAGCTGATGAGGCTCTCTTTAGTGTTATGGAATCTATCTGTTGTCTAGTGGATACTATTCCTGAGCACGAGCTCATAGCGCTGAACTGTGGGACTGAGCTTTTACTGCAGAGAGCACACAGGTAAACTAATTAAAGAGGTCACTTTCTGAGTATATATAATAGTAAAATTTAAAAACATTTTACTACAAATTATTTTGTATAAAGTTTGATTTTTAGTATTTTTTAAATGGGTTATAATTTTTTAGTTAGTGTTTCAAACCCTTAAGAATTTCTTTGTAATCTTTCTTCGAAAATTGTTAGAGAGAGAGAACAGATTAAAAGCAATCCAAATGAATCAGGCATTTTAATAGGTTTTTTTAAGTGTTCTGGAGGGACACAGTCACTTTATATGATGAGAAAGGTAGTTGTATAAAATATGTATGAATATAATCCTAATATCTAAATATAAATATTTAAGACCCATTAAAAAACAGAAGCTAAACCATAGATTTTTGAGGGGTGGCAACATTGGTTCTATGTACTATGTGTTTACTGGTCTCCAATTTTCTTCAAATTATCTTCTTTTGTGTTCACCAAAACAAAGAAACTGGTTTAGAACAAGTAAAGGATGACATAATTTTTATTTATGGGTGAACTGACTATGAATGTAGGCCTTACAGGTTTAAGGCGACTTAAGGATTAACTAATTATTCAAAAATATTACATGTTTAGCTTGCTGTCATATCTAAATAGAGTAGTAAAGTGTGCTACTTAAAAAAAATAAAGCTAAATCCCCACACAGCATGGTAGCTTTGTATAATATTACCACATGTCTCTGTCTTCACCACAGGAAAAGGATTCTTGCTAATGGTAGATCATCTAAAACATCTCAGTCAGACCCAACAGCAGCGCCTAGTTTCGTAAACAGACCTAAGTTTGGAGTTACACCCTCTAATCTGACATCACTGACCCCGGTAACATCAGGAAAGGGAGAAGGTGTCAAAACTGGCTTTTCTTTTCGCAAATCAATTGCCTCTGTCATGTCTGTGGGTGATGAGAGTGTTTTTGAGGATTCTGACTGCATCCTTAATGGAGTCGAAACACCTGGTGGTACCTGGAATCCAAACAGCTCCACAAAAATATCAGCTGGTAGGGATACCTTAATCGGGTCAAGCCAAACTTTAAGCAAACCTGAGTCAAAGACTGATAAATGCTACTCAAGGTTGTCCTTCAATGAGTCGAGCAATCAGACTGACCTGTTTTATTCCCCCAAGAGAGTGGATTCAGGCAACAGAAATGCTGACAGCAGTGTTGAGATCAACATGGCAGGATCCAGCTGTTCGCGAACAGAAGCAGAGCCAGTTGATGACTTTTTACTCGATGACTTCGATATTGACGATTTTGATGAGAATGATATTCCAGATTATTATGAAGAACCTCCAATTGTCTTGGAATCAAGAAATAACTCTGGTGTAAAAACACCATCAGTACGGGAGGGAGGATCATCAAAATCTTTTGAGAAGAAGACATTCACACCACCAGCACCAAAATCAACCAAAACTCCTAACCCAGGTAACTCCATGTAATGTAATGTAAAATATTTCACAATTCAGTTACTAAAGACCCCATAAAAAGACGATGTTCATTGTTCTAAAACATGTGTTTGCCTTGATCTGCAGAGCCTTTGTACAGAAACCCAGCTCATGACCGATTTAGAGGCTTCAACTTTCCTCATAGCCCAGAGATGATGAAGATCTTCCATAAGAAGTTTGGACTGCATCAGTTCCGCTTTAATCAGCTGGAGGCTATTAATGCCTCACTGTTAGGAGAAGACACATTTGTATTGATGCCTACAGGTTAGTTAAAAGTATTATAGCAGCATAAATAAGGTAGATTTGAAATCCCAGTTTATTGTGTGTTGACTGCACGAGCACTTTTTATATTGCAGGTCTGCATATTTTACAGTATACTTTGTTTCCTGTTTATAAAGTCAGAAATGTAAAATATAAGCACACTGTTCTATTAAAAATAAAATTCCAAAAAATAAAGTGAACATTTTCTTTTCTTTTTTAAGTATAACCTAAATATTTTATTCAAAAAGATGAATTAGTCAGAGGGCAGAAGATATATAGAACATTGCGTTCAACCATCTCAAATTCAGTTTCTTTATATTCAATGTTTTTATTTCACAACAGCACATCTAAAGTGTTTTCTGATGATGAAATTTTATAACATAAAAACTAAAATTAAAATCATTTTCCAGGTGGTGGTAAAAGTCTCTGTTATCAGCTTCCTGCTTGTATCTCTGCTGGGGTGACGGTAGTCATATCTCCTCTACGCTCTTTAATAGTTGACCAGGTCCAAAAACTCACCACGTTAGATGTAAGTCCCCCTTTTTCTTATGCACAATCATTTTCTCTTCTAGATTAAAACAGTTGCTTACTTTTGCAGTTTTGTGTTTCAGATCTGTGCAACTAGTTTGTCCGGTGACAAAAAAGATAGTGAAGCTGCCCGGATCTACATGCAGCTGTCCAGGAAGGATCCTGCCATCAAACTGCTTTATGCCACTCCTGAGAAGGTGAGTCTGAAGCCAGCAATGTGTTTTAGGTGTGTGTGCATGTCCTTCTCAGTGTTGATGAGCAGCATGTTTGTTTTCAGGTTTGTGCAAGTGGACGGATGATCAGTGCACTTCAGAATCTGTATGAAAGAGGTCTGCTGGCTCGCTTGGTCATTGATGAGGCCCATTGCGTCAGTCAGGTATACCTTATAAATTATACATTGTATTTTGTAATAAGAACTGTTAAATTCATTTGGTTTGATTAGTGAAAACTAGAATAGTTGTATTGGGAAAACACACTGGCAGAAGCTTACCGTTTCTGATGCTAGAACTACTGGATGAATATTGAATTTGATGTGTTTTTTTTTTTTTTTTTTTTTTTTAGTATCTGTAAGTTGTCTTCAGAATTGTTAACATGTTAATTTCTTTTTAGATAATCTCTGTAAAATGCATATTAAATACCAGCACAACAGCTTGTTTACAGCACTAACCACAGAGATGCTGTTTTTTCTGCCGTTTAAGTTTAACCTCCAAACAGAGAGTGAATTAGCATTTTTATTTAGCAGTTTTTGTTTTGTGCAACATTTAAATGATTAAAATAATGATAAGATGAGTAAGAAATGTGCAATAGTACTAGCATAATTTGCAGAAGGTGTGTAAAATGCATACATTTTTTTCTTTCTCAGTGGGGTCATGACTTCAGACCAGACTACAAGCGCTTGCATGAGCTCAGGCGGATGTTTCCCAATGTTCCTATAATGGCACTAACGGCCACAGCCACTCCTAGAGTTCAGAAAGACATTCTTAACCAGCTGGCAATGACACGTCCTCAGGTGTAAGTCTCTCTCCATTTAGTTCCTGATATATTTGTTTTTGTGAAAGCATTTATTTATTGTAGCACATGATATTCTCATTTTTTACCTTGTTTGTAATATTGATACATGAATATAAAGTAACATTTAGACTAAATTATAATTGTAACTTGTAAGTTGATTTGATTGTCCTGGCAGAGAGAAAACTGTATAGAGCCACTAGGTAGTTTGGGCTTAGTATGATATATAAAGATATAGGAAAAAAAATAAACTTGCTAATTCCGTTTTACTGGATTTGAAATTTATAGTTATGTTCTTGTGTAAACTGTCGTTTTTGTTTTGTTCTGCAACTACTGATGACATTTTGTTCTAAATTTAAAATAAAGAAAGAGCATTAAATGAGTTTTTGTAAAAATAACAACAGATTTCTTGTTTTAGGATAAAATATTTAGACAAAACAATGTTATAACTTCAGTAGATTTAGGCAATACCTGATGGAGTAACCTTGAAACATTTTCATTTTTTGTGAAAATAAAGCTTTAAGAATATTTTTGGCATTATTTGACAGTCTGGCATTATTTTTTACAGAAGAAATTTGTTCGAAAACATTTATTCATCCAATGTAATGAGACAAATCAAGTTTTATGACTTTTATAAAATAAGTAATTGAACAATTCATTCATTTGTTTACATTTTAAACTCAGAATTTCCAAATATAAACCGAATTCCAGAATAATATAAACAATTGAGCAAGAAATTCTAAAATATAAAAACAATAAAAAAAACAAATATGCCACATATTTTATCATATTTTTACATCATATTTTTAATAAAATGTCAATATGTTTTGACAATATTTTTCATTTTCATCAGACCATCATAGAATAAAACAATTAACACTACTCAAGCACATACTTGGTAAATTCAGTACATCCACAAACTGCAAATTCACAAGTATTCTCTTGATTTTATCCTCCTCCTTTATATCTTTATATATATATATATATATACAGTTTATGTGTGTATATGTGTATATCTCAGTATGGTGTGAGAAATATGTGTATATCTCAGTAAGGACACATTTTGTCTGAAAGTGAGAGTAAATACATTTCTAATGTTTCAAAAGATTCTTCTTTTTATTCTTCAAATAATTCTGATAAAATTATTTTTGTGTGTTTTCGCAGATTTACGATGAGCTTTAACAGAAACAATCTGAAATACTCAGTTTTGCCTAAGAAGCCCAAGAAGGTTGATGAGGAATGCATTCAGTGGATCAAGAAATATTACCCACGTGAGTGCTGTCCAGATGATATCAATTTAGCCGAGGATACTTTCTCACCACAGCATGGAGACCCTATAAATCATGTTGACCATGTGTGTAGGTGACTCTGGGATTGTGTACTGCTTGTCTCGTAATGACTGCGACACTCTGGCTGACAGTCTTCAGAGGGCAGGGATCGCAGCGCTGGCGTATCACGCTGGCCTGAGTGACAGCGACAGGGAATATGTCCAGAACAAATGGATCAACCAGGACGGCTGCCAGGTTAGGCTCTCCATTTTTCAAAATTCTATAAAACACACTCCAGCTTTTTTTAACCTGGCATGTTGTGTTATGCTCCCAAACACAACACTATGTATTTGTGTTTGATTTTTAGGTTATGTGCGCCACCATAGCATTTGGCATGGGAATCGATAAGCCTGATGTACGTTATGTGATCCATGCGAGTCTCCCCAAATCAGTGGAGGGTTACTACCAAGAGTCAGGCAGAGCAGGGCGAGATGGAGAGATTTCCCATTGCGTCCTCTTCTATTCCTATAGTGACGTTATCCGCATCAAGAGACTCATTGCTAGTATGTACTTAATGATTTTTGTTTACTTATGTTTACTGTAATTAACCTTAAGGAATCTCTTATGGAATTAAAATTAACTTGAGCAGGGCATAGAATTGTACCATGCCTAATTTAAATATCTTATTTGTTCAGGAAAATGCCATTTAAACTGCACTATTTTTGATATTTAATGTATTTTAGTTATTTTAGGGTTTACATGCATTTAAGTTTAAAAACAGACTGACATTATGCACATTTGTTACTAACCTACATTGGTTTGTGCAGGAACTAAAGCTAAAATTACTGACTACTCATTTCAGGTAGTTTAGGATTACTTTTTTCTAAGAGAGGGACATGACTGTATTTATCTATCTGCACTTCTATCTTTTGAAACTTTGATTTGAAAACCAGGCCTTTTACGTTCACAAACTACAAACAGTAAAAGTAAATATCTTAACCACCAGTGGTCCCACTTGCCATTGCTTGTATAACCTTATATTAGGGCTATATTATTATTGGACAAAAACTGACATTGTAATATTTAGTTTGTTTGCAATATTTAATAAGATATAAATATAATTCCACAAGATGCTTTATAACTATTTGGAAGGAATAAATAATTTTAGATTGTTTTGGATTTTAGATCTGTGAAATACAGCTGCATAAAATACAATAAACTATTTACAAGCATAGATGAATTCTAATGAACAACATGCAAATTAAATTTCAAATGATTTACTGTGGAATCTATTGAGGTACAGAAATGCAGTAATCATATGTAAAATAACACTGTATAGTCTTCATTCTATAAATAATTAAATACAATAAATCTTTGTTAAAGCTTTAAACTTTATAAACTCTTGATTTAACACTTCATTGAAATCTTAGTCAGGTTTTAAAAACGCATCCAAATGAAAATGTTTCTCATTTTTTGTAAATATCTAATCACTAATTACGTTCTGAACTGTGGTGGCCTCCACATGGCAGATCCTGCGATGTAAATATTGCAGGTTCGCTCATTGGGATATCGATGCTGAAATGATATATTGTGCAACCCTACATTATATCTTATACATAACCAGATCTAATATCAACAAATTGTAAATCATTTGAAAGCTCTAAATGTGTACTTTTTATATTTGAGGAAGTATTATGTAGTTACAATTTATTAATTTGTAACAAAGGTGGTTGAAAAAGCAAACCTTGTAGCCTGTATCATTATGAAAACCGAATAAACATAATTTTAGTTAAACTTCAGTTTTTATGTTAATAATCCAAACAAAATATATTTGTTTAACATATTGAGAATTACAAATCAAGCTGTAAATAACAAATAAACTAAAGTTTCAAGTGGTAACCAACTGTCTCCTTAGAACTCTTCAATTGGACATAAATGTCACATTGTGGCCTTTGCTTGTGTTGCAGCATTTTATCATTATTTTAATCATTTAAATGTTGAACATTTATTTTGTGATATCTCAAATTTGGAATTTCTTTAGATATGTGGCTATGGGAATAATATATATATATATATATATGCAGTACTTTTTATTGAAATAAACCTAAACAGCTATAAACATTTTTTGTAGACCTGTATAAGAAACTTGTATAAAGTCTCTTCTTTAAAGCAAGACTTTAATGAGTATTATATTACAAAGCAAATTATGTCCATTATATTCATTTGAATTGCGACATCAGATCCCTACACTCAAAAATGGGTGTCACAGTTAAAGGGTTAAAAAGCATAACAGGAGGACTTTAAGCTACTCTGTGGAATGAAGAGCAAAACGTGCATGTGGGATACTACAATCCCAGACATTATTATACAGTCATAGTTAACCTGTCTGTGTGAGCCTGGCCTACATAAATGTTAATATAATTGCAGTGGATAAAGATGGCAACCAGCAATCCAAGGCCACCCACATTAATAACCTGCACAGCATGGTGCACTTCTGTGAGAATGTGGCTGAATGCAGAAGGATCCAGCTGCTGGCTTACTTCGGGGAGCATACGTTTAACACAAGCTTCTGTAAAGAGCATCCTGAGGTCATCTGTGACAACTGCGCCAGACCAAACGTAAGACAATTATCAAATCATCTCTATTCTTGAAAACATCAGTTTGTGCAATTGCGATGCATATAACTGAACACTATTTAATCCTTCTGCTCACACAAATACATGTATTTTAATGCATGAGATAAAACAGTTTAAACTCTGTAACTGCACAGCTATTGGTTTAAAATGAACATGGTATTTTGAATTGTGCCATGTCATTCAAGCTTCAGATACAAATAATAATTCATGCATCTTAATACTTGCCCTCAGAAATATAAATCCAGAAATGTGACCGATGACGTGAAGAAGATTGCGAGGTTTGTGCAGGAGAATTGTGAGAAAGTTGGAAACCGATATGGCAAATCCGCCCAGCAGAACAGACTCACCCTCAACATGCTGGTTGAAATATTTCTGGGTAAAAACTCTCACGGGATCCCACTGTCATAAATGATATAACTATGAATATCCTTAGCTTCATGCAGCACTTGCAATTTCATGCCTGTCAGGAAAGTAAAAATATCTCTGTATGGCAGGCTCCAAAAGCGCTCGGATCCAGTCCGGGATGTTCGGAGCTGGATCGGCTTATTCCAAACACAACGCTGAGAGGCTCTTTAAGAAGCTGGTGTTGGATAGTGTTCTGATGGAGGATCTGTACATCACTAACAGTGGCCAGGCTGTGGCCTATATCTCTGCAGGCCCTAAAGCCATGAGTGTACTGAATGGTTGCATGCAGGTGAGACTGTTGCTATTGCACTACTGTACACTATTCTCTCTTGAGACACTGCAAAATCTTAATGAATCTCCTTAACCCATTGCAGGTTGAATTTCATGAGACAGAGAGTGCATCCAGCATCAGAAAGCACAGAGCATCTGTGTGTGAGAGTGTCTCTAAGAGAGAGGAGATGGTGAAAAAGTGTCTAAGTGAACTTAATGATCTATGCAAGAAGTTGGGCAAAGTCTTCGGCATTCATTACTACAACATCTTCTCCACTGCTACACTCAAAAAGATTGCTGGTAGACCAATTTATTATTTGTTTATAATGATAGAAAATGCATACTGTATATACAGAATATACTTGATTATGTTTTTGAATATATGGGTCAAAGATGAGATGCCACATTTTGGCACCATCAAATTAAAGGAATAGTTCACCCAAAAATGAAAATGTTAAGTCTTCTTTCACTCAAGTTGTTCCAAACCTTAGTTTAGTCGCAGTTAGATAGTAACAATTGACTTTTATGGTAGAAAAACAAATACCTTGGTTACTTGTTTCCAGATTTCTTAAAAATATCTTATTTTATGTTCAGCAGAAGAAAGTTAAATAGGTTTGGATGACATTTTGACA
Source organism: Danio tinwini (assembly GCA_903798205.1). Classification (NCBI taxonomy): domain Eukaryota; kingdom Metazoa; phylum Chordata; class Actinopteri; order Cypriniformes; family Danionidae; genus Danio; species Danio tinwini. The sequence continues at coordinate 3,543,257 of CAIGQZ010032640.1, forward strand.
TGATGACATTTTTCAGTTTTGTGTGAACTATCCCTTTAAATGTACCAAAGTGATTGTATTTACATTAAAAGCATATAAAATGTGAGTAAAGTACTTGTGATTTAAAATAACTTTAGCAAATTGTCATTCAGCATAAAAATGTTTGAAAAATAAAAGACTTATTCTGTATTATTACATTTTAACCTCATTATTTTATTTGAAAACTTGCTGACAAATGGGTAAAATCTAGTGATTTAAAGTATACCGACAAAGTATACAGATTTAGAATGACAATGAATTGGTATTTAGTATACTTTTAGTATATCAGTTTTCTGTAAATCATAGTAAATATGTAAGATATTGTTTTTTGCACTGGGTGTTATTTTATAGATTTATTTTATTTTAAGCTGTATAACACCTATTGTTGTGATGCTTGAAAACCATCTTTGACTTTTAATTAGTGTTTTTTTTTTTTAATAAACACTTATTAAAAATTAATTAATAATTTTAAGGCTTCATTATGTTGTCATTTAGTATCTGAAATGTGCTCATTTAACAAAAATTTCAGGCAGTTTCACATAATGTGTTACTGGGATGAAACACCTCATTAAGCTAAAGCAATTAAATCTCTTATGTGTTAAATGAATTGTGCTGGGTTTGTGTGTAGAGACTCTCTCGGCTGATCCAGAGGTTCTGCTGCAGATTGACGGTGTGACTGAAGACAAACTGGAGAAATATGGAGCTGAATTTATTGAACTGTTGCAGAAATACTCTGAGTGGCAGCTACCTGGTGAGGCTCTAACAATACAGTGCTTATGTTCACATGAACAAACTAACCACTTTACTTTCTGAAACTTTTTTAAGACTAATATTCTAAATAGATCTAGCTAAATCTGAGGCAAGTGTAAAAATGCAAATATATTAATCTCTTATTTTTGGTTGGATCTTTTGGTTGGAGTGCTATACAAGTTATATTACAGTTTTTCTCAGTTGCTTTAGTGCATTTCTCAGATCAGAATTACAGTCAAATTACTTTGTCATGTTGTCAATATAACAGTGTACTCTGGAAGGATGTTCTTATAAAATATAGCTTTTTTTGCTCTTTGTACTGTAATTTGTTGGCAGGTCATGGCATTGTGATACAAAAAGAAAAATACAGCACTGCATAGCACAAAGAAAAAAAAAGTAGAAATGTGAGCATAGGACAATCTCCTTATAGATGCACCGTCATTAGAAAAAGTCAAGATTCACCTGGCAGAAATTGACCAATTCAGGACAGATAAAGTCTAATGGAAATGTATAGAAAAATGCATTATGACAAAATATTATGACAACTTGTTCAGCCATTTTGCATATTAAGACTTATGCCATGAACAACTGATTAAATGTTGTGGGGGGTGAGACTATTCAACAGAGACCAAAATAATACATATTGATCAACTTGACATAAGCAATTGATAATGTAGGAAACATCAGAGAATTGCACATAATCATTTGCATGGATGTACAAAAGCTTTTGCAACTTGTTCAGAGAAATGGGAAACTTCTTTCCTTTTGTGCACAAGTGACACTATGATCTAAAGATTGAACAGGTAGTTTTGAGAATTTCAATTCTGATATAAGAAATGTACCAAAGTGAGTGAGAAAAGCTGTAATAACATTACTGTAAATACATAAATTGTTTATTTTAAATTAGCCAAAATAAGAGTGACAAATTCTAAATTGTGCGTCCTTAACCTTGACAATTTTTGAATAAATGTTTATAGTAAATGCCACTATATATTTTATTTTATTGCTGTTTTTTAATTAATGGTCATTTGAAAGGATCTGTTGGTGAGTGATAAGTGATGGATTTGTAAACATTTTTTTAATTATTGTTTTGCTTGTTATAGTATCAATTCAAGGTGGTAGTAGCAGTGATAGTAGTAGAAGTAGTGGGGGTTGTAGTGGTTGTTATTGTTGTAGTAGTGGTGATAGTGATAGTAGTAATTTTAGTAATAGTATTTTGTTTTTTTGTTTTTGAGTTTCATTCTTTAATTTGGATACATGTACTACAAAAGCAAAAACGATGTTAACTAACTCCAAGTTTACTTTTACTAAAAACTCCTAAATATGTGTTTTAAATAAAGTTTTGACTCCAGTTTATTTTTTTCTGAGGCCATTGATAGATATTTATTGATTTATTTATGCTCTTGATCATATGCTCTTGCTGATGTGTTGTGAAGATATTCGATTCAATGGAAGGGACAATACTGTTAATTTATTATTTTTTTAAAGAAACTTATTTTCTACTCACTGGTTGAGTTAAATGTTGTATTTTAAAACAGACAGTAACACTTGCTCAACACATTGGCATGTTCCTTCACTTAAATGCACACCTGCAGAAATCATGTTCATGTATGAGCTGAAGTATTCTAGAATTATTATCATGGTAGTATGAAGCAGAGTAAAGGGTGAAAGCTGTCAAAATTATTTAGATTTCAGTTATAATTGCTGATCTATGCAGTCTAAAGAAACACACAACATATTAAAGTGACTTAGGCCCCGTTTACACTAATACTGTATGTTTTAGTTTTAAAACGCATACGTTTTGCTATGGTTACGCCATCCGTCCACACTATGCCGGAGTTTTCGAGCCTCGAAAACGGAGCGTTTTGGAAATGCTGGAGAGGCCGTTTTCATTCTAAAACACTGCTGCTCCGTGTCAGTGTGGATGGGGGGAAAACGGAGACATCTGAAAACGGAGGCGGAGCTGCAGACATTCGCCTGTCTGATTGGGGCTTTTCCTCAATATTAAGTAGCCTTCACACAGTTTAGTCCTGCATCCTCTCCTTGTAAGTTCAGACTTCGCAAGTTTGATATGGAAAACAAATTCCAGAGTGTGTACTTTTATAAAGTCATTCACATCACCCTGGCTATGCTGTTTCACTTTCCTAACAATAAAGTGAAAACATGATGTGAGGAACTGCCTATTTTAATTTTGATATTAGCAACTTAACAGACATCAAAAATGTTGAGGCGTCGTGTAGCTGCATAATGACTGTCATCTTAATGCATATTTATAACAAAATGAAGTCTATAAAATTACTGCCTCCTTTCATCTTCATTGAAAATACGAAACATACACTGTATCTTTTATTGAATATCAGTTTTAATAATTAATAATGGCCATTATAAAAGTATAACGCACAATAAGTTTATACAATAGAGAAAATAAAGGCTAGCAATCAGTCCGATGTGCAGAATCGGTGTCCGCAGTTACATTAATATTAACCTAACTTGTCTTTGCTCTCAGCCAAAACACGTTACCTGAAAACAATAACAGATTCAAAAGACCAAAGTCAGGGAATATGTAGTTACATATAGACAACAAGATGAATTGAATATCACGTTTAACAAATATAGTGAGATTAGATCCAGCGGGAGATCCGTGATGAACAGTCCGACGTGCACAACTCTCATATGGGTATGTGCTGAAAGCACGCTGCAGTGCATGCCAGAGAGTGTGTGTGGTCGAGTGATGTGTGTTTTCACAGTTTTAATGTAGACGGAGAGCTGTTCAGAAACGCTAGTTTGGACGCGGATCGTTTTCATTCTAAAACGCCGTTTTAAAACTAAAACATACTAGTGTAAATGGGGCCTTAGATGTTTCCTATCCAACCAAAACAGAAATTGATGTATGGCATAATTAGCATAATGTCATCAACAGGGTCCATGTGACTAGTTAAATTGCTTATTTCTCTGGATTTGAACATTCTTTAAAACATTTGGGTTAATGTAGTTACTTAGGTCAGCAAAATATATAACTATGTTCTAGTGATATTATAAAGTTTTCATTTAAATATTGTACATGTGTCTTTTAATTCCTTAAATGATCACCATTTGCTCTTGAAAAGTATTTAAAAATGCTAAATTTAGCCTGCAGAAACCCTGATTAAGTACACATTACTTAATTAGAACTGACCAAAGACGACGCACTTAGATAGATAGAAGAACATAGACTGCAGTTTTGATTTGGCAAGCTTGGCTGATAATCTTGCTTTGTAAAGCAGCTTGTGTATCCGCCAGCTCAAAACAGCAACCTATAAAGCAGCTGAATGAAACATCTAAAGAGACATGATGTCCTCTCTCTCTCTCTCTCTCTCTCTCTCTTTCTTTCTCTCTCTCTCTCTGCAGCTGAAGCACAGACTGAGAGTTCAGGCTGGATCGACACGACCAGAGGCCATCAAAATGATGAGGACGACAATGATGAGGATGATGATGGAGGTGGGGATGTCACATCGACATATTTCAGAAGCAACTCTGGACGAGGAGCCAAGAGAAAGCAAGGCTCTTACTCTAGAAAACCCAAAAGAAGAAAAGGCTCCAGTGGCCAGAACTCCTCCACTAGAGGGTCAGCGTGACTCTTATATGTGTATCTTTTTATATTGGCTTATTGACATCAGAGTAACTTCCTCTCTCCTTTCTTATTGTAGTGGATACAGTAGTAACTGGTCTTCATCACGAGGAGGAGGAGGAAGAGGAGGAGGATACAGGGGGGGCAGTAGAGGAGCTGGCCGAGGCTCCAGATCTGCTCCTTCAGTCCCAGCAGCAAAAAGGCCAGGCTTCATGTCGTTACCCACACCGCAGGCTGCTGCTCGTCCATTCCTCAAACCATCCTTCTCACACCTCTAGACAACAACATGTATTTCAACTGGAAACATCAAGTACATTCCCTTTGTTGATATTTGCCATTTGAATGCATTTTATATTTGTCTATTTTAATAAATATTTAGTTTTGTGGACTTTTGTTAAATTTTGTTTAATATTGTTGCAAAAAGTAAATGTAAAATATTTGTTTTAAAATATTAAAGCCAGTGCATATATTACAACTTTTTTTTTTAACATGAAAACAAAAATCACCCCAGGACTACAGATTGCTATAGAGGAAGAGGTCAGTATAGTTTGAAGTATCTTTTTGTTTTTACAATAGATTAGGAGGAAATGCCAGATAAATAGTGGCATTTTAATAAAATACTACTATTTCACTGGTATATTCCCTGAAATATTGTATTAAAAGGGTTTTATTTAATTGACCATCATTTTTTTTCTCACAATTAAAAATGTATTCATGTTAATGTGCCTTGTAAGAGATATTGTGACTATATAATGATGATATACACTCACCGGCCACTTTATTAGGTACACCTTACTAGTATCGGGTTGGACCCACTTTTGCCTTCAAAAATGTCTTAATCCTTTGTGGTATAGATTCAACAAGGTACTGGAAACAGTCCTCAGATTTTGGTCCATATTGACATGATATTATCACGCAGTTGCTGCAGATTTGTCTGTTGCACATCCATGATACAAATCTGTTGTTCCACCACATCCCATTTGTGCTCTATTGGATTGAAATCTGGTGACTGTGGAGGCCATTTGAGTACAGTGAACTCATTGTCTTGTTCAAGAAACCAGTCTGAGATGATTCACACTTTATAACATGGCGTGTTATCCTGCTGGAAGTAGCCATCAGAAGATGGGTACTCAGTGGTCATGAAGAGATGGACATGGTCAGCAACAATACTCAGGCCAGCTGTGGCGTTGACACAATGCTAAATTGGTACTAATGGGCCCAAAGTGTGCCAAGAAAATATCCCCCACATCATTACACCACCACCACCAGCCTGAAGCGTTGATACAAGGCAGGGTAGATCCATGTTGTTGGCGCCAAATTATGACCCTACCATCTGAATGTCGCAGCAGAAATCGAGACTTATCAGACCAGGCAACGTTTTTCCAATCTTCTATTGTCAAATTTTGGTGAGTCTGTGCGAATTGTAGCCTCAGTTTCCTGTTCTTAGCGGCCAGAGTGGTACCTGGTGTGGTCTTCTGCTGCTGTAGCCCATCCGCCTAAAGGTTCAACATGTGCGTTCAGAGATGCTCTTCTGCATACCTCAGTTGTAATGAGTGAGTATTTGAGTTACTGTTGCCTTTCTATCAGCTGGAACCAGTCTAGCTATTCTCCTCTTGTCATCAACAAAGCATTTGCGCTTACAGAACTGCCTCTCACTGGATATTTTCTCTTTTTCAGACCATTCTCTGTAAACCTTAGAGATGGTTGTGCGTGAAAATCCCAGTAGATCAGCAGTTTCTAAAATACTCAGACCAGCCCGTCTGGCACCAACAACCATGCCATATTCAAAGTCACTTAAATCACGTTTCTTCCCCATTCTGATGCTCTGTGTGAATTACAGCAGATCGTCTTGACCATGTCTGCATGCTTAAATGCATTTAGTTGCTGCCATGTGATTGACTGATTAGAAATTTGTGTTAACGAGCAGTCGGACAGGTGTACCTAATAAAGTGGCCTGTGAGTGAATGTAATATATGTTGGGTTCAGATTACACAATATCATATTTTAGCACAATCTGTTTGTGTTGTTTCAAACACCACATCTGGGAGACTGATGTACTAACATAAAAATTACTTTCATTTTTATTTTATTTATTTATTTATTTATATTTGGTCCTCCATGGCAGGCTCTGTTCTAACTTTCATTACTCCGCACAGAAGCTCTTCCATACACGCCTTTCAAACGTGGATAAATAAAAAAGAGAGACAATGATGTTGGCAGATTTATTCAATGAAATGCCACTGTCAGGTTTCATTTTTTTGGTGACAAGATCACCAGCATAAAACACGCTGCTTTTAAGTAGCTGTTGTTTGTTTCTGGAAATAAAGTCGGAATAAAAGCCACATAAGCTGACACAGAAAAATTTAGTTTTATATAGTGTAGTCTGAACCCAGCATTAATTAAAATAACTTTGATGTCCAGTCAGTTCATTTGACCATGAAAATAGTTCATTCGTTCAAAAAGCCATCAATGTGGATGACTTGGCATTTATTTTCAAACAATGCAGGCTTAAGGGGTAAACTCAAGTTTCTCTTAGTGTTTTCTTTATGCAAATTACAGAGAAAACATTACAAATTACTTGAGGTCAAAACATTTAGAATAAATTAAGATGTGAAATTTGCGCATATTTTCACTGCAAAACAATTAAATAAATGTCACAATTTGTGAAAAGCTTGGCATAATATCTATAATTTATTTCAAAATCAGTCACAAAATTGTATTTATTTTTTCTTACCCAACCTGCAAAATCCTGGAGGGATTTACAGTAAATCTCGCACAATTTTTTGAAATATTAGAGTCAGGACACTCATGTTGTTCCAATCTTCTGAGACTTTTGTTCATCTTCGGAACACACATGAAGATATTTTAGGTTAAATCAGAGAGCTCTCTCATCCTCTATACAGTAGACTGCAACTATCCTGATATGTTCGCAGTCTGGTAAGGGAAGCCAAAACATTCCACGTGACTAACAAAGGAGGAATTTCGCACATCTCAGATGACCAATCAAGCACTTTAGGCTGTATATAATTTTCTGAGTTTTTTGTTTGTGTGTTTATATTACAGTATATTATGCTGTACATTTTGTATTCTGATGTATGTTAATTACTTTATGTGTGTGATTGATAATAGTTACAATTTCATTGGCAGTATGAGTGCAATGTACAGTATGATGTCAAACCTTGGAGGCTACTCTTAACCTAAAATTCATTCGTAACTTTTTGATTTAGTGGCTAATTCGAATGAATGTGTACGGTCTCATTTATACAATTTAGTATGATTTGCTTATCCCCCAATGATGGTGGGGTTGGGTGCCATGCCTCCTTTTTAAAATTGTACATTTTCGTACGACTGAACACTTACGAATTAGCCACTGAACTGACAAAGCGTAAAATTGTTACATTTCCTTGTAAGATCAGACTGAAAATCCATATTTCTTATATATTTTTTTAAATCTTATCAATTTTTTTTTGTTTTTTTACACAATTGCATTCTGTCAAAAGACAAAAAACAGTTCAGTAACCACTTTCAAAAACTGGGCTAAGACTGAAAGGTGGACATGAGAGATATTTCAATGGTCCTCTGTCATAGTGACAAAACATCTAAACATTTTGACTTGCAGTGCATACGCAATGCCAAAGGGACAAAGGATTTTGGGGGCACTGACTGTTTAAATGAGAAGGAAATTTAGTTTTAACATATGAACGAACAGTTTTGGGAAAGATATGAGCTTTTGCAAGTAATCTATAGTATTGTGCTGAACTGTAATACTGTTTTGCAAAAGAATCTTAGAGTGTTGAGAATGTAATTCCTGTTTCAAGAACTGAGCCAAACCAATGAAGAAAAACTGTAATAACAGACTTTTTTTGTGATTGGGTAAAGTAATCATTGAAAGAAAATCAGAAAAGTGGACTAAACAGACAGCTAAAAACCATTTAAATTAGATTGTGTCTATTTGAGATCTGATCAAAACTTTGTAAACAGGGCTATAGAAAGGCATTAGTCAGCTAATTATCTGTACATCACACGTTTAATGATAGATAAACCACAAGATATCATACACACTTTTGAATGTTTATTTCAAGTTTGAATATTTCCATGGCACCAGTTACAAGGGACTATCGGTGAAACAATTTCTTATACCTTTTTCATGGAAGGTTTCCTACAGTACAAAGATGATGACTTTGGAATGAATCTGACTTAACAGGAACTGCATTTGGCACATAAATGCTGTATATATTTTAATATTCATATATTAAGGAACTAAACAACAACATTCAGTCCCAAATAGAAAATATGCAGGTTACAGAAAAACACGCTCACAGACACGCATCTATGCATCAACAAATGTGCATGTAAATGCATAGCTGTTGAGGGGACTGGCAAACTGACAGAAGCACAGTACAGTAAATGAAGCGTGATGCCACCATTGATATTTACTGGACCTCAGCGCCATAGTGGATCTTAAAGCTACGGTTCAGGTGAAGTCAGATTTTCCCAAATAATTTGGGAGACTGTATGCAAGCATGTGAGGGGCATTCATTCTGATGATGATGATGAAGTTTAAAGTCCCTGGTAGAATGATAATCAGAATTAAACCAAACTGCATTTAGAGGACTTCTTGACCTTAATTGCAATGAAGATCAGCAGCCAGTCAATATTTCACAACTCTAATCTAGAATCTAACAGCTGTAGCCAACAATTCCAGATCTTAAACAATTAAATTAACATTGTTGATATGACTTGAAACATTTTATACATGTTATTGTATACATTTTTAAGCCCGTGATTTTCCTGAAAGCCTACTGTTTATTTGGTAAATGGTAACTGTTCAGCTTCCACTTAGGCTTTTCAGTTGGGCACTAAGCAGAATGAAATGACTTCTATCCAAAGTTCACAGAGGGACCTTGTAAAATAACCCAGTTAGTTTAAAGAAATTATGATCCAGTTTAGCTGGCAATTGTCCTTTATAAGACCCTTTCATTCATCACAGTCAAACCTGGCCATTCCGTACCGTACAAGAAAACTATCTAGAGACAAAAGTAAAAGGTAGGAGCCTACAAGGACAGTAGTAGCAATCGCCCTTGAGTCGTTGAGCCTGCACTAGTTTAAATGTGTGCAATGGGATTTCAAGGACAAAGAGAAACATTTCAGGTTCAGGATCCAAACAAGATGACAAGTGCTTACAATGAGTATAAAATGTAGCAAATTTTGGCAATAATCATCATATAAAATGAGTCGTGTAATTAAAATCGTGTCCAACTTAAATTTAATGGATTCATTCCAATCTCCTTAGAAAACAGCAGGTAGTTTGACTTGCTACACAACAGCACAAAAACCACCAAAAAGATTTATTCCAAAGAATTTGGGTATTGCTTATTGAATGGTGCTGCCATGCAGGACTGACCACTGAAGCTACATAATGCTGTCAATGAGTAAAATCCAGTCTTTTTCCAAACCCCTCTTGCTCTTCCAAGCATTTGCTTTTCTCTGTCTTTCTGTTATTCTTAATCAAAATCCTTCATCAATGGCATGCACGTGGCCATTAGTTCTATTATTGTACTGCGAAAACAACCATTAAATCAGATTATGCAAAAACATAAATGGACTTAAGCCGCCACAATGCTGTATTATTTGGCACATCAGAGATGTTATAAATGCATGCATGAATACTTCTCATTGTAAGAAACATGCATCACTCTAATGGATCTCTCTCTCTCTTTCCCATGTGTTAGCAGTTCCAACAGTTTCTGCTACAATGCACCTTTTTCTCCAGTTCCTGTAGTTGGTGGAAGACAGCAGTTCTATAAAGTGGTTATGCAAACATTACTTTTACACTTCTTAAAACATCTCTGCCACTTTGACAGTAATAAACCAAGTTCACTAGCACCAAATAGGCTGCACTGTTTCTCACCTCATACACGACAGCAAGTTGTGATTGTGTGATTTGTGAAGTGTGGTTGATATTTAAGCCACAAAATAATGCTATATTGAAGCTTGTTGAATACCAATAAAAAGATCTAAAACACCCCGCTTTGTAAAAGTAATTAATCACTACAAGTTTTTACTTGTATCTCAATCCTGCTCTTATTTGAACTGTACACAGAAATCCAGTCTTTGTGAATGTATTGTTATTTCATGTCCTCTATTTTCTGCTTTCTAAAACACAAAAAACAATTATATCATAGCAATTTCAAAGGGACAGGCAAAAGAGGTGGTGTATGGTAAAAATCCCTGTCCAGCTGGCATGCCACTGGGAGAATGGTGCCTTTAAATAAACACGTATTAGACTAATCAGGACAAGTGTACTGAAGACTTGACCTTTTAGTACATATTGCCAAAAACAGTTTTAAAATATGAGCATACACATACACTCACACTAATAAACATACACAGCCTTTTAGCTAAACTGCGTATTAACTGATTAAGTATTGTTTAAATGCAGGGCCTTTACCAATATACAAAGCACAGGGACTGTTTTCTCATTGCTGGTTAAGTGACTGAATTGGAAATGAATTGTGGATTTGGTAAAAAAAAAAAAAAATCTTTCTTTTGTCTCCATTGACAGAAATGCCACATATTCTAGACCTCATCTGAAACACAGAGCTAAAAAAGGTATAATTTAATTTTCAATAACAAAATAACATTTCAGTTTCTGTTAAAATATACATGGAAAAACTGTCGATATATTAGGAAACTAACTACTTTTTTGTACAAAAGTACAGCATTGTTATTGTAATTAAGAATAATCATAGCGTGATATCCACAAATTACAAACTTGCGAGCAAGGCTGATATAGAATAAAAAAAATAAAACTTTATACAATGGGATTTCTTTCTATTCAGAAAGACTCAGGATGGATTCAAAAATAATAATAATGAAGCAAATGCACATACTCAAGAAAAACAAATATGCACTTATTACTTAAAAATCAATTCCTTGCAGTATTGCACATCTACTGTAGCTAGACTTGATCTATGGGTGCTAGTTGCTTTTAAATCAGTCATGAAAACCTCTTTAACATATGCTGACACTATTGGGTCACATGACAGAACACAATTTATCCCAATTCATTTTCTGAATCCATTAGAAAGAACCGCTTTTTAATGATTTCTACTTCACAGCTTGCTATCGCCTAAACACTAGTGTAGTCCTAAAACGCATCTGACACTCTAAAACTCCACCAAACACAGAACTCAAAAGGTACCCATAAATTTTATTGAAATAATTTCCAGTCTTTCCTTAAGTCTTACTTTAAAAATAACGTGCACATTCCTACCTTACATTTAACCCTCTGCTGATCTGATCGTCGATGTAAATTATAGCAGCTTTCAGAAAATCATTAAGAATTAAATGACCGATGAATATGAATAATGCATAAACTCAGAAAAGCATTGGTTTCTCACATTCTCATACTTTCCAAACCCACTATACTGTATCAACTTATCTCTTCCCTCCACATTTTAATAAAACTTTAACAAGTAGTATTGTTAAATAAATATAAATGAAGGCAACGTTCTCGTTGCAACAAAATATTTCATATTTCCTATTTAAGGAACGATATAATCTTCTCAAGTCTTTAATTTTTTTTTTTTTTTTTTTGTAAAAATAAAATACCTGAAATGACCTGAAATCCAAAAAGTGGAAATCAAAAACAAAATAAAAATGAAAATAAAAAGACGACAAAAAGTAAAAAGAGTAAAAAATGGTGGGGAGAAAGAACTTAAAGTGGAAGAGAAGAGGAGCTGTGGGCCTGGTAGTCCACCACCACCACCACGTGTCAGCAGGAGTGTCATGAAAGAAGCTGGGCTCATAGGACAGGTCGATGCCCTCCTTCTGTCTCTCTCTTTCTCTCCACGTGTTTAGCATCTTCTCGACCCCAACAAGGGAGGCTTTACGTGCTTTAGTGCCTCAATTTCACTTGTTAACGAGCAGCCCGCCCACCCAGCGGAGCTTGCAGGCAAACCACCGTCTGAGGGGACAAAAGTATTCGTAATGGAACTGCTCAAACTCGGGGGTCTTGCGGATATCACGTAAAAATGCAATGTCAAGATCGGACTCGGTGAGGACGATGAGGAGGAGGAGCAAGACAAAGAGGAGTCCAATGGTGACAAGGAGCAGACGGAGTACACTTAAAACAAACTTATTCACCTGTTCCGCTTCACTGAGCGGGGCCTCCCTGCCATCGATCTGCATGGAGCCTGCCGCCCTACTGTCTGCTCCAAATTCAGCCACATCGCCCACGGTGGGCGTACCCGCCTCCGACTCTTTTTCCTCCTCTATGCTGCAGGGGGCGCCGTTGATCTGGCGTGAGACTGCCAGCTCCAGGCTGTGCTCTGCTACTGGTGTGGGTAGAACGCTGTCGGAGGGACTGTAGCTCTCATCAGAGATTATCGCTGTCCTGTCACCGGAGTCCGTCATCTGGCTCCGCGAACGTGGCATAAAGGAGTCGCCATGGGACACGGATCGCACTGGAGTGGAGTGGGCACTGTCCCGCAAGGATTCCAGTCCTGGACAAAAGGAAGGGGAAAGATAAGACAAAAGAGAAAATGGCAGTTAGTGGTTGTTGAATGTTCTTTTTTGAGAGTTTGGTAACCTGTCAACTGCTGGAAATGGGATGGCTATGAAGTGCATTTGCAAGAATTAGTGTGCGAAATCTGTGCATGTTTTGACAAACAAATCATGGTTCATCAGTAAATTTGGGATTAAGGTGATTAAATAAATGAAAAACTGATAATGTATGTACACAATACAAAAAAATCATGCAAGTCAGGGCAAATCTTCCATCTTGGTTTATGCAGTACATCCATGTGAAAGGCAAAACTGAATGTGAGCCAGCAAAAACTGTAGGAAAACATAAGAGAGAAGTCTACCCCTTACCAAAATACTGAATTATTATATGATTAATTGAAAAATTGTCAAAATAAAACACCAAAATAAATAAAACTCATGCATGTTTTCTGTTTTAGATACTTTTTCATTTCAAAGACTCAGACCTGAGCTTCCTTCACATCAAGAACAATAACTAAAAATACATTTACACTGATGAGCTAAGACATTGCAACCGCCTGCCTAATAAACTGTTGGTCATCCGTGTGCTGCCAAAACAGTGCCGTCCTGCTGAGGCACAGAATTTACAAGACCCCTGATGATGTCCTCTGGTATCTGGAACCAAGACTTCAGCAGCTGATACTTCAATTCTTGTAGTTTGTGATGTTGATCCATCTTGGATTAAACCAGTACATCCAACAAGTACACAGTTGGGTTGAGATCCAGGGATTTTGGAAGCCAGGACAACAACTTGAACTCATCCTGTTCTTCAAACCATTCTTAATCAATGTTTGCAGCTTGGCAGGGTACGATATCCACTTCCCCAAGGAAACAACTTTGCAATGAACGAGGGTACTTGTTATTCAACAATGTCCAATTCACGCCAAAGGTTTCTCAGCAGAACATTGTATTACACTCCATCTGCTGACTTATCATCCCATCGTGCATCATGGTCCACCATTTTCCTAGTGAGGTGACTTCAAGACCAGAGTGCCTTCCTTTGTTCCAAAGGCTCATGTGTCCAATGTAGGCATTTTAAATAGTGGACAGGGCCATCATAGGTGATCAGTCTGCCCATTTCTGCTGCATCCAACACAATGACTATGCATTGACTGAACTGATTGCTTATTTACCATGTAATCCAGCAGTTCTCAATCAATCCAGCAGGTTCTTGTGACTTATCACACCCCACCCCTTGCTCTACAAATCTTGCACATCTCTTTTTTATCACATCATTCAGAAAGCCAGATTGTTAAAAAAAAAAGGAAAGATTTTTGAAGGCACTGTGTTTCAAATGACATGCTCCCGGATTAGTGTTCACTGAGAAACTGGCAGAACTTGAAGTTTAATTCATTTCACTTTAATAAATATTTGCATTACACAGATTGTAGCATATTCAGATAAAAATTAGTACAGAAGTGTGAAGGGTTATATAACTATAATCATGAGATTTGTTTAAGTCACGTCATACATTTTATTACCCTTTCAATTCAACATGCAATATCCTGTGATGTCCACTTCGCAGGGCACTTAAGTTTGAATGGAACAAAGCTCTGGAGCGGTAAGAGAGACAATCAAAATGCACAAAGCAGGGCAGTCACGAGGATCAGGATTGAGAGCTAGTCACGTAATCTACCCAGACCTTATTATGTGGCCATATTGCATTATCCACAATATTTGCTTTACCTAAAAATGGTCAATCATTTTTACCCATCAGCGTAATTCAATAACTACAATAGTGCTAACGCACACTAATATTGTTTATTCATAAGCGCATACTGAAGTTATATCATCTGCCACTTTAAATGCTCAAGCTATTTAGGACATGATGGATTCTGATTGGCTGTCAGTGTTTATATTATTCATTCTGAAAGTGAGACCTCGAAGGGGTCATGTCATGCAATCTGACAAGCAAGGATTGCAAAGGACAGGGAGGGACAAAAAGGAGAAAGGGAGCACGGAGCTTGATAGGGATTATTAGAAGGGTCTCATGCAGGTGACAGAGCTAGATACTGATTCATAGGCCTGGAGTGCAGTAATGTGTTTAGAGCCCGGTAGACCAGAGTGCTAATGTGGAAAGACATTTTTTCCAGCTTGTTTGCTCTGATAGACACTGCACTTCAAAACCCCACAGGCTTTAGTAAAGCCCTGGGAATCACACATATTGACAGGCAAGCCGCCAACTTACTGAGGTGCTGTAACAATTAGCAGCATACGGTAAATCAATAGACCTCACTATTACACAACATGCATTTACACATACAGAATACAGAACATATTCTTAAATAGCTACAAACTTAAAAGGAGCACTCATACAGATGCAGACACATTCAAGGCAGATATAATGCAATTCAGAAGTTACATGATATGCAGATGCCAACTCAGAGCAGATATAAAGTCAGGTCCATTAGTATTGGGACCTGCTCCTTGTCATTGGGATAATGAGGGAATTGGACAGCTGAGAAACCAATTGTCCCATTATTTTTGGTCCCTTAACAAGTGGGAGGCACATATGCAAACTTGTAATTCCTACAGCGTTCACCTGATTTGGATGTAAATACCCTCATATTTTAAATAATATTTATAAATTAAAGCTGACAGTCTGCAAATCTTGTTTGTTTCATTTTAAATCCACTGTGTTAGTGTATAGAGCCAAAAATGTTAGAATTGTGTCAATGTCCAAATACAGGGAGTGCAGAATTAATAGGCAAATGAGTATTTTGACCACATCATCCTCTTTATGCATGTTGTCTTACTCCAAGCTGTATAGGCTCGAAAGCCTACTACCAATTAAGCATATTAGGTGATGTACATCTCTGTAATGAGAAGGGGTGTGGTATAATTACATCAACACCCTATATTAGGTGTGCATAATTATTAGGCAACTTCCTTTCCTTTGGTAAAATGGGTCAAAAGAAGGACTTGACAGGCTCCAAAAGTAAAAAATTGTGAGATATCTTGCAGAGGGATGCAGCACTCTTAAAATTGCCAAGCTTCTGAAGCGTGATCATCAAACAATCAAGCGTTTCAGGTTGTTAACAGGGTTGCAAGAAGCGTGTGGAAAAACCAAGGCGCAAAATAACTGCCCATGAACTGAGAAAAGTCAAGCGTGCAGCTGCCAAGATGCCACTTGCCACCAGTTTTGCCATATTTCAGAGCTGCAACATCACTGGAGTGCCCAAAAGCACAAGGTGTGCAATACTCAGAGACATAGCCAAGGTAAGTAAGGCTGAAAAACGACCACCACTGAACAAGACACACAAGCTGAAACATCAAGACTGGGCCAAGAAATATCTCAAGACTGATTTTTCTAAGGTTTTATGGACTGATGAAATATGAGTGAGTCTTGATGGGCCAGATGGATGAGCCCGTGGCTGGATCGGTAAAGGGCAGAGAGCTCCAGTCCGACTCAGACACCAGCAAGGTGGAGGTGGAGTACTGGTTTGGGCTGGTATCATCAAAGATGAGTTTGTGGGGCCTTTTCGGGTTGAGGATGGAGTCAAGCTCAACTCCCAGTCCTACTGCCAGTTTCTGGAAGACACCTTCTTCAAGCAGTGGTACAGGAAGAAGTTTGCATCCTTCAAGAAAAACATGATTTTCATGCAGGACAATGCTCCATCACACGCGTCCAAGTACTCCACAGCGTGGCTGGCAAGAAAGGGTCTAAAAGAAGAAAAACTAATGACATGGACTACTTTTTCACCTGATCTGAACCCCATAGAGAACCTGTGGTCCATCATCAAATGTGAGATTTACAAGGAGGGAAAACAGTACACCTCTCTGAACAGTGTCTGGGAGGCTGTGGTTGCTGCTGCACACAATGTTGATGGTGAACAGATCAAAACACTGACAGAATCCATGGATGGCAGGCTTTTGAGTGTCTTTGCAAAGAAAGGTGGCTATATTGGTCACTGATTTGTTTTTGTTTTGTTTTTGAATGTCAGAAATGTATATTTGTGAATGTTGAGATGTTATATTGGTTTCACTGGTGAAAATAAATAATTGAAATGGGTATATATTTGTTTTTTGATAAGTTGCTTAATAATTATGCACAGTAATAGTCACCTGCACACACAGATATCCTCCTAAAATAGCTAAAACTAAAAACAAACTAAAAACTACTTCCAAAAATATTCAGCTTTGATATTAATGAGTTTTTTGGGTTCATTGGGAACATGGTTGTTGTTCAATAATAAAATTAATCCTCAAAAATACAACTTACTTAATAATTCTGCACTACCTGTATTTATAGACTTGACTGTATCTGTTTCTGGTCTTAAACATAAGTCTAACGTCATGATGTTAAGAGGATTCGTCACAACAAGAGGCCAATGAGAGCCCAAAGTGAGGATGCTGCAAATCTCTCATAAATCCTTGTGCTCCAGTTCTGGCATAAACTCTTCCTCAAGGAGCTGAAAGTTCAGAACCATAAGCTTTTGCTGAGATATGCTACATTTCTATTCTGATGTGAAGGGATTAGGATTTCACCTCTTGATGGTGTGACATTTTACTTCTCATTCACAATACTAAAGACCCTGCCAAAGAGAAAAATGATCACAGATGAAAGCACATCTGCTTTGGTGCATTTTTTTACAGAATAAAAGAAGCCTAGAATTCATAGGATCATCTAATTTAGGTATTTACATGTCCCTCTTCATGATTAATTCATACAATTCAGTTCACTGCTCTCTATTCATTTTAGAAGAGGAACAGGCAAAGACAAGCTACTTAAACATTTACAAAGCAGAATCTGGAAGCAACTAACTATTTTATCTTTGTTTACATTAGTTGCTTTCTTCTATTATCACTGTAGTTTGAAAAATATTGGATTATTTCTCTTTCTGTTTTTGAGCTCAAACTCCTGAGTTAATACACTCACTGGCCACTTTATTAGGCATATCTTGCCATGACCTGGATTAATCTCTATTGCCTTTGTTAGTGCGTTAATAGTGGCATACGTTTGCTATAGTTGTTATAGACTGCACTGATAGCCTTGTGGACAGTGCACCAACATGTAATTCTCTTTCTCCAACTTCAAGATGTTGCTGGAAAATCTTGTGCCCCATTAATATGGGAGCTTGACACAATTGCTGGAGTTTTATTGGCTGCATATTCATGATGCAAACCCCCAAATGTACTCTATTGGGCTAAGATCTGTTGGCTGTTGCGCCAGTTGAGTTAAATGAAGGCATTGTGATGCTCAAGCCTCCAGTTTGAGATGATTTTAACTCTGCCATGCTTTGTCTTCTTGCTAAAGTAAGTGGTAGAAGACTGATACATGTGTGGTCATGAAGGAATGAGCATGGTCAGCAGCAGTTCTCAGGTAGACTGCTATCAAGGTGACAAAAAACAACTGACACTCACTGTATATTTTGGCTCATTGGTTATTCTGTGTAAACGCTATTGTGATTAGTGCATGAAAATCTCACCATATCAGCGGTTTATAAATAAAACTCATTTCAGACCATCTGGCAACAGCAACCATGCAAAATTAGTTACTGTATATTGCTACCATCTATAGCAAGTCAATGACTATGTTTACATAGACTAATCAAATTATTTGCCTTAATCTGAATAAGACAATAACGATTAAGGTGTTTACATGAGTTGCTTTTTTTAATGTTCCTTTTATGATCCCATTTTACATGTTATAGCATACAATTCGATTAACATCATTGTGTCATCACGCTATCCACATTTCCTCCAGAGTTTCATGTAATTTCCGGTGTTTCATTCTTAATTTGTTGACTTTAACTGCAGTTTGGCACTTTCACTTTCCTTTGGGAACATTTCATGCATGTCACCCGTGACAATCGAGATATTGGATGCGAGTATGAACTGCTGGAGGAGTGTTGTTATATTGGAATTTGATAGCGCAAGCTGTATGGGGGAAAACACCTCCGCATTTCGCGATGCAGGTGTCTGTAGTCCTTCACTGACTCGGGAGGTGCAGAGAATCAGACAGCCGTGTGTTCACCCAGTTTCACCCAGTTTCAGATGGACTAAACTAAACATCCTCCTCTAACCAGGCCACACATCTGCTTTGAATTATACAATAGCATACAGATCTACACAACTTTTGCACAACTTTGCATTTCTGCAAATCAGTTTTTACACTGCCACCTTCTGTACGTCGCACAATATTTCTACAGCTTTTTTAAGCTTCTAATGTGTTCTGTTCATTATGATCAAGACATATGGAGAATTGTTTTTAAGAAAACCGATTCAGTCAATAAACACGTCTGTCTGTTTGACTCCAGTTAGCCTTTTTTTAATAAATAATTAGCCTGAAGGTTCACGGTCAATGAGAATATAAACAGTTTAATAATTTGCAAGTATTATTTCTGAACTAATTATAAAGTATGTTATTGTTAGGGCATATTGTCTGCATGTTCACTAGACATCATACACATCATTTGTTTATAAAATAGACGTAAAACACAATAGAACATCTATTCACAATAGAACATCTTCACTGCCTGGCTGAGACATGATATAAAGTGGGTATCAGACCAAACAAAAAGCACTGCATTAAATAATATTTTTCCGCAACATGTCTTTAAAATATGGAAATTAATTTTACCCCTGTATTTTCAAAGGAGTTTCTGCGCTAGCCTGCTGGTACTGATGGCGCCTGCATTTAAATGATCTCTTTTTACACTTTAACAACCAAATGGATTCTCAAGTCTATTTGATTATATTTGAATTACATTACAACATCAATGCTGTAAAAGCAACCTAATGAAATTAAAAAATAGTCACATAAAGCTTTCACCGGAAGTTCATCATTCAACACTAGCTGTGCATATAGTCCACTGCATCACGAGAAAATTACTAATATATCAAGAATCTGGTAAACGCAGAACAGACTTTACCTAAAGCTGAGGTGCGCGCTGCATAAGATGGTGAAGTCATGGGCAAAGGTGATGCCCGCAGCTGATCCTGCTGCCCCGTGAGCGCTGGGTAAAGGGGCAGCACGCCAAGAGCCTTTCCCAGCATTCGAGGCCCCAAACTCAGCACCCGAACCTTTACATCCCGATAGCAGTGGTTGATCATGCGCAAGTGGACGTTCACCCGTGTGGTGATGCGGATCAGGCACTTCACCATGTTTATCTCCAAAAGCCAACGTCTGCAGCTGGAGTACTTATTCAGGAAGCACGCAAACAAGTACAAACCCTGTTACCGGTACCCCTTTTCCCACTGTGGGCTGCTGGGTAAAGGCTTGGCTGTGCTGGTAAGTGGCAGAATGGACAGAGATGGTAAATTCTACCCCACCCAGGCCTCTCACCTCCTCCCTCCAGTGACTTAAATGGTGAGAAAGGCCCTGTCTATTTTGAGTCCAGGGTATTAATACTCCTTGAAGACTCACAGTCAGCACATGCAGTGTAGTTCACTTTATCTTCACTAGCTCTCTGAACCATTCATTCTACAGACAAAAGCTCTTGGCTTCTGAAGATGGGCTTAAATTCCTTTTTTATAAAATGTCAAATTAATATCTGCTGTCCCCAGAATGCATCTGTGAACTTTCAGCTTAAAATACACAATCATCCACTACAGCATCATCAAATTTGCTACTATTTGTGTGCAAGCTAAAACACGATGTTGTTTCTGTGAATTTTCCTTTAAATGTAAATGAACTGCTTTTTCAGAAGAGGGCGGAGCTTTTGCACACAATTCTGTCACTACAGAAACAACAAAACAAGTGAATTTCATTCAGCCAAAATGGCAGAATTTAGCAGTAGTGGATTACAAGCATATATGATCAAACCACAGTCAGAATGTGAAAACAGTGTTTGTTGTATGATGAATGCATGACAGTGTCATCAGAGAAGATAGTTTACTGGGAAATAAGCTTTATAAATCACACATATAGGCACCCTGGTTGCTGAAAAAGAACATGTGAGTGTAGCAAACATTCACTGCTCGTATCATATGTTGAACATTAGCACCATTAGCATTATCTTTATAATGCTAATGTTATCTTTAACAACTGGATCATTACTTCTGTGTTTAAAATCTATATTGAGTCCACACAGTAGGTGTTCATGACGGGTCGCGGCACTGGTAGAGTAGTCTGAAGTACCAATTCCTATGAGTCTTTACTGAAATGAAAAAAAAAAAAAACGATAGCAAAATGCCATTGCCTACTGCCATTTTGAGCTCAACACAGCCATTATGCTCACACTAGGGATGTGCAGATCCAATCATTGCGATTTCAGACTCAATCGGAATCGGACGTTACCTCCCAATCAGTACTCAAATATATATCATTATTTTTTAACACATCTATAGTTATGCTGTGGCACAGAGTTAGACCTCTTTCTTGACTTCACACAGAAACAGCAACACGTGTGGCATGACATCACTTTGTTGCAGAGAGGCTATTGGTTAAATGTCGACAAAGGTGACCACCGAAGCGGAAAGCGTGAGTATTTCTGCGGTCTGGAGGTATTACAAAATGAATAACGACAACATTACCATAACTGAGATATGTAAACTTGGGTTTGCTGCCCGGTATTTTAGGTTGAGGTGATATTTGTTTTTATATTCATTTTTTTATATATACATTTACAGTTGCACTAAATACAAAAGTGAATAATTTATGTTATTTTTTAATTGATTGTTCAGGCTACCTCACTGAAGTGCTCTGTTTGTTAACACAGTTGTTGAACGAATGTTAAAATTAAATTAAAAGGTGAATTAAATCAAAATAAGGAACATCCTGGATTTGTTTCTTCGATGTTCTTTATTCTTGATTTATGTATTATAGAAGTATCGGACCGGGTTTCGGTTTCGGTAGATACTCAAAATCAAATGACTCAGACTCAAGGGCAAAAAAACCCTAATCAGGAATCCTTAGTTAACGCACTCAACAAACATGGCTATATATATATATATATATATATTACACAACTTTTAAATGATCCACTTCCGGAGCATTTTTATGTCCCTTCTAAGTAGTTGTGCATGTCTACATTTTAAATAATTTCCTCATGTTTACAGCTTTTCATGCCTCTTATGATTAAAAAAAAAAAAAAACTAATTTTGGAGGCAGACTTTATCTGAAAGAGAGGGGCGTTTCATGACCTTTTAAGCTCTTATGAGAGAGTGTGGCTTTGAACAATTTTCATGTAAACTCACTCATGACGTTTGAATGCACATACAATACGATCACGTGAACACACAAATTTGCACTCTATTTTCCCGCCTTAAGTTGATATGTTTATGTAGTTGCTGTGGAGTAAAGTTCAGAAAAGAGTTTTATTCATGAAGCAGTCTGGCATAGAGTATATTTTGTCCAAATACTGTACATAAAAGGACCCACTTTATATTAAATGGTCTTAATATGTACTTATACTGAAATGAATCATTTGTTACTGTGTACTTATTGTGTAAATACATGTTTTTACTTTATGCTTGATTAAATACCTGCATGCAATATCTGTAATTACATTTATAATTACACTGTTGACCATGCCTTAAACCTTAACCGACCCATAGCACCAAACATTTCCCTAACCGTACCCATACCCCACCTCAATAGCACCAGTGTTCTGCAATACATTATGAACACATTAAGTACATAGTATTTATATTTAATTTAGTACATGGTAGTTAGGGCCACTTAGTTGGTCAAAATTCTCAAAAATCTTCAAAAATTTATTCCACCACAAGGTCCTGTGATATCAGGAGTCTGTGGAGATTATTAGGTTTGTTAGTTCATCCAACAACAAAACACTGGCAATGTTTTTTCTTGTATATTTACAATGAGTAAAGTAAAATGGTGAACTGCTGCAGTGACCCAGTGGGTGGAAACATTAAATATACTAAGGGCGCTAAATTAAAACAGCACACATTTTTTTCATTCGTCATGTCCTGAAAAATTGCTTATTTTTTGGTTTAAGTGCTATGTATGTGATATTGGTCTGTGTTCAGCGTAATAATGTTATGAGCTGGCATGATGCTGAAGTATATCAGTCCGGTTCATGAGATAAATTGCTGGGCAGAGGACGGTGGTAAGCCTCATATGGGTGGGGCAAGATGGCACAGCTGGTGGCACAGGGAGATGTTAGAACTGACTGTACACAGCTGGCACAGAAATAGAGTGGTGTGAGTGACAGGAGCATCTGTATGTCCACTCCTGTGCTTCAGCTTCAAGTTACTGCATGCGGTCAACTTGGCAACTTTGTGAATGCGCGTATGCATATAGTGTATATATAAATAAATCATTAATGAATGTTTAATCATATTTAAATCATGTATTATAAAATATATATAGATATACACTTTTATAGACACAAAAATAAACAGATAAAAATGTAAAAACTTTTACAAGCATATATACCTATATAATGAACATAAAAAAATTATTTAAAATTTTTTTTATTTTGATTTATATATTATTTTTTTATTTAACACTTTCTTAATATATAAATAAATAAATATAATTTCAAAATATGTAAAATATACTTTAAAAGTGCAAAGGCACTGGTGTTATCTTTAAATCTTGACTTCTCTACGTATATCTTTTCATTCCTGATTAAATCATGTGCTCCTAAACTATTAGCTTTGCTATTTTCCACAGCATTTTGATCATATTTCAAAGCATTCAGTGCTGTGACATTTAGCGCTGGGGCTGTGCTTCCAGCTGAACTCGTGTTTTAACACTGGACTCTCACCTTCCATGATGGAGATGTGTACGGCTCTCCGGCGGGTGCGAGGGACACTGCTCAGCCGCGGCCCGTGAGTGATGGATGGACAGCTCCTGCTGGGCACCAGGCCAGCCCTGTGACACATACACATACAGTACTGAATCCACACACACATTTATCACATTACAGTACATCTCCTAATGACAGACTGTAGTCGCTCTCACATGCATGTGGACAAAACACACACTGAATAAACGTAAATATATACGTTTAGCACTCATGCATACCTGTGTATTTCTGGAGGTTCCCTTTTAATTTTTGCACTCTGCTCCATTACCTCTTTGGCTACTCTTCCACTGAAATTAAACAAAAACTAGTTAAAGCTTCACCCCTGCTAGAGGGAAATATTTTGCCATCATTTTTACTAATGAAAGTAAAAGTAAATCTAACTGAAAGACCACTTCATACAGACACAAACAAAACTAGTTCTGTTTGCATTCACACTTCAGCTAAAAACTAAACTTCATATTATAATATAGTCTAGGATTTTTACATGAAGATTCCATTAGTTCTTGTAATTACTAACATGAACTATACTGTATTTCAGTATTTATTCATCTTGTTAAACTTTGGTTAAAATAATGCTCATCTAGTTAACTCACAGTGCATGAACTAGCACAATTTTGGCTGTTAATAACACGTTATTAAATGTTAAAATATATTAATAAACAATACATGTATTGTTCATTCTAGTTCATTTTAGTAAATACATTAGAGGTGCAGTAGGTGATTGTCTTCAGAAACATTTTTTGTGCTGGCTAATAGTCATGAATAAAGTACATGATCCAAATGTATTTACATGTATTTTTATATTCTGGGTAAGGCATAAGACTACAAAAAGTTTTTTATTAAAGCTGACAATTCCCATAATTCTGATAAGTAGCCCAAACTGTCTTTTTAATCTAACTGTCAGTACATTTGTACATCTGCGTAGCCGTTTGCACAGATCGCGTTCACGTGCACATGAAAAAGAGTAAGCGGTAAAAACAAATGCTGAATTAAATCGTTTTAAAATCCTGAATCAATATTGGAGTTACTTTTGCACGCTGGAGGAAGGATGACACCATGGCTGAAGTATTTCTTTTTGACAGGTGGTTATGTTTTAAAACTATTTTATTCACGCAAAGCTGATGTAGATTATGTTGTTGCGATTGGGTTATATTCACGGAAGAGTTGTTCAGCCACTGAAAGCTTGTTGTGACTAGTTTCAGTTTCATAAGGTACAGCGTCGATATTGTAGATTTTTATCTACAGTAAATATTCCGCCTAGCCTGCTTTACTGAGGTGAAGTTGGTTTTATATTGGTTCATTTTTGAACAATGGCAACCTGTGACGCTTCCCTATGTTTATCATGCTACTTTGAATATTTTGTCTGAAATAGCATGCAAGTATGGTTTAATAATAAGTGTAATTCCTGCACCCCGCTGGTCAACCATTAAGCATACGGTAGTCGCTTTAGGACAAAGCGTGTGAGAGATTATGACAAGTTTTGCTTGCTACACAACTGAAAACGTGCTAGATGTGATACAGTTTTTCGATCACCTACTGCACCTTTAACTAACATCAACTAATGCATTGTATTATTTTTAAAAGTATATAATATTAGATATAATATATTAAGGCTTATATATATATATATATATATATATATATATATATATATATATATATATATATATCAGATATAACATCTGAAATGCAACAATGTCACCTGCCTCAATGCACCTGTCTGGAAGTTTCAAGTATACCTTGTAAGACCTTGATTCGCTGGTTCAGGTATGTTTGATTAGGTTTTGAAAGCTAAACTCTGCAGGATACTTGCCCTCCAGGAACAAGATTGGTGACCACTGTCTTGAAGTAACCAAAAACTACAATCGAATACTAGGACAGAACTGATTTGGCTATAATTAATTACATCCAACACTCTCAGAAATAAAGATACGCAAGCTGTCACTGGGGTGGTACCTTTTCAAAAGGGTACATATAAGTACCTAAAAAGCACAAAAGTGTTCCTCTTAAAATTTGTAGGTATTAATATATACATTTGAAGTACCAATATGGACCCTGCAAGTACAAATGTGTATCTTTTGAGTGACAGCTCACGTACCTTTATTTCTGAGAGTGTACCTCAAATATCAACTATACTTCTCTGTATGACAGTATTATGTTATGTTATGTTATGTTATGTTATGTTATGTTATGTTATATTTTGTTATATTATATCCCAAATATCTAAGATATATGTAATGATAAATAATTTAATGTATATACCCAATGTGTGTGCGCATAATCATTGTGCAAAAAAAATGCCTGCACATGTGGTTAGTGTCAGTTTCACACCCTGGTTAAAACTATTTAGAGCATCTTCATTCAGCAAAAAAGAAAACAGCTCAACAACCACTGGGCAAAAAAAAACATCATCAAGTTCCTTTCACATTTAAGCCCCTGACGTTTTGTAGGGAATTGTAATGGTGGTGACTGTGAAAGATGGTGACCACTGCTCCTGGACTCCATGAAGCTCAGGAATTAAATTAACCTTTCAGGGTCCTTTCTCTTAACTCAATCTTTGCCTCTCAATCTGTCACTGAATGACATCCTTTAAAACAAAAAACTCCCAAGAGTCCTTTAGTGCTTTCAAATGCCTACATAGGAGTGAGAAAATAACTGTTATCAATTTCCTAATTAGCTGTTTGAGCCTGAGAGCCCACTGTAATAATTGATCGTGCTGTTTGTTTAATTGCCCCGGTGGCTCCATTCATCTGGTACAATTGGTGTTATTAAGTAAACACTTGTGAGCAGCTCCATGCGCAGCATGTTTTCTCTCCTCTAAGTGACCGTGATGAGGATGGCGGGCAGGTTTTTTTGGCGCAGGGACCCCTGAGGCTGTAGTCTATTGGCAGTCACCCGTGTTTGTGTGTGTGTGTGTGTGTGTGTGTGTGTGTGTGTGTTCGTGTTCGTATGTCTATCCATACTTACCTGTAGCGGAAACGACTGCCTTTGAAGAAAAGGTTACTGCTGGACACTGTTCGAACCTGACTTGACTTCTCCAACCTGAAGAGGAACAGAGTAAGATTATTAAATATTCCATATTTCTTTTCAGAAACTGCTAGAAAAACAAACAGGTTGGCAAATAAGTCTAAGCACAAAGTGTACAACTGAAGTCAGAATTATTAGCTTTCCTGAATTATAAGCCCCCCTATATTTCCCCCCCTCCAATTTTTTGTTAGACAGAAAGAAGATTTTAAACATTTAAAAATAGTTTTAATAACTAATTTCGAATAACTGATTTATTTGATCTTTGCCATGATGAGAGTTCAAGAAACTAGTATTCATTCATATTCCTTCTGCTTAGTCTCTATTTCACAGGTCGCTACAGCGGAATAAACCACTAAATACTTCAGCAAATGTTTTATCCAGCAGATGCCCTTCTAGCCACAAGCCAGTACTGGGAAAAACCCATGCACACTCATTCACAGACACACTCATACACTATAGACAATTTAGCTTATTCAATTAATCTATAGCGCATGTCTTTGGACTGTGGGGGAAACCGGAGCACCCGGAGGAAACCCAATCGAACACTGGGAGAACATGTAAACTCTACACAGAAATGCCAACCGACTCAGCCAAGACTCAAACCATCGACCTTCTTGCTTTAAGGCGACAGTGCTACCCACTGCGCCACCCAACTGCCTTTATTCTAGCTGAAATAAAACAATTAAGACGTCCTCCAGAAGTCAAAATATATGAAATACTGTGGAAAAAATGTCTTGCTTGTCAAACATTATTTGGGAAATTTTTGAATCTTTGTTTTTCTCATCAACAGTCCAACATTTGTCTACAGAGGACACACTTTCAAATAGGCTGTGCAAACAATGTGTAGCATACACCACATCCAGATATTTCTAACTGTACATAAACTGTTCACACAGCTCCAGTGGTGGAAAGAGTACTGAAAAAGTGAAAGTAGCATTATTTGTAAAAAATTTTATTTTTAAATAAATAAATAAAATAATACCATTTTATAAAATAAAATAAAAATTTATTATAATAATTATTTAATTAATAATAATTATAATTATTTATTAAATACTATTTTGGCTAAAATAGTCAAACAGTGTGCTTATGATGACCATCCGACAAGCTAATTTATAATAGTGCTTAAAATGTCACTAAAATGCAGTATTTACATTTCATAAGTAAATAGAAAATGAGGCGTGTAATTGCAGAAAGGTCCACTTTTTGAGAAAAAAGAAGCATCCATTTTACCAGGCTGGCTAACAATAGAATAAAAGCAGATACAGCACTAAAATGTGCTCAAGTAAAAGTAAAACTACACCATTTTAACATTTATTAGTAAAGTACAGTTCTTGAGAAAAACAACTCAATTACGATCATTTGAGTATTTTCCTAATTCATTACTTTACACCACTGCACAGCCACATGTGCATTTAGATTTGTTTTGTCCACAATTTTCAAATCAAATTCTGCATCACCTGCACCGATTTAAGTCGACTTCATTAATTACATTTGTACAATTACAAGCAATAATATTCAACAGTCTCCTATTGGCCTGTTAGGCTAAGCCCTCTATAGAGAGGGAAAATATCCCTGAATAATGTAAAAGAACAGGCGACACGGTGGCTCAGTGGTTAGCACTGTCACCTCACAGGAAAAAGGTTGCTGGCTTAAGTTTCGACTGGATCAGTTGGCATTTCTGTGTGGAGTTTGCATGTTCTCCTCTTGTTCGCGTAGATTTACTCCAGGTGCTCTAGTTTCCCCCACAGTCTAAAGACATGCGCTATAGGTGAATTGAATAAACTAAATTGGCCTTAGTGTATGTGTGTGAATGAGTCTGTATGAATGTTTCCCAGTACTGGATTACAGCTGGAAGGACATCCGCTGCGTAAAACATATGCTGGATAAGTTTGCGGTTCTAAGCTGACTAAGCTAAAGAAAAATGAATGAATGAATGAATGTAAAAGAACAACGAAAGAAACTACCCCGATCTTATATGGAAATGTAATAATTTTACTAGGATTACACGTGTAAATATGTGCTATATAAGCATAAATAAACAGCCAATGTCTTAATAATAGGCAGCAATAATAAGCCACTACTTCATATTAAGTTACTTGGAACAGCTTTTGACTTGTTCTATGTTATGACTGGCCATAATGGCCAAAGTTGAGTTCAGTTAAAAATCTTGCTAAGAACATTTTTTTAAATTACTACTATTAGTACTAGTACTAACCCACAAGTAATACTATCTAATAAATAAGTACTATACGTTTTTTTAAGGTAATAGTACCCAAAGAATAAGTAAAAGGTTATGAATAAGTACTTGTGGCAAAAAAAACAGTATCATGAAAATAAATACTTGTAAGTTTAAATGTTAAATGGCTTGCCATATATACAGACACTCTTTATTAGTATCACATGATTAGTTAATTGCATTTGACAAATTAAAACTTAGCAATGGGCTTATTTATTTGTTTATATATATATAT
>CAIGQZ010032640.1:3587609-3605676 GCA_903798205.1 Danio tinwini
ATATATATATATGCCTACTGTGAATATTCAGTCAAAAATAGCATGTAAGTATGGTTTAGTAATAAATGTAATTACTGCACCCTGCCGGCCAACCACTAAGCATACAGTAGCTTTAGTACAAAGAGTGTGAGAGAGTGAAACCAGATCCTTGCATGCATGAAATTTTGCACATTATGGCAAGTTTTGCTTGCTACACAACTGAAAACGTGCTAGATATAACTACAATTTTTCATTCTGAATTGTATTATTATAAAGTAATAAAAAGTTTTCTAACTGGCGAATGACATGATCTAGTGGGTCTCTGTCATCTTTAATGAACGCATTTGTGATTTCAGGAGGCGTGGCTTTGAATTGTGTTTTAAAGATATTATGCTAACCTATCAGCATTTATGCAGATCACCTACTGCACCTTTAAGCTTCTTTTTAATATTCAGTGCAATGTAAAGGCTTAACCAGGTTAATTAGGTTAACTAGGCAAGGTTAGTTAGTTAGGAAATTAGGGTTAATCAGGGAAATTAATGGACCACATTGCTTTATTTTTTGGCCAGTACATACATAATTATAAAAAATCTTAAATAATCATGGAAAATAATTACTGCCTTAGCAGTTTTTATTTTACTTTTATTCCAGCCAAGTAAAAGAAGACAGACATTTTCTGAAGAAAAAAAAAACATAACAGCAAACATTTAAAATTTCATTGTTCTATTTGACTTGGGAAATACTTGAAAATGAATTCTGCATTCAACTATGCATTGTAATTTTTTATGTTATTAGATCAACTGAACTAAGAATAAACATTTGTTTTAATCCTAAATGTTTTGTTATTTACACTTTTCTATATTAACTTTTTATTAATACGTTTATATTGGTAACATCAGTTTTAGATTACACTACCTGAAAATAGTTTTGTCATCTATCTCAGTTGTAAGAGTAACAAAT
This sequence comes from Danio tinwini, assembly GCA_903798205.1. NCBI lineage: Eukaryota > Metazoa > Chordata > Actinopteri > Cypriniformes > Danionidae > Danio > Danio tinwini. The sequence goes on from CAIGQZ010032640.1 coordinate 3,588,549, forward strand.
AATAACTTGACTTTCAGTTGATCATTTGTAAAAGTGGCAGAGATTTTTCCAATGAATTATTTGTCGAACTGCATCCCAATCATCACAAATACTGCAGAAGACCTATTGGAACCCACATGGACCCAAGATTCTCACAGATTTCAGTCAAGTTTGGTGAAGGAAAAATCTTGGTTTGGGTTTACATTCAGTACGGGGGCGTGTGAGAGATCTGCAGAGTGGATAACAACATCAACAGCCTGAGGTATGAAGACATTTGTGCTGCCCTTTACATTACACACCACAGGAGGGAGCAAATTCTTCAGCAGGATAGCGCTCCTCATATTTCAGCCTCCACATCAAAGTTCCTAAAAGCAAAGAAGGTCAAGGTGCTCCAGGATTGGCCAGCCCAGTCACCAGAATGAACATTATTGAGCATGTCTAGAGTAAGATAAAGGAGGAGGCATTGAGGATGAATCCAAATAGTATTGTATTAGTAATATTGTAATAGTATTGATGAACTCAGGGAGTCCTGCAAGAACGATTTCTTTGCCATTCCACATGACTTTATTATGTTATTTGAGTCATTGAAGAGATGTATGGATGCAGTCCTCCAAGCTCATGGCAGCCATACACAATATTAATTCTTTTTCCACTGCACCATGACTTCATATTCTATACTGTACATAATTTCTGTTAAAAGACAAGACTTTTGCCTAAGGAAAGTCAGACCTTACTGTCCTAATTAAATAATTAAAAATCAAGGCATCATCATATTTTATTTTGGTAAAATAAGCATAATCTAGAGGCCTTTGCCTCTCATATAAGCCACTTCTGATAGCAAATGATCAACTAGAAGTCAAATTATTATTTGTTGTTCCTAAAACATGGATGGGCGACAACACTTTTGTCAGGTAGTGTACATTAAACTTCTTGTAAAGTGTGACTCACTGACATGCAAAATCTTCAAATGTCAAATGAAGCCCAAGAAAATAATTGTTCCATGAATAATGACATTATTTACATTAAAACAAGTATCTGGCCCACACTTTAAAGGTTCTAAAAGGGCATGATTGCATCCACACCATAGAAGAACAAAAATCTGCTCTTAAACAAACATTTTAAAAATCTAAATAACCATTTTACACTACAAAGAACGTTTTGTGGATTGAAAATGTTCTATAAATGGAACCACCAAACCCAGTACAGAAGCTTTATTTTTTAAGAGTACACACAGTAAAGCACAGAGGAATTAAAGGAATTCAGAAGGGACCTTTCTATAATTCCTGAACGAAAGAAAAGGGCAAACGTACATTAACTCCGTCTTGTGAATCTCCGCAATCCTTCTTTCCAGCTTCTCTGAGTGCTTGGGGAAAAACTGGAACTTGGAGCTGTAGCCCTCTGGATGCTTTCCTGGGTCGTAATCTCCAATCTCAGCTGCAAAGTAGTCATAAAAATCAATCTTTCATCATGCAACCCTTCACAGTGTCCGACCTCAGGGGTGCAGCAGACACATAAATCAATCTTTCATCGTGCAACTGCGCCACTCAGATGCATTTTCTTTCACATATGGCCATGCTAACGTGTGGTCTTAATGAACACGCTCTGTGAGAGGAAGTGATGAGAACCGTATGTTCTTCACAGGGCTTTTGAGGATTAGCATATAAATAGGAACACCTGTAAAATGCTTTTTTTGCTTCAGGATTTGGTAGCCATGAGCTTCCGTGAGTCCTGATCATTGCTCTGTGTGATGAGGAGATGGAACATTGTGTCTTTCATTTAAAGTATCGTTCAATGCATGCCCCTCATTAACCTATTGGAGAACATTACTGCACCTCAAAAGACACTATTTTCTTTCTTATGTGACTGAACATCTCTGTAGACTTAAATTCTGGAATCATTTTAAAAGTACACAATGGTATGACTGTAAAGAATATAATAAAGCAATAATAAAAAGTTTGGGGGTCAGTGAAGTTCTAAGTTTTTTGTCTCCAATCGTTGGATAATTTTAGTTTTAATATAAATTGTATTACAAACAGTATGATTGTGTAAAACATTTTTATTAGTAGTTTTTATTTTAATTTTAATATATCTAAAAATGCTATTAATTCATTTGATCACTTCAGTCTTAACTGTCATGTGATTCTTCAGAAATTATTCTAATATGCATATTTGGTGCTCATGAAACTTTTGTTTATTATTATCAATATTGAAAATACTTCTATTTCCCAGTACTGGGTTGCGGCTGTAAGGGCTTACGCTGCGTAAAAAGCATATGCCGGAATAGTTGGTGGTTCATTCCATTTTGATGACCCCTGATAAATAAATGATTAAGCCGGAGGAAAATTAATAAAACACTTCTACTTAATGTTTTTTTGTGTAAAAACTAGGATCCATAAAAAGTTATAATTGTTTACGGTTGCTTTTTAATCAATTAATAAATCCTCTCTAAATAATTAATGATTTGTGGGTATTCTACATTATTATTTGTTTAATTTTGGTTAATTTATTAATCTTTTTGGGGGTTTTTTGCACACCTTCACCCAAAATGTATTCGTTGCTACAATAGTAGAGAACCAGAGAAAATACACCTATAATAAAAAGCTAATACACAATCACCATAATTTTTTTTTTTTTTTTATCTAATAAAAGTTTTTCTACACCTTCATACACACATATTACTTAAAGCAGATGATCTTGTTTTCTTAAACATGCACTCCTTTGACCCCATGTCAGAATGCCCCACCCTCAAATAGCGCATGATATTGACTATCACACCTTATTGGTCTATTCCTTTTTCCTTTTTGACCATTGTAATTGAATGCAATAATATAAGGAAAATGTACTGAAAAATTTTGAGAGAAACAAAAATGTGGGCCATCACATTGTCCTGTATGGCACAACTGGGGCCTTATCCTGGAGCCAGGCCTGGGGCTGGGGCCAGTGGTGGCCAGATTGTACCCCATGGAACCTAGCCAGGCTTAGTTTGAAGGAGCAACTTGGCACCATCACCTGCAGGAGAAGCCATTAGGGGCCAGTGCAATGTGGATTGGCCAGTAATCAAAGGTCAGGGCCACGACGACCTAATCTTTGAACACATGAATGATCTTGGGACATGAATAGTGTTCAACAGGTTGAACAGTGCTGACTAGAAATAGTCAGTCTCAGCTTCATGCACAGTTTGGGCTCTGGAACTCAACTTCTGAAAAACTTTGACCAGATCAGAGGAAAGCTGGAGACATTAAGAATGATGTTCTCTGACTTCATTGTCTATGCAGGGGAGCTGTGGTTGTAAGGCTTGTAGTGACTTTCAGAGCGGAAACCCACAAACCAAGTGATGGACATGAAAAGTAAGGGATGGTGTCAGGCTGAAGAAGTCCTACCAGACCGGTTTTGCTTGTGGAACTCCCAAAGGAGCTTATGGGTACTGAAAGGCCAAACATACTACAATGGTGGTTGCGAAAGAAAAAACTCAGGCCTGAGAAAGAGTTCGGGAAATCATAGAAAAGGAGTACTGGTAGATCTCAAAGAGATTTTGCCAAACCGTCAGGTTTCTTGGGAAGGGGAAGCAGTACTTCACCAACACTGTTTATTGTGGAAGTGTGGAGCTGTTGACCTCAACTGAGGTTAGTGGAAAGAATACTTTGGGGATCTCCACCAACACACCTTGATTGGGTGAGGCTGTCTTGATTGACATGCCTGAGGTCTGAGGTCGTGGTTCCCATTTTTACGAAATGGGACTGAAGTGTGTGTTATAACTACAGAAAAATCACACTACTCAGCCTCCACATAAAGGTCTATGTCAGAGTACTAGAGAGGGGAATCAGGCCGATATTAAAACCTTGGATATAGGAGGAACAATATGTTTTTTGTCCAGGCATTGGAACACAGGAACAGCTCTATACCCTGTCTAGGGAGCTCAAGGGCTTGTGGGAGTTCACCTGTCCTGTCCATGTGTGCTTTATGGGTTTGAAGAATCAGGTGACCCTGATTGTCAACATGCACATTGTTAACGCGGACTGCTTTCCACTCTTCCTTTTAGTTCCTACAGGTGATATTGACAGTTATGGGACAATAACTGTTCATATTGCACTGTGAGAAACAAGCCTTTTGGAGTCAATGAATGATACATTATGACTTTCACAGCCGTCAGCTCTTTTTTTAAATATCAACCCAAGCTGTGTCTGTGGTGATTTTTTTTGCTAAATGATAATGCTGTCATGATATTATGTTGCTTTAATTTTTCTCTACATTGCCAATATGCGTGTTTTATTGCATTTAATGTGTAATTACCAGTGAGTAGTGAAAAAAAGTTGTTAATTGTCTCAATAATGTGACAATGATATTTTGTCAATTGGTCGCCACTGACATGCTTGGTTTGGGATTTGTGGAGCTGCGCATCGATGGATATGCTCTTCAGTGTTTGGACTTTCAGCAGTGAAAATAACCACACTGAATTGAACTGAATTCACCTTTAACTCTAAAAACTGGACTTATATGGTTTCTATCAACTAGAACTTCTATGTTAAGCTGCTTTGACACAATCTACATTGTAAAAGTGATATAGAAATAAAGATGCACTGGTATGGTAGCGATGAGAATCAGGTCTGTTGTGATGAATAAAGAGCTGAGCCAAAAGGAAAAGCTCTCTATTTAGTGGTCAGTCTACATTCCTACTTTCACCTATGATCATGAGCTTTGGGTCATGACTGAAAGGACAAGGTCTTAAATACAACCAATGAAATGAGTATCCTTGCAGATTGGCAGAGGGAAACCTCAGATATGAAGTGAGAAGCTCTGTCACCCAGAGAGCCACTGTTCCTTCACATCGAGAGAAGCCAGTTGGCTCCTGGATGCCTACCTATGTAGAAGTTCCAGGCTTCTCCCAACCAGAGGGAAGTCTAGGGGTTGACCTAGGACATGCTGGAGGGACTGTGTCTCTCTGTTTGAATCAGAATGCCTTGGGAGGAGATGGAAACAGTGTCTGAGGAGGGGAAAATCTGGGGTTCCCTGCTGAGACTGCTGCCCTGGCTCTGGATAAGTGACAGATGATGAATGTACTGAAAATGGGACTCAAAAACTTTCTTTTGCCTGTGCTAAAGATAATTAGGTTCACAATAGGTTAGTTACAATTTCTTCTACTTTACCTTGCAAGATGTAAGCTGCCAACATAGCCGCGTCAGATGTTTTGCAAAGGAGACGACCATGGTACAGATCTCTCTTAATCTGAAGGAAGACGAGATACCTGAAAACAGCACACAATGGCAAAACATAAAGCCAAATCAGAGTAAGAATATATAATAATCCTCTAAATTTTTGTTTAACTATGGAAAATTACTGAAAGTCTATTTTTCTGTAAGGAAGGCTAGTAATGAAGGACAAAAAGTATAAGGAATTGATCTCAATTAGCACAGAAGTAAAATGCTCAGTATTTCTCTTTGACTTGGTTAAATGAGATATTTATTTCGAATTAAAGAATGATTTGAGAATTGCACTGCTGTGTCAAAGCTATTAAACTAAAAAAAAAAAAAAAGAGAGAGAGAGAGAGAGAAAGAGACTTCAGTGGTCAAAAACACTTCACACTTTAATTAAATTTTCTTGCTTTGTTTGGTCACAACCAAAAAAGTAAATGATACATTTACAATAGTCATGGTTGGATTACATATAGCATTTGTTCTGTCATCTTTAAGACAAATATAAACACAAACACAAACATAACACAAATCAAAAAAGGTTTTACAGCATTTATTTTTGATTAATGTAACTTAACATGCAAAACAATGCTCTGCATTGGGCTAAATTTGACTAGGTTTAGTAGTTGAGAACTCATAAAAACATTATAAAGAAAGTCTATCATATGGAGAATGATGTGTGCTGCAATGTCATATATGATCATTTACAGATTATGCACTAGAGAAGTACAAAAAAAATAGTTAACAATAAAAAATATTGAGAATTTGAAACTACTTAGAGTTTTGTAGAATTGTTGGGAAAATTATGTAGTGTATTCATAATGAGTTATGAGCACATACACTAAATTTTAATTGAACGAAATAATTAAAAACATATTTATGTTTTATGTGCTCAAAAATTTCATTTTGTCAACAACATCATGCTTTTTACACAACGACAAGAGCTTGCTGGTTCACCAACATCACATTTTCTATTCATAAATCAATCCAGTCCCAATCTGGTACTTGGCTCTTCTCACCTTGTGTCCAACAGATGTCCCGTGAGTAAAGAGCGACATGCTTGTCTTTAACTTCTCAAAGTAGGCCAGCCCAGCAAGAGCTAATAGCTTTTCACTTAAGAGGCCATAGGAGCTAAAAATGCAATTATGTTCCCTGAATTCTCTCTAGGTGACAGCAGCTAAATGGCAAATTCTGTAGCCACCAGTCAATTTCTGGCCTACATATCAGCTTCCTTCTTTATCCCTAACCTGCCATTTATGGAAACACACTCTAAGAGTCTGTGTCATTTGGTTCTGGAGAAGGACACAGCAAATATAGGAGCAGCTAAACTGCAAAGTATTGGACTGAGATGCTTGTTTTTGCTCTGTAAATGATTGTACCACAGATACTTTAATAATCCAACAAACACAGAAACTGGACACATATTACTAATAGATGTTTTAAATTTACAGGAGATCCTTTTATCTAAAATGACTTACAATTGAGGATAAATGAAAGACTTCAAATAATTAGAAAGTATCAGTATATAAATGCCTTTTTTTTTCACCATCTGATCATATGTGAACCACAAAGTGTGGAGCAGACTCAGAATTACATAATTAATTGCTTATAAGAAGGTATCTGATACAGTACATATGAAGAGGAAGAGTGTGTCACCTACAGGTGGTTTGTCAAGCCCAAAAGTTACATCGTCCTTAGGGCACTTTTTTGGTACAAGTTAGATGAGCCAATATGCAAAATCTGCAGCAGAAAGGTTCCTTTCTTTCTTTTTCTATATGAGCAATTCCATGCAAATGTCAACCTTGCCATAATTTTTTTTTTTGCCAAAATATCAAAAGCGTTTCTGCATTTTTTTGTGTAAGCAAGTATTTTACAATGTTTTTAAAATACTCAAAAATGTCTTTGTTAATGATGTCAAACTAATACATTTGATTTACCAAAATCACACAAGTGCCAATTTCACATCTGTCACATCCATAATAGAGCATGAACGCAAAAAATGTCAAATAAAATCAAATAAATAATTTTTGTTCTATAGTGAGCCGACTCTTATGCTTTTGATTAGCATAGTTTCTTTTGGGTTGTGCAGCTTAAAATCACAGAATTTCTACAAAGCATGTCGTATGCTGTAAACTCGCTAACTTTTTTCATCACATCCATAACGCATGGTTATTTTTCTCATTAAAATATAAAAAATGTTTACAGATTGATGTTCTTCTGCTCCCATAACTCTGTGGTTAGTTGTTTTGGAATATATAAATGGATGTTTCAATATAAGGTTAACATACTTTATCTGTGAATTTATGTTTTGAGATTTTACTGCAAATGTCACAATTATAACGCTGGAATTGCTTGTATGTAGTACGCTATGCAAACTTTATAAACAGGGGTGTTAGGCACATATCAAGCTATTTCTTCGAATTTCAAATTTCTCTTGTGGAAGTATTGTTATGAGAATACATGAACTGTATGACCTTTAAAAAAATAAAAATTAAGACACTTTCAACTGAATTTACTGGAGACCACTGGACATCAATGTAAGTAGGTTTAACCAAAACTACTTCAGCGCAAGCAGTGCAGCTAATTGATGATAAATGAAATCTGCACTTTCAAATAATAAATCACAAGAATATTAAGACAATATCCTAAAATTAGAAGTTCTGTTTCCTTAAACTAGATCGTCATGCATTCTTCAGTTCAACATTGCATATTTACAGTGAAATCCTACAATTAAAATATTATGATCAAGACAGCCCAGTTCTATTCTATTCTAATATTTATTCATTTTCTTTTTAGCTTAGTCCCTTTATTAATTTGTGGAATGAACCGCGAACTTATCCAGCAAATGTATTACGTAGTGGATGTCTTTCCAGCTGCAACCCATCACTGGGAAACACCCATACTGTAACGAGGAGGCTGAGGCAATGTTAGAATCCATATGCAGAAGTTTATTAAAGGGATTAGGCAGAGACATTAACGTGTAAACAGGCAAATAGTCAGCAACAAGAAAGCAATCCAATCCAACCGACAAACACAGAGGCAAATCCAGAAGACGTAGTAATAATGCAGGCAGTTCAGTACAACGACAATCAGTCCAAATCAGATCAATAGGGCAAAGACAGAGAACGTACGTGATCAAGGCAGGCAGGGTCATACACAGGATAGCAGTCATGGAGTCACTTGAAACAAATGCTTGGTAAGGCAGGTAAACTGGCAATACTTCGCAAAGAAGCATGGCCTGAGCTCCCACTGAAATACAGCACAAACAGGAAGTAACCACAGAGGGAGCGGAGCTGAGTCAGTAGTGGGCGAGGGCTCCCTCTGCTGGCGTGGCGTTACACATACACACTCCTTCACACACATACACTACTGAAAATTTTACTTACCCAATTCACCTATACCACATGTCATTGGACTGTGGGGGAAACCGGAGCACCCGAAGGAAACTCATGCGAACATGGGGAGAACATGCAAACTCCACACAGAAATGCCAACTGACCCAGTCGAGGCTCGAACCAGCAACCTTCTTGCTGTGAGGCGAACATGCTATCCACTGTGGCACCATGACGCCCGATATTATATTATATTATATTATATTATATTATATTATATTATATTATATTATATTATATTATATCCAAGGAACATTAAACCATTTATTATTAAGTGTCCTTTCTTTTTTACGAAACTATACATAATATAAAAACAAATATATATCTGTATATATATAATTAATCCAAATCTGTAATTAAATAGAGATAAAAAGTTATAAACCATATACTTTGACAAATTTAGCTGTTGATGCCTGAGAATCAATAAGATGTCACTTTATTTAAGAAAAAATAAAAACATTTTTTTGTTCTCACTATAAAGCCATCAGAAAATATTTTATTGAAAATTGGTGAAAAACATGTTAAACATGTAGTTTTGCATTAATAGTCATCATTTAGATATACATCCCTTTAAAATGTGTGATGCTCCATTAAAGAATAGAGCTATGTAAATTTTTGATTACCACCGATTGCTAAGATGCAACTTGGGTTTGATTTACTTGAATATCAGGGAAATTATGCTAATACCAATTTTGTGCATGGGTGAGTAAAAATCGAATTTTAAGATCTGATCATTTTCAAAGAGAAAAACTCAGTATAGAATTAAAGTTGAATCATGGCAGAAAAAGTTAATGTGTTTCCCTCAACACATTTCATCAGCTGTGACACCCTTTATTAAAGTGGATGCATTTCTTTCTCTCAGGAAATAAAGCAAATGTATCCATATACTCTAAACAATGTCCTCTTCTTTCAGATAACCCCTCTATTTCTCACCCACATTTCTCATTAGTCTTCCCACATTCTACCTGCCTCTCTCTTATCCAATTTCCTGCCCTCAACTCTGTTCATCCTCTTGTTTCATGTCTCTTTCCCGATTCTACTCTCATTTCACCATGAGTTATTACTTTGTTTTCCCCACGAGCATTTCATTTCACAGTACAGTAAACGCTAGCAGTCCTCCACTACTCCACACATCAATCTATACCTAAACTACTCACTGTAGTGCCCATATTTCAGATTTCCAGAAGCAGGATTAGAAATTAAGAGGTCTTGGGGCAAAAATGACAACAAATTCAGATATAATGCAAGTGATCATAATAAAAGATTTTTTGTGAGATCTCATGCAGGGTTCAACACCAAGTGTGAATTCAATTAAAGTAAAGTAGATTGCACACAGAGTCAAGGCAAACATGCAAATAGAGGCAACTTTCTGCCAGGTGGCATGAATGATGTGGAATTAGAAGTCAGTTAACTTTAAATTAAATGAAGTCATTGATGCTTCTGAGATGAACAAACTTTCTGAAAGCTCTTTCTGAAAATTCCCAGTATGAACAATTGTTTTTTATTATATGCCTTATAAGAAACCAATACGGGCGACTTGATGGCTCAGTGGTTAGCACTGTTGCCTCACAACAAGAAGGTCACTGGTTCGAGTCCCAGCTGGGTCAGTTGGCATTTCTGTGTAGTGTATGAGTGTGCATGTGAGAGTATATGGGTGTTTGCCAGTACCGGGTTAAAGCTCTGTAAAACATATGCTGGATAAGTTGGCAGTTCATTCCTCTGTGGCGACCCCTGATGAATAAAGGGACTAAGCCGAAGGAAAATGAATGAATAAAGACTTGAACTCATTGCCTAAACAGTAGTGGTGTAATGATAGCTACACAAAAAAACCTGCTACACTTTCCACTACGTCCAAGGGCAGTTGAAAACTCATTTGATCTAATCAGTCTCTTAGTGTAAACACTTGTGTGGTTAAATACATTCAAAAAGCCCCAAAATACTTGCTACACTCTGCCCACCAACTAGCATATGATCATTATGGTAAGTTTTCTGTGAAAGCTTAAAGGTTCAAGAAACCCTTGAGTACTTTTTATTTTTATTTGAACAGATTTGTGTGTGTTGAGCATCATTAATGACAACGTTAGCACCTGTCATCTTTAATTGTGAGGAAAACTGGATAATTTGGAGCTTTTGTCAGCTAATTTCATCTTCCGGGTTTAAAATCCATTTTTAGTATGTCATCAAAATTGGTGACGTAGCGCTCGTCTGCCTGTGCAGAGATGATGTGTCGGTTATTCATGAGAGCACATGCTTTCCGAAGGCAAGGCAGACCTGCCAAGCTGTGATAGCGTGTCTGCACACGACATGCAGTATTTAGCCATTCATGAAGGGTTGTATGTGTTTGTTTCCATGATTCATGGGGTTTGTTGCATGTTTTCCCCCACGTTTATGTCAAGGCAGACACAGCAAAGCTGTTGGTTTGCTGAAAGCATTTTTGTCAGGAGAACTGTACAAGAATTGGAGATTGGCAGACTGTCTTTTATCAGTGGAGTTCATTACCATTCAGACACATCGCCTATCCATGCTGCTATGTTCGCCTATTTTTAAAATCCTCTGGTTTACCGGCAGGGCTAATGGTTGAAATAGATAGGGAAAGAGACCTGGGGATTGCGGAGGAAAGAAGTCCTCCTCATTTATAATGCTTATATAAACACGGTTATCTTTATAATGATATAGGCTAACAAATTGTGGTTATGTATATATTATATTATAAATAACTTATGTAACAGGGCAATAAATTACTTACTGTTAATTTCTTTGCATTTAACTTTGTAAACTATACAATTATTGGTTTCCTCAGGTTTGTGTCTCATTTAGTGAGCCAACTGACAACAGTTGTTTGCTCGCCTCTTTTTCCCTCTTCTGCCGGCCACGCCCACTTCTCCCTCTGCTCACAGCGCTCCACGTACATTATGAAGCATTTTTTTTTAATTCTGAGGTAGACTTGAACTGAAAGAGGGGGGTTTCATGACTCTTTAATGAACTAAAGTATCTATACTGCTTTGGATCAAAACACAATAATTATAATCAGAATCGTAGCTGTCGTCCACATCCTCAGGCTCATGTTCTCTGAAGTGGGTCTATTTTACGCCTGCAACTTACTTGCATGGCCCCTCATTAGACTATAAGAAGCACGCAGTATCATAAGATCTCTTTTCAGGTCGAGTGAGTGAATTTCTGGGTGACCTCATTGCAGACTGATCGAGAGGGGATGAAAGAGGTGGAGAGAGAGACACTGTGATGGTAGCCAAGACTTTGCTAGCTAGAGGCTAATCATGTATGATTCAGAGAAATCTGTTTGGAGTCACTGACCACATCTTCCCTTAGCGGTGAGTGAGCAAATAGCACTGAATCCTGAAAGTAATGAAAAGTTAAGAGTGGTTTAGACACATGCTTTGTGTGTTTTAAAATCTTTCAACTTTAATGAGCCAATTTGTTTTTCTATTTTTTTTCTTTTTGTTTAAAAATCGCTTATTAATACAAGCCTTTCACATTTGATTCTACAGCATAAAATACATCAGCAATAGTCTGATTTTTAAAAGCCTGTGTTTGTTTTGAAAATGGTGGTTGCTAGCAAGCTAATTGAGACTGCAGAAATTAATATTGATGTTAAATATTACACCAAACAAACTTATCTATTTTCTAGTCAACTTGCACAGCCTTAAGAAAATTAACTATGGATTTACTAAAGATAATTGAATAACATGGTTATTGTATTATTGTACTGTATTGTATTATTGTATGTATTAGTGTTAGTGGTGTAAAGTAAGAAATTACACATCCTCAAATTACTGTTCCTGGAATTGTAATTTACTAAGTAGTTTTAAAAATGTGTACATTTACTTTCTCTTGAGTAAATTTTTTGTGCAGTATTGGTACTTTTACTCCATTACTTTTTTCTTTCAAACTGCAGTTACTACTTTATTTTTCTTGTCTATGGGCATTGGCTAAAGTAGATAAATCAGTCCTCTGATTCTCATTCAATCATAACACACATACAGTAGAAAGTTTATCGCACCATACTGAACCTCAAGACATGGTTGCTTTATAAATGCAGCAAACCATTTGGGAGTATTAAAAGTGTCCATAAAGATGTACAAAATCTTTACACACAACGACCTAAAGATTGTTTCAGACATGTCATGTCAATGATAAGAAGATGGCAGATATTTACTGTATGATGACTGAAATTACCAAAATGGCCTTAAATAATCGCTAAATGCACTACAGAATGTTACGTTTACACATCCCTACATGTAAACTGAATATAAATGCATCAGCTTTTCACAGTGTAATACTCAATACTCACTACTCTTGAGTACTTTTAAAAGGGCTATTTACTCATACTTTGAGTAAATATTTACAACAGATAATTTTACTCTTCTTGTGCTACATTTTTGGGCAAGTAATGGTACTTTTATAAGAGTATGATTTTTCAATTCTCTTTTCACCACTGGGTATCAACAAATTGAGGGTGGGCAATAGTAGGCCTAAGCATCATTTTTGTTATGATTTTGTAAAAAATTTTAATTATTCAAGTATTTATTAAACTAAATCTAATCAATCAATATAAACTTTAATAAAAATAATAATAAAAAGCATACATACAATAATGTAAAACTATAGTGAATGTTCAAATGTAGCTTTCTGTGTTTGTAGCACTTAAAATTTGTAGCTTTTAGGGAGAAATACTTTGAAATAGTCAGAAGCTTTAAATCGGTGATGTTGAAGTCATGCTATGATTGTGTATTTTGTTTATACTGTGTAGACTCTCAGAATAAAAATGTGTGATTTCTTGTAAAAGGTACACAAGTGCCACTTAGATCCTAATATTTACAAATTATGTAACGATATGCACATTTAAGGTACCACTGTGCAACTTTTTAGGATATAAAGAGGTATAAAAGCATAGTTTAGATTTAGCGATTTTACAGATTATCATAATAAACAAAACAATCATACCGATCATAAACCACTGCTGGTCACAGAGCATATTTTCTGCAATAATCTGAATATTATTTTGGGTCATTGTTGAGGATACTATGATGATACAAACATTCAGGTTGGCTTACAAAAAGACGTATGAAATTACAGCAGCCCTCAACAGCAAGCTAAATTAAAGCCCACAGTTTCAAAGCACCTCTAACAGAGCAAAACTGAACTGCTTTCTGACGCTGCCAAACATCTGTTGCCATTTGGTTTGTAATGCTTAATCAAAGCAGTGGTTTAGGCCTAGACTTAAAGGAATACTATCCTTTTATGCAAGAAACTGAGCCAGCTCTATGTCCAGGAGCCATTTAATCACATAACCTGTGTAATGAATGCAAAAAGCAGGATGTTTTCATTGTGGCAGCTCATACCTGGTGATCTCCTCCTTTAGAGCAGCAGGATCTGGTGGGTAGAACTTCACACGCAGACACATAGTGAAAGGAGGTTGTGCTGTATGGAGAAAATAAACTGAATTAAAATGTCATATTAAAAGTCACATGGTATTACCATAAATCAATAAGTTTTAAACAAGAGGCTGAATAATATTATTTAAATTATTTTAATATATTGTAAAAATTTGACAATTGTCTTTAATCTAATATGTATGTATATAGTTTTGAATTAGCAACCAATTTTTGCCCAGCTGCAACATGATTTGAATTCATGATGGAAGTAGTTACTCAATTGAGAGACTCTGTGATTGTATTACTATTATTTTTGCACACTTACAGTATGCCATCAAACTGTTGTTTAAATGCAATATCATATAAAATGTATTTTAAAAATATATATAAATATATACAGTATAAAGATTAATCCAAAGTAACTGTTCTTTGGACTATAATTAAATATTTTTTTCCTGGGGATTTATTATCTGTCTATTTCTAAGGCAAAAAAAGATTACATTTTCAAGCTTTTGAGTAGCAAGTGCAATTTTTTTTTTTTTTACTTTCAGATATAAAACATAACATAATGTAGTTTTAAAAAGTACAAAATCTTATCTCACAAAGTTTTGCTTAAGATAAATGTAGAGTATCTTGCTTAAGTATAAAAACAACAATTATCTTAACATTACTGAAATCTGAACACTATGTATCAGATTTACATAATAGAAAAATTATCTCACAAAGTTTTGCTTCAGATAATTGTAGAGTATCGTCCTTAAAGATGAAATATGCTTAAGAAAATGATTTGTTTCTGCACTGTGCACTTTGTGTGAGATCAGGACTATAAGAATTATTTTTATCCAGCTGATGAAAGATAAAACATTAACAGCCAGAATCTGAATCTACCCAATTTTATTGAGCATGTTGAGCTTATAAAGCAGCCAATGGAGTACAGTTACTGAAACATTATCATATGTTGAGCTGGATACTAATACAATAAACATCATATTTATCATTTATAATCAATTTGAAGAGTTAATTCACCACAAAATTAAAGTTTTGTCATCCAAACCTGTTAGACCTTCAAGCTCAAATGATAATCAAATCTGAGAGATTTCTGACGCACTGTTCATTAAAAATTCTGATTAATTCACAATGAGAAGAAAAAAACAAACAAATCCACATCAATCATTTAATTAAAATCTTTTGAAGAAAATCATTTTAAAATATAATTTGACTACTTACAGTATATTATCCTTTTTAAAGGGGTCGTGAACTTTAAGTTTTAGAACTCATAACTTTCTTGTTACTGTAAAAAATATCTCATATTCAAGCCAATCTGCCAATATGACAGTTTGTGTAATGTTCCACATATTATCTATAAATAAACTTTACAGAACATCATCAAGGCCTTATTCTATATCACTGTCTCTTTAGCTAAACCCACTAATTCACATCTGCAGTTAATAAATAATGAACGAGGCAAATGCGTCTACACAGATAATGATATAGTCCTGGGCAATTCCAGGTTGTGGAAAACACTTTTTTTTTCTTGCATTGCCTTCCTTCTTATCCATACATTAAGGAGTAACATTTTTTTGGTATTTTTTACTAGCTATGTATTTGTCTCTTATTACAGATCATTCGATATGTATTTAGTATTTAAGTATCTGACATCAGTCTTTCTATGAAGAGTGTAGGCTGTTGGTTGCTAAAAAGTAACATATTTTTTTTAACTATTTAAGTTTCTCTTATTACAGATCGTTTGATATGTATTTAGTATTTATGTATCTGACATCTGTCTTTCTATGAAGGGTGTAGACCAGGGGTGTCCAAATTCGGTCCTGGAGGGCCGGTGTCCTGCAAAGTTTAGTTCTAACGCCATCAGACACACCTGGGCAAGCTAATCAAGCTCTCATAGGCTTATTAGAAACATTCATGCAGGTGTGTTGAGGCAAGTTGGAGCTAAAATCTGCAGGACACCAGCCATCCAGGACCAAGCTTGGACACCCCTGGTGTAAGCTGTTGGTTGCCAGACAGGTTTCTTGACAAACTTTAGAACTTTATTTTTTTAAATATGTAAAATTGTTAGACAATCATACAAGCATTGACAATCTGTTACACCTATACAAACTGATGAGGGGATCAAAACGACAGAAAATAGACGTTTATTTTATTCAAAAATAGGATTTTTGATGTCAATTCTTAGAGAGCCATGTCAACATTAATGTCATAGTTGAAAGCATTTGAGTGTATGGTTATAACTAGCCTAGAGAATCGTCGGTAACACTTTATAGTAACTACACACTATGAATCATTTACTAAGCATTAGCATCTAGTGAATTCATTATTTATTAAGCATTAACACTACATTAATAAAAGTTAGTAAGCAGTTTATAACTGCAGCTACAAATGCTGTATTCTTGACTTATAACCACATTTATAATGTACTTAATAATTGTACTTTTATAATTTGTTAATGATTTATTTTTCATGACTTAATTAAGTATTGCATTATTTACAAACCAGTTGTATTTGAGAGTAGTTGGTGGTTTTTAAGATCATTCAGAATGAGTTAGTAAATGATTAATAAACTATTAAAAGTTTGTAAAGCAATTTTTCTCCTCATACATTTTGTATTAATGTATGTAGTTAACATTGCTTTTATTCTCTCTCTCTCTCTCTCTCTCTCTCTCTCTCTCTCTCTTTCATTTTATAAACATTTTGAACAGCGAACATTTTGGCTGAAATGCATTTCAGTGCATAGATGGGCATCTCTTAGATCTGAAGATGAGCACGTTTTTATGTGTTAAAAATGACATGCGGGGGATTAAAAGATGTCAGAATTATGATTGTGGGGTGAACTGACCCTTTAAGTGTGTGATTCACATCACATATCTTCACAGGACAGGCTATTAAACACATGCAAAGGTCAGCATTTCAACAAATGGCAGCTCCTTTTAGAGATCACTGCAGTTGTTAATGTACGATAGCCATGAATCCCATTAGCATGCTTCATTACAGTCACCATAGTGATGTTGTTCCTAATTGCTCCATTATGTCGACTAGCGCACTATAAATAAGATTTGACAGATGATACTTACATTTCATCTGCTTAGAAATTGACTTGGTGAACTCCAGCCAGTGCTAAAACAACAGAAGAAAGGATTTTAATTCCACACACAAACACACA
>CAIGQZ010032640.1:3605686-3620739 GCA_903798205.1 Danio tinwini
ACACACACACACACACACACACACACACACACACACACACACACACATGTATATAGACAGAGGACATGCACACAAGCACATATATTATAACTATATTTCATCTAACACATAATTACACAGGAGCAGGTGGTCAGTGTGGGAAGATGTACAGAGATTTTATATCAGTACGAGTGTGAGATAGGGGGAGGGTAGATAGATTAATCATTTCATCTCATTTCTCTCTTCTCTGGAGCGAAACATTAGCACATCTTCGACGTCACGCTGAGATTCTATCAGTGCTATTGTATGCAGCTCCAGATAAGCCAAATCAGTCAAACTGAGCCATCGGTTTTGAGAAAGAAAGTATATTTGGGTCTTAGTGCCAGTAGGCTAATAATAGTCTAGAAATAGCATGAGGCTGGATTCGATTTTAGATTATAGCGATCTGAAAGCTTTTTGGATAATATTTTTGGCCTGTCACATTACCGTTCTTCAGGATTGTCTGCAGATCTACAGCACATTTTGCCAAATAAGAATAGTCTAAAGGGAACTGTGTTGAGTGTAGTGTTGTCCTTGTGTGTCATCTGCAGTAAACTAGCATCAGCTTGATGTCCTCATTATTATTTGTCACTCAATGCAAAAGGCTCCCAAAGGGGGTCAGTGAAAAAGACAGACATGAAGAAACTTTAGAATATGTGTATGCAAAGCCTGTGCTGTCAAGTTTGCATTTGGCGGACAGAGATCAGTACAGATCTTTAATTGTCAAAATAAACAGTATGTAATTGCAGAGAGCTTCACACATTTCGAATTAGAAGTTTAGTTCAGGTTTTATCTTTTTAAATAACATTTTATTTAATGTACAAAATATTTTAATCAAGTCACTTCCTTGTCAACGAAAGGTCTCCAACTCAAATGTGTAATTTGGTTCATATTTATTTGTCCATCATTTATGTGTAGTATTTTTTTTATTTTGTTGAGGCATCAATTAAATATTTGTCTGAAAATTGTTTGTTTTTTTCAGTTTCATTATTATTATTTGAGCTGGGAAAATGTATAAAATGTTGTTGACTTTACATGTAATGACCTTATTATAAATGTTAAATAATTAGCCCAACAATTTAATATGTTGTTAATATATAAAGGTCTTATTTGAACATTTGAAGAAGAGTTGTTACTGTTAATAAGGCGAACTAAAACTATTATTTATTTAGAATATTTTTTTTTTGTAAATTGATATGTAATGAAACATTTGTGCAATGGTAAGAAAAAAAGCATGAAAATAAGAAAATGGACAACAAAGTTAAAAAAATATACAATAGGACTCCTTCAGTGATAATAATAATCCCATACATATAGCGTTTTTCTGGACACTCAAATGGCTTTACATATTTTTGGAAGGAATCTCCTCATCCACCACCAGTGTGCAGCATCCACCATATTGCGCCAGCTGATTGGTGGAGAGGAAACAGAGTGATGAAGCCAATTATGATATGGGAATGGTTAGGAGTCCATGATGGACAGAGACCAGTGGGTAAATTTGGCCAGGATGCCAGGGTTAAACCCCTAATCTTTTTCGAAGGGCATCCTGTGATTTTTAACGACCACAGAGAATCAGGACCTCAGTTTAACGTCTCATCCTCACTGAGCAGTATAGAGTCCCCATCAATATACTGAGACATTAGGACCCACACAGACCACAGGGTGAGCGCCCCCTGCTGGTCTCACTAACACCACTTCTAGCAGCAACCTAGCTTTCTCATGTGGTCTCCTATCTAGGTACCGACCGGCCGCAGCCCTGCTTGGCTTCAGTGGGCAACGGTGTAAGAGTTGCAGAGAGCTAGCTGCCATTTACTGGCCCTAAACTGACTACCTCTATAATTGTCTGTCATATTCAATATATTCACAGACTGACCAAAAAGCAACTGTATGTAAAATAGGAGTGACTCTGTCAGCACAGATTTTTGATGAATGACCTTTAAAGTTATGCAAATGAACTGCATGAATTTCGATGATATAAGTGTTGGATTTTTATATTGGATATGGGATCATATAAGAAAGTGGCCCAAATCAAAACTAAAAAGATCAGATTCTGTGCACTTTGTGCTGTTCAGACGGTCATAAAAAATCAATAAATACAACCTAATAAAAAATAGATTCTATAAAATTTAAGCCCCCAAATCTCTGCACTGAAATTAGTCTACATAGGCTCACTGGAAAATGTTACTTTACTAAAATTTTTGAAAATTATGAATACTGGGCAAATGATCAATTAATAAAGACTCACTTCGGCATACTTCCTTAAAATGCATAATTTCATGACTTCTAAATACTTGCACCATACACTCTCAAAAAAGGTGCATGGTGTTATGAATAATGTTCCTTAAGGAACAGTTTTGTACCTTTGTAAAAGTTGTACATTATATGGTACAGAAAAGACCTCCTATGATACTGTTCTATACCTTTTATGGCACAAATGAAATGAAGGTACACAATTGTTCTCATAAAAAAGGTTATCATACATAAGTGTTGGACGACTCAATAAATATTAATGGAAAGGCAAAGTGATTTTAAGAATTATTTCCATATTAAAACATGAATCATCATTTAAAAGCATGTTTAAAGAAACTCATAAACATTAAATATTAAGTTCTATAATAAAATTAGCATTTACACAAAGAGAATGTTTTATATTTACAGAAAACAAATTGACACATATTGGATATAGCAAAATGCCTTTAAATAGTTCTTGAAAAAACACATTTGACACTGTGTCTTGTCACTGTAGTGCACTCTTATGAAATAAAGGTACAGGAGCTGTCACTGGGGCACCTTTTCAAAAGGTACATATTTGTACCCGAAAAGTACACAATGGTACCTGAAAGGTGCATATTAGAACCCAAATGTACCTAAAAGTACCTTTGAGGTACTATTTTGAACCCTTCAGGTACAAATATGGACCTTTTAAAAAGGTACTGCCCCAGAGACAGCTTTTGTACCTTTATTTCTGAGAGTGTGGTACCTTCATGGATCACATTTGTACCTTTGTTGAAGGTAAAATGTTAGATCCGCTGGTTTTAAAAACCAAAAGGTACATTTTGGTTTGCAATGGTACATATCATGTCCTTAAAGGTACAAACTCCAGTGGTACAAATTTGTTTCTTTGTCTTAAGGTACAATTCTGTTCCATAAAAAGGTACTACCCCAGTGACAAGGGTTTGTACCTTGTTTGATACAACATTGTACCATTTTTTCTGAGAGTGTAGTAAAAGTAAACTATTTAATGATTGCATCAATATCCATCTCTAAACGCTTATGTGAGGTGGAAAATTAATGGAACACTTAGCAGCACAAAAACACTAAAGTGCTAAAAGCATGTAAAAACAGCTTAAAGTACTGCAGCATTGCATTAAATTGCACATATTTTGAAACAATATCAATTAATTTCAGAGAATAGTTCAAATATTTGCTACTTTCAATCAAAAAAGATTAATAACCTTTCAGTACCACTCATACCATATTATTTCCAAACTGCCATGATACACTGAGAAAGTTTTCGAGAAAACTGAGCATGTTTTTAAAATGCTACTTACTTCACCTTATTTTATTTTTTTTGCAAAAATGTGACCAAAAACATGAGCCTAGTTTGAAATTAAAGGGATATTAACCCCCAAAAAATCTCATAATTTACTCAAACTCCAGTAGTTCTAAATTTATAAGTCTGTCTTACTTCTGTTGAACACAAAACAAGTACTTACTGTTGTTGTTTTTCCAGCATTATTTTAAATCTGTTTTGTTTTCTACACTGAAACAGGTTTGGAACAAATGAAGGATAAAAAAATAATGGCAGAGTTTGTAATAACATTTTATTTATATGTGATTTAAATTAAGTGGCTTTAACTAATATACAATTACATCAAAATAAATATTTTGTTACAAAGTACCTATTTTGTAAATACCTGTTTTAAAATTGTACTTATGATTGACTAAATACCTGAATGTATTTGCATCTGTTATTAATTTATGTAATTACATTTTTAATTACACTTTTGATCATCGCATACACCTTAAAGAGTCCCTATTATGCATTAAAAAGGGTCATATTTCGATTTTATGGGTCTTCAACAACATACTGATATGCATGCAAGGTCAAAAAACACTTTCATGGTCTTATAATATGCATTTATTTTTACCTAATTATCCCAGCAACTCCCATATGAATCGTTCAGTGATTCATTTGTTCACAAACCCCTCCTTAGCGCGAAGCTAATCTGCGCTGATTGGACCGATGACAGCCTGTTGCCATTAGTCGACAGCGTTCAGCCCGAGACACTGTTCATCAAGGCCCTGGGTCGTCAACATTGGTAAAGGATCCGAACTAGTGAAACTTACACCACAGTAAACAGTACCCGGTTCTCAACAGTGTTATTCAGGCACCTCACGCCTGAAAGCAGTGCAGTTAAACACCACAAACGCAAAGCAGAACGCGTCACGTTTTCAACGTGGCATTAGACCGATATGGGAATATAGAGTTAACCTGATATGTTCTCATGGCTTACCTGTACATCACCAGCCAGGAGGTTGTAGCGCTCCTCCTCTGTCCTCTGACAAGCTATCTTTGCGGGCTCCCATGTGCTTACCCTGAGCCTTCTTTCCAGTGCTATGCACCAGCCCAAAGCCTAGCGTACCTAATAAACTGGCCTTATTTTGCACGTGTTACCAAATTCCATCGTATTCTGTGACCCTAGTAGGTGCTGTTCTCACTCTTTGGCTTGAACTGGCTCCCACAGGCAGATTGGACATGCAAACAGCTTTCATAGCCTACTCACGTAAATGCGCTAGAATGAACTGTTCAATACTAGTATCTTTAAAATCCCTTGTATTTCACACAGAAAAAAATTATGTTCTTTAAATGCAAACATCATGACTTCAGGATCTGTTTGTATTTGCTGTGTTAGAGAATGGGGCTTATGTTTCGTATCCACGTCACGCAGAAATGGCTAAAAGATCAAGATGATTCATTCCAACCACTATGAGTCAACTCTTTTTTAGATGAATCAATAGTTTTAAAAACTGTCCACTTTCAGATTTAAGCTTTAGCTGGATATTTTACTTCACTTAGAGCTGTGTTACACACTAAATGGAAGGTCATTTTCAAAAACCCATAATAGGGGCTCTTTAACCCACCCTCAAACCTATCATACCACAAAACCTGACCCTACCCTACCCCTATCCCACACCAGAAGTGTTCTGCAACACATTATGAACACAGTAAGTACATTGTATTTATTTTTTTATGCAAGTACATAGTAGTTAAGATCCCACTTTATATAAATTAATATAAAAGCAGCACTTTTTGGATGTAGAGACGGATTATCTCTTTAACATGCTCATGCTTTGTTTAATGCATAAGAACATGCATTATACATATTTGTATCAAATTGGGCACATATTTTATTTTAAAGTGTGCTGTCCCTTTAAATAAACAAACAAAAAATATATCTGAAGCAAATAAGGCCATGAAGGCCTGCCCATACATGATTTACAGTGTTCAAAGCTGTCCTTCTAGAAGGTTCATTCCATCAATCATCAGCTCTGTCGTCTTCTATGTCACTCTCTGATTACTTCAGAATAACCCTGAGAGTCAGTCTGACCAGTGCAGGATCAATACAAACACAACCAACCCAGAACACACACATGAATTCATCACTTATTAGGCATCACAACCTATACGCTCTAGGAAATGAAATCCACTTTGAGTAACCCGGCAGATGCAGCTTTCTCATAATAAAGAAGCAGTGGACATGAATGCAGAGATGATGAATTGCTGCACTGCATTACTGTTGACCTTGGACTGTTTCACACAAGCCACATGGTGGGACACTCACCCGTTGCTTATCTGGATCGACATATCTAATGCCAAAATAGTCCTTCTCCAGCAAGTTTAGATGGTGGCAGATGAGGTCGAACAAATACTGGCCTTTGGCATCCCTCTGAAAGACAAAGAAAATAACACACGATCAATAGGGAAAGGGTTTATTTTTTTTGTCTGGGTTTGTAGTTTACATTTGGACCAAAGAAAATGGTGGATGAACTGAAGGAAATCAACCAAGCATAACTATATCGTTCATTGAATTGCAAGCTGAGGTCGAAAGCAAAGAATTTTAAAAGGGTCCCATTGTATTTTGTACACTTTTAGTTTAGTGCGTAATGCGCATGAAAAACATCTGCAAAGTTAAGCACTGTTACTGAACTCCCTCAAATGCCTTAATTGTAATCCTGAATCCTGTAATCCTTTAATTTCAAATCCCTTGTGTTGGTGTATAGAGCCAAAAATTGTACAATTGTGTCAATGTCCAAATATTTATGAACCAAACTGTATGCCACAATATCCCAAATTTAATGATCTTGCACAAGTGCAAAATGTGTTTTTGGCTTTAAAATAGTACTGTCTGTATTTTCTTAACACACTAAGTAAAGAATAAGGTCCTGGCTTTGTTGAATTATCAAATTAAAAGCTTTAGCCCAAATCACTGCTTTGAATTCAGCCTGAATTTTTCATCTGAAACACTAGAGGCAAAACTCACTGACTTTCCTTTGGCTTAGTCCCAGATTTATCAGGGGTCACCACAGTGGAATGAACCACAAATTACTCTGGCTTATGTTTTATGGATCGAACGCCCTTCCAGCCACAACCCAGTAGTGAGAGTACACTAACTCATGAACCCCCAGTCACACATACACAAATTTCTTTACCCAGTTCACTTATACTGCATGTCTTTAGTCTGTGGGGGAATATGGAGCTCTTAGATGAAACTAACATGAACTCGAGGAGAACATGCAAACTCCAAAAAGAAATGCCTAGAGGACTTGAACCAGTGACCTTCTTGCTGTGAGGCGACAGTGCTAACCACTGAGCCACCATGCTGCTTACAAATAGACTCGCTTACACACAGTGCATAAATAAATACATTTAAAAAACAATGAAATCATTTTTGAAAAACTGCCCCCTTAAATGAACAATAAAACTAAAAATACAGAATCTTTTGTAGGAGAGATGATTAAAAATGATAAGTGCATTTAAAAAATTCTAATTATTCAATGGCAGGATTTTTTAAATGAACAGAATTACTTTATATTAGTATTTCTTAGTGGCCAAATGTCTTCAGAAATACCCAGAACAACAGAAAGGAATGTTTTACTCTGCAAAAAAAAACATTTTCTGGCCAATTAAATATATAAATATTTATACTTGCCTACAGAAATGTCAATGGATTTTTTCAATGCACCACTCATTCAAAGCTAAAAAATCACAAATGACCCAGAGAGACTGCCCAAATAAATACACAGGAGGAAGAGAGAGTAAAGAAAAATCAATAGTTTACCAACAGCACATGGCGAAAACACAATTTGCTCTCACTAACCCACTATTTAATGATTATTTTTCCACACTTAATTGGTCATTTGCAATGGCACATAAATTCAGCAATGTTTTTATAATGTCAGACATTTATACCCTACTGTATTAGTCTACAGTAAGCTGCAGTTATGAACTCAAAACAAACACAAACCGCTCCTCCTCGCTTTAGCAGTTTCAGGCAAAATGAGTTTTGAGAAAAAATTGAAATTCCAAAAAATAAACCTAAAGTCATTTTTCTCTCGCAGCCCACCTGCGATATCACACTCATTTGCATTTGGAGTCCATTTCCCCCTCAAAACAAACAATATCAGAGACTTTTGCATCTTTAGTATTATTTTCAGGGATTCCATGCAATATTTTTTCAGGGGGTTGAAGCGCAAATAAATGCAATTCCACCTCAGCCATGAGTCTTCAGGTATAAATGATTTATTCAACTTATTGAAAAAACTTGGAGTGTCAAGCGCACCCCCCCAAAACTTCTTCTGTCATGTTAAACTTTTACATGTACAGAAAATGTAGTCAGAGGTGGCAATCTGGTGAGAGAAAATTACAGCAATGTTGCAATTAACAGATATTTCTGTATTTCTTTATTTACTGAAATTCAGGTTGCTCTTTTTTTAGACAAATAATTAACTTATGGATCATTGTGTTGTTTGTTTCATTCAGAAAAAGAGTGTTTAAAAGTGTTCCGGCATGAGAAATTATACTGCTTGTAGGTTTAACAAAGATTAATTGTACTTAATTATTTACATATTGCACATCGATGTCAATACGGTAATTTGCTGTGAAACTTACAGAAAGCAACATTGTTTTTCTTTTCAAAAATCCCACATATACATTTCACATCAGACTGCATTGTAATGTTTACATGCTACCTCCTAATCTTTCAGTAATCAGCTCAATAAGCCCAAATGTTATGGTGTCAGATCCAAATGGGGTGCAGATCTTAAAGGGATAGTTCACCCCAAAATGTAAATTTCCTCACCATTCCTCACACTTAAGTGGTTCCAAACTTATAAGACTTTCTTTCTTCTTCCTTTATTCATAGTAGGAACAAAAAAATTATATCGAAGTCAGTGGTTGTTGATTTCCGACGTTCTTCAGTATGGAAGTGAGTCCACTGAAGCGTGTGGAGTGGAGTGTGGAGTGTTTTTTTGTTGTTGTGATCAATGAAAAAATGTGTTTTACAGTCAGTGCTGAGTGCTCTGTGTTTTTAAAAGCTTTGAATTTGAGAAGTGCTTCATAACAGTGCTTGCATTTCTGCAGCACAAAAAAGGCTTCGGTGGACACATGCCCTAAATCTTCCTTTGTGTTTAACAGAAGAAAGAATCTCAGACATGTTTTGAACAAGTGGAGGATGAGCAAATGTTGACAGAAGTATCATTATTGGGTGAACTATCCCTTTGAGTTGGTTTAAACAACAACAACAACAAAAAGGCTTTATTCTGATGGAGAATTGATGCATAAACATAGACAAAACTGATGTGAGCGGTCACTCTGGCAAGCAGAATGTATGCTGTTTTGAACCTCTCAATCATAAAACCTCAGGAAAGCTTTTAATGACTCTCACATAACAAGGTCAGCTAGCAGACAAGCAACATATTCGACCCAAATCAAGCCTTTGCAGATTCTTGTGTCAAGTATGAAAAGTGAAAACATAAAGGTCAAACACAAACTGCAGCATTTTCGCCTGCTATTAAAGCCATTTCTTGTCCATAAATGCTTTTAAAGAAGTGACGTTTCTGACATATTAAAGCATTTGAACTTACTAATGTTAGTGTGCAGCTCAAGAAGAAAAAGGCCATGAGAAAGACAGAAGTGCTGGCTCGTGCTGGTTTGTTTTCATGAAGTACTTTTTAGTGTTTGAGAAGGAGCAACAAACACGAGAGAGTCATTTAGCATTGATGCCTGACCGGACTGACCATCTGGCTGTGCAAAGAGACAGTTTACCCAAAAAAAATAAATGCTGTCACCAATTACTAACCCTCAAGTAGCTGCAAAGCTAGTTTTTTGTGTCTTTAAAATACGATAGATTATCCATAATAGGAAATAAAATATTATAAAAGTCTACTTTCAAATAGAGAAAATTTGATTTACAATTAATGGCAAAACAGAGGATTTCTATACAGCTTAGCAACCTTTTCTGTTGTATTTAAAAAAAATAGCTTCATATATATATATATATATATATATATATATATATATATCCCGCCTTGCATATCCAACCCTGTCTGTATGTCTTTTTTCTTCTTCTTTTTCTCTTTTTCTCTCTCGCTTTTGAATGATACAAACTCGTCTAAGAGTGTATTAAGAAAAGAAATTGTGTGATCTTACATTCAACGGTAATGGCTTACTTAAATGTCACTTATCCATTTATTATTATTATTATATGTGTATGTATGGGGGGTTTTTTGTTATCGTTTTTTTTTTTATGTTGTTGTTTCCTTTATTTTCATCTCAATATAGTTCAGAGAGTAAGAAATGTGTTACCACCCAGTATTTCTTTCCTCAACATTGTGAAAATAATGTGTTATGGTTTTTCTTTCCCTCACTTGTAATACCCCTCTGATTGAGAATTGTCAATAAAAAGAGTTAAACTAAAAGTGTCTTTCATTCATAAACAATTATATGGAAAACACACAGTGAGGAGTGTGATACCATATTTAACATTTCACAAAAAACACCAAAAGAAGAAGAAAGTATAGAAGAAAAATCACATTCCAATTGTAATCTCTTTTCTCTCCGTTAAAATTATAAAGATTTTCCAGCAGATAAAAACTCGTGGATCTATTTGGGGTAAACAGCAGATGGAGGGCAGTGGAGCATGAGTGCATGTGTCTGGATGATGGCAGATAGAACATTCTGTGGGAGTTTAGAGACGCTGAAGAGCTGTATAACACACAGCCTACAGACAGGACTGCTGGAGCTCAGCAACACTGCCAGAGGATACACAACAGGGGAAACAGGTGCTCTTATCTGTGAATGGGTCAGACCTCCCAGACAGAGCAAAAAATGTGTACAAATCAGATAATAATCATATGTTTAATATTAATACAGTTTATTAATATTATAATAATTATTATAAACATTATCATCATCCTAAAGTATATTTCAATTTTATATTCAACAGCCCCTATTATGCATTATAAAAGTTCAGATTTTGGTGTAGGTGGTGTCCAACAACAGGCAGATATGCATGCAAGGTCAAAAAAACACTTTTATTGTCTTATAATACGCATTTATTTTTACCTAATTATGTCAACGACTCCCATATGATTCGTTCAGCGATTCATTTGTTCCCAAACCCATCCTTAGCGTGGAGCTAATCTGCTGTGATTGGTCTGATGACCCAGTCTGTTGTGATTGGTCAATTGAGTTCAGTGTAAGACAGAGAAAAACTCCCATTACAGCTATGAAGTAGCAGAGAGTATGTAAGTGTCAGAGATGTATAAAGTACAAGAGACCTAGACTTAAATACAAGTGCTCTATCAAAAAAGTGACTTGAGTAGAATTTGAAGTGCTCTTTAAGCACCATACTTAAGTGGAAGTACTAAAGTATTCAACATTTTTTGTACTTAAGTATTGCTTACTTAAGTATTAAAGTAGTTTATTTTAAAATGTACTACTCAATTACTGAAAGTAAAAGTACAAGTATTGTGTTATGTACTTATTACAGAAAGCAGTCAAAAGACATCATATTGTTTTGTTTATTTTAATTATTTTTTGGATGACAGGAACAAACACAGCACTAGGTTAGCTACACTGTGGTATTGTTGTGAAAACGAACTTTAACCCTTTATTCCTAGCAGCGGAATCTTCATCTGTCAGTGATCGTCATCTTCGTGTCATGATCAGTCCCATGATCCCCTGCGCTTCACTAGTGTCTGAAGAGAAAGGTGTGTTCATGTTTTACCAGACCTGGAACTACATATTTAGTGATGTACTGTATCAATGCATTCAGGCAAAAGATCCGAACCCAACACGATTCACGTATTCGACTCTGAGTCGACTATTTCGTTAAAGAATCAATAGTTTTAAACATGGTGAACTTTCAAAATTTTAACCTTAGCTCGATGTTTTCATTCACACTGCATGGATGCTCGTTTTCAAAAACCCATATTAGGGGCTCTTTAAAGGCATGAACAGTAAACCAAACAGTAACAAAGAAGCTTTAAAGGGCACCTAGTTTACCCTTTTTCCAGATTAAATATGTCTTTTGTGTCTCCAGAATGTGTCTGTAAAGTTTCAGCTCAAAACACCCATCAGATTATTTATTATACCTTTTAGAAGTTTCTGTTTTATAGCCCTAACCATCAGGTATCGGTTTTTGTGTACTGCACCTTTAAGGCTAGTCCTCCCCTTCCACCGTTCCCACGTGCCTGTCAGCGTGCCTAATCTCCTCCTTCGGCTGCTTCAGACAACTGACAGACATAAGGGAAGCAGATCTCACGTAACGTTTGTGAGAAATATTACAGTAAGAACTTTACCTATGAGTATTTGATGCATTTGTTGTGGAGTTGCAATGATGAGTCACACACAATGTCGTTACAAAGTTCAGGCACACACACACAGATACACACACACACACAGCACGGCCACACACACAGACAGCGTGATGTGTGTGTGATACAAATTTGACAGGATACAGGTTAATATCCTCTGCTGTACGGATATCTGTTATGTTAATGTACAAAATAAACCTGATTTAGCGTCCACAAACATGGATTGAAGCTTCTTCTTTTATAATTGTTCTGACATGCAGCTGTGCTAATAAAGTAAAGCTGAAATGAATGGCTGTAATTCATTAACATGCACTGTTTTAAAACATTTTAAACTTTTAAAATTCACTCTTGATCACATTTGATGATGATTGATGATCCTAGAAAACTGAACAGACCTTTTATTCTCGGTTGCTTTGCGCTCGTCTTGTCTTGTTGATATGATTATACACATTATTACCGAGACACGTTAATACGCAGCTGTCAATTAATTCGGTGGCTGGGGGGACGCACTCCTACGTCAAGTTGCGGTAGTTCTCAAAACCGCTGTAATTGTTCCACCGTTTCTATGTTGTTAAATTGAAAAAAATGGACTGGGTGTCTGTACACTGTACCTATGCATATGTCTGTTCAGACAGCTTGAAAAGTAGATTTTTCACCATAGGTGCCCTTTAAATGTAAAAATACTGAATAAAATAAAATAAAAATATTTAAAATTCTATTAAAATAATGAAATACAATTAACAATAAATAAAAATATAAATAACAATAAAATGACCACAGTAACTTAAAATGTATTGCTATTTTAATATCATTAACAAAAGTATAATAATAATAATAATTATTATTATTATTATTTTAAACTATATTTAGATTTTATTTTAAAATAAATAAATGGTAAATCAAACAGTAAGTTCATTAACTTTAATGAAATTAATTTAGTATTCACTTTTTATATTACTTAAATCACTTATGCAGGTTTCATGAAGTTCAAGTCTTCTAATATTTTCACTGCAGGTGAACTGGCATGTTTTCTGTCTATTATTATTTCCACAGTCAGACATTGATGTTTGCATTAGGTGGTGAGGTGGTAAAGGTCAGACAGAAGATCCTGGTCTTTGGTCTTGCGGACAATATTATTCACATATCTCAGGTTGAGTTACTTATCAGCAGTCAGACAAGGGCCCAGAGGATTATGGGAGCGTGCGAACCCCTGTCACTTCCAACTAGGTTCGCAACTGAAGGTTCATAATTCATTATGGCATGCCTGCTTACTGTAGACTAAGGCTAAAACACACTCACAAACTTGCTTTTCTAAATCTGAATGCACAAAATACAGTATGGCGACTCCGATTAAGCATAACTTGTCTATTTTTATGAGAGATTTATGTTCTCCTATCATTTATACACTACATCCGGAGTTAGCCATTAAATTCACATAAATAGCCTTTGAAATAATTCTACTTCCCCTGGATGCTCAAGCACATCCTGTTACACGCTGGAGAGAGCAGTACACAAATATTTGTGGAGGTCATTCATCATCGCACTGATACTGGACAACACTCATTGTTCATCAGGCTGAAAGTGTGTAAGCAGCCACTTAGCCAGAGAAAACACACAGGAAAAATCATTTATCTTTCACAGCTCATGGATAATGAGAGGACTGTATTGGAAATAACAGCACTTTCTGTCATTGAAACGTCACACCTTCACACCAAGACAAGGAGCTGATGAAGGAGGCAGCTTCATGAGTTGTCAATGTGGACTGCAATACAGTAATAATACAGTACAGAGAGATAGAAAACCTTTTTAAGAGCACTCTATTAATTGAATTACTAGTAAACCTTTCCTCCATCTATCCATAATATGTGTATGTGTACTATATTAGTAGTATAGTGTATATTATACAAGTACAAATACTAGTGGCGCAGTAGGTAGTGCTGTCGCCTCACAGCAAGAAGGTCGCTGGTTCGAGCCTCGTCTGGGTCAGTTGGCATTTCTGTGTGGAGTTTGCATGTTCTCCCTGTGTTCGCGTGGGTTTCCTCCGGGTTCTCCGGTTTCCCCCACAGTCCAAAGACATGCGGTACAGGTAAATTGGGTATAGGCTAAATTGTCCGTAGTGTATGAGTCTGAGTGGGTGTGCATGGATGTTTCCCGGAGATGGGTTGCAGCTGGAAGGGCATCCGCTGCGTAAAAACAAATGCTGGATAAGTTGGCGGTTCATTCCGCTGTGGCGACCCCAGATTAATAAAGAGACTAAGCCGAAAAGATAATGAATAAATGAATGAATGAAAGTACAAATACTACTCAAAATTGTCCCGTTGGTATATGGTGCAATGTTTGTTTGTCTTTAAATAGCAGTAACACAAATTTATATTTACTATTTTGTCTGTGGTGGTAAAACTAAATTTTCAGCATCATAAGTGTCACATGACCCTTTAGAATATATTCTTAAAGTCCCCAAGAAATCAAAACTAACCATATGATTTTGTTAGCTCACATTGCCAGTGTGTGATTCAACAATTCATCTGTGCATGTCATTAAGAAAAAAAAAAAGTTTGCCCTTCTAATCTTTAACTGAAATCAGAAAATGTACTTCCTTCAGTTAAATTATCAGATTACATGATTTTGAGGTAATTGGGCGGGGCTAAAATATATATACAAGTCTGCTCCAACAAACAGAAATGGTGAACAGGAGGAGTCTGTTAGGTTGTAATAACTCTTATAAAACCCCTTTCCCAATCTTTCTGAAAGAAATGGCCACTTTACTACATCCATTCAGCCCGCGGTAGAAAAAAAACAAGCCACGCTCACCGTTTGCTTATTTAAAATTCTGTTTTTCTCGAAACTGCGTCACAATACAAAAAAATAACATTCATGGGGACTTTAAGTAACAATAATTGCACAGTATTTTTATATTGTTGAGTGTGTATTTGTGCTGGTACCTTGGCTGATCTAGACCTGTCGTCATCAGTAGTGGGAAAAGTACTAAACAAATCATTCATTATATTTATTTTAGGCTTAGTCCCTTTATTGATCAGGGGTTGCCACAGCAGAATGAACCACCAACTTATCTATGTCACGGTTGTGGATGTTTCTGTTTTTCTGGCATGTGTGTGTGTGTGTGTGTGTGTGTGTGTGTGTGTGTGTGTGTGTGT
>CAIGQZ010032640.1:3620749-3635766 GCA_903798205.1 Danio tinwini
GTGTGTGTGTGTGTGTGTGTGTGTGTGTGTGTGTGTGTGTGTGTGTGGGAAGTGGGTGTGTCTTGTTTGGGTTATCTTCACCGCGTGGTGTGTGTGTATGTTTGTTACATTCATCAGCTGGGTGGTCACGTGTTTTGTTACCACTCACAGCACACAGGTGTCTGCTATCAGTCACAGCTGTCGCTCCTTCCGCGCGCTATATATGTTCAGTGTTTTGTAGATAGCATTATAAGTCCGTTGTTTGTTCACTCCTGTGTCTGCTTCCTGTTAGACATTCTCGCTCGTTCTGGTGGAGGGTCTTTGCCATAAGACGTCTCCGCACGTCTCCGTTTCATTGATGTTGTTACTACTGCCTGCTCTGAAGACAACATTATCTGTGACAACCCAAATCCGCTACTCTAATGAACTTTACCGTGGGTAAACTTGACGATTTCCTTGAGAGCTGCTCCATAGCGCTAACCTTTCCCTCCCCTCGATATCTGGTGAGATATCCGTGAGAGACTGCTATATGACGTTGGTTCACCGATAAACCTTTACCACTGTTTGGCGTGTCGTATTCTGGTGTGAGCATCCTTGCCCTATCTGGTGAGATCTATACCAGTTATGACTCTTTAAATAAATCATCTTGTTTTCACTTGCATTTGGGTCTCCTGTGTATATACTTGTGACAATCTAGCATATGTTTTATTCAGTGGATGCCCTTCAGGCTGCAACCCATCACTGGGAAACATCCATATGCACTCATTCACACACATACATTATGGAAAATTTAGCTTACTCAACTCACCTACACCACATGTCTTTGGACTTGTGGGGAAAACCGAAGCAACCGGAGGAAACCCACACAAACACGGGGAGAACATGCAAACTCCACACAGAAACGCCAACTGACCCTGCCGAGGCTCAAACCAGCGGCCTTCTTGCTGTGAGGCGATTGTGCTACCCACAGCGCTACCGTGCAGCACTGAAAAATCCTACTCAAGAAAAATACCATTACCCAAAAATGTAGTGCAAGTAGAGTAAAAGTATCTGTTGTAAATATCACTTAAAGTATGAGTAAAAAGTTGCTCTTTTAAAAGTATTCAAAAGTACTGAGTATTATGCTGTGAAAAGCTGATGCGTTTACATGCAGTTTGTGCATGTGTGTGTGTAAACGTAACATTCTGTAGTGCATTTAGTGATTAAGTCATTATTTATCATCAGTGGCATGCAGTCTAAACAGTCTCTCACAGCATGTAAAGATTTTGGACATCTTCTTAAACACTTTTAATGCTTCCAAACAGTTTGCTGCATTTATAAAGTGCCCATGTGTTGAGGATGTTCAATATGACGCAATTTACATTCTATGTGCGATTTGATTGGACAGGAATCACAGGACTGATTTTTCTAGTCAGCCAATGCACATAGACAAGAAAAAATAAAGTAGTGACTGCAGTTTGAAGGAAAGTAGTGGAGTAAAAGTACCGATACTGCACTAAAAATGTACTCAAAATAAGGTAAAAGTACACATTTATAAAACTACTTAGTAAAGTTCAATTTCTGAAAAAAAAATACTCAATTACAGTAATTTGAGTATTTGTAATTGGTTAATTTACACCACTGCTCATCATCAAAAAAAATTGACACTAAAACTGCCAATAAGTTGCAGTTTGGGTCAGTCAATGAGTGATTGATTCACCAAAAAATTCATTCATAACTGCTGATTCAATTAGAAATGGTGCCAGCTTTCATGGATACGTTCAAATTGGGAGAGTTCATGCTCAAATCAGAGTTCTTTTTTTTATAGTGGTTTACATTGTTGTGTTAAATGTGGCCAACATCAGATTTCCAGGGTGAATTAGTCATGCTCCTAAACTGACCCTTATGTGTAAAAAACAACAACAGCTACAAAGCAATAGCTATTTAATTATGTGCACAATGTGTATAGGTGTATACAATGTTTATAGCTCAGTGGTTAGCACTGTGTCCTCACAGCAAGAAGGTCACTGATTCAAGTCCCGGCTGAACCAGTTGGCATTTCTCTGTGGAGTTTGCATGTTTGCCCAGTGTTCGCATGCGTTTCCTTCCGGTGCTGTGGTTTCCCCCACAGTCCAAAGACATACAGTATAAGTAAATTGGGTAAATATAATTGGCTGTAGTATACGAGTGTGTGTTTAAATGAGAGTGTATGGGTGTTTCCCAGTTCCGGGTAAAAACATATGCAGGCGGTTAATTCCGCTTTGGTGACCCCTGATAAATAAAAGACTAAGCCAAATGAATGAATGACACAATGTGTATACTGTTTGATATGAAAAAAAGAATGTTGCAGATTCTAAATATAAATATTATAAGTAGATTAATTACATAAAAAATCTAACTGACTTTTAATATTAAACGGTTTAAACAGTAGTGTGTACATGTACTGTATGTAGTTATTTAAAGATCCTTGCCCTATCTCTTCATAACCATCATCTTTTACCGCTTTTTGTCACAAATAATCTGTAATTGCAGGATTTGAGTTACTGTAAG
Organism: Danio tinwini; assembly: GCA_903798205.1. NCBI lineage: Eukaryota > Metazoa > Chordata > Actinopteri > Cypriniformes > Danionidae > Danio > Danio tinwini. Next base: position 3,623,258 of record CAIGQZ010032640.1, read on the forward strand.
GGGAAAAAATCCTAATGAAGGGAGTTAGGGAGATTTTGCTGATTAAACCTGATGGCGTGTCTCAGCTGTGTTCCTAATGAGGGACTAAACATCCTCATATGTAGAAAGCTCAGAGGTCCCTGCTGTTCCTGTCAAAACACAGCAGTGCTTTAATTCTATTAACTCTATCACACATGACAAATCCAAGGCTTTTAGTAATAAACTAAATCTTTTGAAAATCATTACTGACCAAACAATATTAGCGCTTATTGCCATTTTCCATTACTCATAACTTTCTTATTACTGATGCCATATCAAGCATTTCCATTTCTATGACATCAACAAGAAAGTTTAAGCTCAGAAAAAGTTTTTAAAGGGCAGCTATTTTACCCCTTTTTCAAGATTTACCAAAGTCGTTTGTGTCTCCAGAATTGTGTCTGTGAAGTTTCAGCTCAAAACACCCATCAGATTATTTATCATACCTTTCAAAATGTTGTAAGTTTCTATGTTGAACACAATGTAGCTGTTTTCGTTGCCTGTGCCTTTAATGCTAGTTCTCCCCACCCACTGTTCTCATGTGCCTGTCAGAGTGTGCCTCGATCTCTGCCTCGGCTGCTTCAGATAAACAGCACAGTGACAGACATGAAGGAAGCAGATCTCACGTGTTGTGAGACAAAACTACAGTAAGTAGTAATTTCCCAATGAGTATTTGATGTATTTGTTGTGGAGTTGCAACGATGAGTCACACACAATGTCATTACAAGGTTCACGCCTACACACACACAAGGGACACACACATCACCCATTTAACTTTGCACAGTTTTTGCACAGCAAATGTGACAAGATACATATTAATATCCACTGCTGTATGGATATGCGTTATGTTAATGTACAAAAAAAAACTGATTTAACATCCACAAACCGGGATTAAAGTGTATTCTTTTATAATTGTACTTTTAGAGACGGTAAAATTGCTGTAATTCATTACAAACATGCACTGTTTTAAAGACGTTTTAAACTTGTAAATCTCATTCTTGATCACATTTGATGATGATTGATGATCACAGCGAGCTGAACAGACCTTTTATTCCCAGTTACTTTGTGCATGTATTGTCTTATTGATATGATTATAATTGTTACTACAGAGACATGTTAATACGTGGCTGTCAATCAATTGCAGCCCAAGGCCGGTTACTCACTGAAGCTAAGCAGGGCTGAGCCTGGTCAGTACCTGGATGGGAGACCACATGGGAAAACTAGGTTGCTGTTGGAAGTGGTGTTAGTGAGGCCAGCAGGGGGCGCTCAACCTGTGGTCTGTGTGAGTCCTAATGCCCCAGTAAAAGTGGAGGGGACACTATACTGTCAGTGGGCGCCATCTTTCGATGAGCCGTTTAACCGAGGTCCTGACTCTCTGTGGTCATTAAAAAGTAGTGGTGTAACCCCAGTGTCCTGGCCAAAGTCCCTCAATCGGCCCTTACGATCATGGCCTCCCAATCATCCCACACACACCAAATTGGCTCTATCACTGTCTCTCCACTCCACCAGTAGCTGGTGTGGTGAGCGCACTGGCGCCGTTGTCCTGTGGCTGCTGTCGCATCATCCAAGTGGATGCACACTGGTGGTGGTATGGATTGTGAGGCACTTTGGGTTTATGGCCATACACAATAAATGTGCTATAAAAATACACATTATACTACATTATATTACATTACAATTCGGTGGGCACCCTCTTACGTCACATTATTGTGGGCCTCAAAATAGGAGGGATTAATATCCTATTTTAACATCAGGAAATAAAAAAGAGACGTATTGTCTTTATATCACTCCAATATGACTGTGGACACACTATACCTACATACAGTTCTGTCTAAACAGCTTCCAAAAGATGATTTTCATCATAGCTACCCTTAAAGTCATGCATAATCAAGGAAACTGATATACCATATAATATTACATAGAAATCCAAATTTTTCAGATTACCTCAGAGTGTTTGTGGAATAAATTTTGCTTTATATATGCTATAAAGCCACTAAGATATGTTTATGAATCACTAAGGAAAGCCGGTGTGGCTGCAGGACAGAGAGTTTTTGTTTGGAGTTTCATTAGTAGATTGGCTGCTGTTGATGTGAATAATGGCTGTGGTTAATGCAGCAGACAGAACTATAATTTACATCCACACAGCCTTCAGCTAAACCAGAAGGCAACTTATAAATTATTGAAGTGAGAAAGAAAGAAAGAAAGAAAGAAAGAAAGAAAGAAAGAAAGAAAGAAAGAAAGAAAGAAAGAAAGAAAGAAAGAAAGAAAGAAAGAAAGAAAGAAAGAAAGAAAAGTTACTTCAAGTGTACTTATATTTTTCTTTTAAATGACATTGAAAAAGGAAACAATTTTCACTCAGAATTTGTATAGTAAATTACAAAGAACACCATGTACCATACTGAATTAAATGTGAAAATGTGAAAGACTTTTAAAGTCTAAAATATAATTTTTATATTTTATATTTTTATATTATATTTAAAAATATTTGACCAAAAATATTTAAAATTTAATTGTACTTTTTTTCTTTTGCTTCATTTTGCGAAGTTGTATTTAAGTTGTGTTTGAATTATTAAATTTTCCCCCTCACTCATTAATTTTTTTAAAGGGCACCTACTGTATTTTACCCCTTTTACAAGATGTGTATGTAAAGTTTCAGCTCAAAATATCCATCACACAATTTATTATAGCCTCCAGAATCTGCCCGTTTTAGTGTCTGAATACATTGAAGCTGTTTTGTAGTCTGTGGCTTTATATGCAAGTTGCTTCTCCCCACCCACCGATCTGACCTGCATGTCTGTTTCTCATGCGTTATATCAGATAAACAGCAGTCAGTAATAGAGACAGACACGGATGAGGCTGAAATAAGGTCATTAGTCCAAAAATGTTTATTTGATGTATTTGTGGTGGAGTCACTGCAAGTCTTTCTGAAACGATGAGTCACACACAAATACCATTCGCAGTACACACACACACACACACACACACACATTTGTATGTGCATTTACTGACATCGTGCAGCCATGGTGATTATACCGGTTAAGAATTAAAAAGCGATTTTACTGTCTTTATTGAAAACACACTCTGTTTTAAAAAAGTTTTAACCTTATAAAAATCACAGAGAGTTGGAACAGATATTTTATTCCCAGTTTTCCCAGTTTATTTGCAAAAAAAAATGTTCTGTGGACGTGTATACACAATATTATAGAAACATGGTATCTGTCAATTAATTTGGTGGGCGGGATCCTATTTTAAGATCAGGAAATTTAAAAGAAAAGAGACTTGTTGGGTTTATATCACTCCAATATGATAGTGGACACAGTATACCTACACACAGTTCTGGTCAAACAGCTCACAAAAGACGATTTTTATCATAGGTGCCCTTTAAGCAATTAGCTATGTAATGTAGAAACATTATATATGTATATAGAATATATGCAGAGAGAACATGCAGACTCGAGCCAGCGACCTTCTTGCTGTGAGGCGACAGTGCTAACCACTGAGCTACCGTGCTGCCCTTAGTGTGTGTGTTAAACCTCAGATTATATTCTATACAGTAGGTTTGTTTTCATTGTAAAAGAAGAAAAAAAGCCTAATTTAGGCAGAGTTAGTCACTTGATAAATGGCAGAGAGCATAAAAAAGTCATTATTTGTTGATAAATACAAAGTTAAGCAGTTAGCGCATATATTAGGCGCTTAGCGTATATTGATCTCAAGGTCTCCGGGGGGCACTAGCTTAGCGTGACAATGGCCAATCAAAGCTATTTCAAGCTAAACACATTACCAGTGATTCATTACCCCTTATTCTCAGTAAATCTGTTGACCAAGGCTGAAAGTCCCTTGTTTACAATTAAAGTGGTCCATTAAGACATCAGGTCAAGGTGTGAATCAGTCAATGTAACCAACACTGTTGAAAGTGGATGAGCAGTAATGCAGTATTTTATTGTTTAAAATGTCAAAGAACATTTTTGGGTTTCCCAAAGAACCTTTAAGGAAGTGGTTTTTGAAGTAAGAAAAACTAACATTTTACAAATCAGGTATGTACTGCAAAGCACCGCCTGTGCAATGCAATATTTACATAGATGTTAAAGCATACAGTAAATACCAGCAAAGAATTTTAGGGTGTATAGAAGCACAGTGATTTAAGCATGTGTTTGTGTCTGTACAGTTGCTTCAAAAGAGTTTGGACCACAATGCAAAATACTATTGGATTTGTATTAATGTTCTGTTTTATATGCAAATGTATTTTTTTAGATGAGTTCAAATGATAGCCAATAGAGTTACTGTTTTTTGTTTGTTTGTTTGTTTGTTTGTTTGTTTGTTTGTTTGTTTGTTTGCTTGCTGTTTCCTCCAAGTGCTCCGCTTTCCCCCACAGTCCAAAGAGAACCAGTGACCTTCTTGCTGTGAGGCAATCGTGCTACCCACTGCGCCACTGTGACGCCCTGAATTAAACTTGTGTATGATTATTGATTGTCACATAATCCTCAAGATTATGTCCATTTCTAGTATACCTAGAAAGAGCTTGATTAGCTAGATCAGGTGTGTCTAATTGGGGTTGGAGCTACACTCAGAAGGAGTTTGGGCAACCCTGCTCTGCTAATAATGCCCACAGCAAAATGTGCTTTGAAAGTAAATTCAAGTACAAACACGATCAAAATGTGCTACAATCTACAAACATGGCAGATGCATGAGATAGACGGTTAAATGGAGAGGCTTTTGGTGCCTTCATGTCGGATAAATTGTATTTATGAGTTAAATGTACATGAAAAACACCACAAAGTCATTATTACAAGAGGGAAAATAAAGATTTCTTTAAGCCCTGAATTTTCTGTGCATTTTCATTTGTGTTAATGAGGAAAAATGGTGGAATTTAGGAGTGCAACATCTGTCAGGCTTGTCTGGATTGTTCTTTACAAAAAAGCTTTTTGAAAGTGAAGGGTTGTAATTTAACAATTATTATATTTTTATAAGATTAACTTAATGGCTATAGAAATTATTAAAAAATATATTAAATCTTAATTTTCTATAAGCAGAATTAACAAACCCTGCTTTAATTTCTTGTAATCTATAAAACATGTCCACTGCAATCTTGTGCTGACAAAAGTGACTTGAACGCAGCTGAGGTCGTATTTATGACTTGTCAACTCAGAAGTATGAACTTCCCAGGAGAAACATGTCATTTTATTCCCAGAACATATCATTAGAAAAAGATGTTTGAATAATTGTTACTTAATATCTAACCAAATGGAAAAAATGTATTTCAAGTTTTGTGCATTATATTTCATCTGCAACAACAATGTGAACTTTTCTAAAGATGCGTTTGATCATTAACTTGTTAAATCATAATTATGCTAACACCTAAGGAAATTTCTCTGCATGAAAGACTTGAGAATGGCAGATTAACATGCTGCTGCATCTCAGATATGGCAGGAAATTAAATATGAAAGAAATGTGGATGATGCAACAAGATGATTGACAAGATGCATAACTAAGCAAAAGAAGGGTTTGTTAACAAAAAAGTTGTATGTTCCAATCTTCTGTAATAGACTCAAAAGGTACATTTGTTTAGGATGTAGTATAAGTGGGCACATTGGGAAGATGCATGTGAACCACTGTAAGAAAAGCCACTCTGTTGATGTGCTATAGCATTATTCACACATACAGGGAGTGTAGTTATTAGGCAAGTTGTATTTTTGAGGATTAATTTTATTATTGAACAACAACCATGTTCTCAATGAACCCAAAAAAACTCATTAATATCAAAGCTGACTATTTTTGTAAGTAGTTTTTAGTTTGAGCTATTTTAGGAGGATATCTGTGTGTGCAGGTGACTATTACTGTGCATAATTATTAGGCAACTTAACAAAAAACAAATATATACCCATTTCAATTATTTATTTACACCAGTGAAACCAATATAACATTTCAACATTCACAAATATACATTTCTGACATTCAAAAACAAAACAAATCAGTGACCAATATAGCCACCTTTCTTTGCAAGGACACTCAAAAGCCTGCCATCCATGGATTCTGTCAGTGTTTTGATCTGTTCACCATCAACATTGTGTGCAGCAGCAACCACAGCCTCCCAGACACTGTTCAGAGAGGTGTACTGTTTTCCCTCCTTGTAAATCTCACAATTTATGATAGACCACAGGTTCTCTATGGGGTTCAGATCAGGTGAACAAGGAGGCCATGTCATTAGTTTTTCTTCTTTTAGACCCTTTCTTGCCAGCCACGCTGTGAAGTACTTGGATGCGTGTGATGGAGCATTGTCCTGCATGAAAATCATGTTTTCCTTGAAGTATGCAGACTTCCTGTACCACTGCTTGAAGAAGGTGTCTTCCAGAAACAGGCAGTAGGACTGGGAGTTGAGCTTGACTCCATCCTCAACCCGAAAAGGCCCCACAAGCTCATCTTTGATGATACCAGCCCAAACCAGTGCTCCACCTCCACCTTGCTGGCATCTGAGTCAGACTGGAGCTCTCTGCCCTTTACCGATCCAGCCACGGGCCCATCCATCTGGCCCATCAAGACTCACTCTAATTTCATCAGTCCATAAAACCTTAGAAAAATTCAGTCTTGAGATATTTCTTGGCCCAGTCTTGACGTTTCAGCTTGTGTGTCTTGTTCAGTGGTGGTCGTTTTTCAGCCTTATTTACCTTGGCCATGTCTCTGAAGTTAAGTTGCCTTATAATTATGCACACCTGATATAGAGTGTTGATGTCATTAGACCACACCCCTTCTCATTACAGAGATGCACATCACCTAATATGCTTAATTGGTAGTAGGCTTTCGAGCCTATACAGCTTAGAGTAAGACAACATGCATAAAGAGGATGATGTGGTCAAAATACTCATTTGCCTAATAATTCTGCACTCCCAGTATATGAGTTACTGTAGATGTATAATCAACACATCATATTATCAGCACAGCATATGGGCATACATTTCCAAATTGATCAATAGCTCATGACTGTGACAAATAGGAAACTTGCATTTCAAGCCATTATGGACCTCTTTATAGAACATTCCTATAACATTTTGCATCCCTAGTTTGGCCAGTTAAAACCCATTGAATTTTTTTTGTAATTGAATTACGAAACATCAAGCCAAATTGCCAAAAATTATGGAAAGATAGCACAAGTACACTTTTAATCAAAAAATATGTTTGCTAGGTTGAAAATCATTTAATAAACTAAGAAGCTTTAGCCCACTGATGACTGTTTTAAAGTGCCACCACACAATTAATAACAGAGTAATTAAACCCACACAGGTTAAGCAGAAGATGAGTAATGGTGATTCTAATCAAGAAATTAAGCAACTGCTTTAAAAAAAACAATAAAATGAACTCAGTGAAGCACACTGGAGTGTTTTTATTTAGCAAAGTCTGGTACAAACGCTTGAGAACTGAAAACTGACTGTAAAGAGAGAACATCTTCTCTGTTTATTTGCTGTAGTGCCAATAAAACACCACTGAAAACAATAAACAAGAAACCTCTGTAGACTCTGTGGTGCAGTTCCTGCAACACACTAATGCAATATGGGCTTCTGTGGAGCACTGCGGCTTTCATTAGAGCTGAGAAAGAGCAGGGCAGCAAAGAGGCAAAGCCACAGCCCCGGTGAGATCTCGAGTTGCCGATCCGCAACACTCCAGTTTCTCAAGTGCATTGATCTTGTGATAGACAGCCAGACAGCCATCTGCATACACCCGAGGGCCCACGTGGCCCCGAGCACTGCAGCATTCAGGGCTAAAATCAGACCACAGACACTTCCTCAAAGCTCTACATTAAATTAGATACAAACATTAGCAATGTAGGGCACTTAAAGACAGCGCTGTCACGATACCACCATTTCAGTAATTATGCATTCATTCATTTATTCATTTTCCTTCGGCTTAGTCCCTCTATTCATCAGAGGTCGCCACATCGGAATGAACCGCAAACTTATCCAGCAAATGTTTTACACAGCGGATGCCCTTCCAGCTGCAACCCAGTACTGGAAAACACCCATATACACTCATTCACACATATACACTATAGCGCATGTCTTTGGACTGTGGGGGAAACCAGAGCACCCAGAGGAAACCCACGCAAATGCAGGGAGAACATGCAAACTCCACACAGAAACACCAGCTGACCCAGTCGGGGCTCTTACCACTAAGCCACCATGTCATCCCCATTTCAGTGTTTAATAAATACATTTTATTAGTAATTAGTAGGCCCACACGGAATCTGCGCGGGCAATATTCCACAGATTTTCAGCAGATGTCCCGCAGATTTTAAGCTATCATTAATTTTGTTCATTTACTTGAGTAAATGTGTGTAAATCTATATTTATTCAGTTTTTAAATTAATTACTGTAATATTATTGACTAATATGAAAATGTTCATGTAATTTATGTACAATGCAGTTTATACAGTAATATTTTCAGTCTTTAAATAGATATATTATATGAGAGACTTGCTTTGTTTACCAAATAAAGTGGATCTAATTGGATTTGCATTTTAAACATTACATAAAAGCTAAAAAGATTAAGTTTTTAGTTACGATACTCCCAAAATAATTCTGCAGAAATCCACCGATTTTTACCAAAATTCTCAGCAGAAATAGCTAAAAACGTCCGCAGATTCCGTCTGGCCCTAGTAATTAGATATACTTACACTACAGGTCTGTCAAACACTTGATTCTGATTGGCTTATGAACAATAAGCTAAAGTAGTTCCAAGAAGATCTCAAAAAAGCAATATAATTGACTTCATTGATTTATTAGAAAATAATCCACACCCAAGGTGTAATGGCCATTCCACATAACAGCTCAGCCGTGCATTATTTTTCAATTAATTCAATGGCCTTTTATAATTTATTATTGCTTTTATAATATATTAAAATGTTAATGTTTGTTGCTATGTTTATCATAATGTCCGATATTGCAATTTCAATGATTTTAACATGGTTGTCACTGCTTGTCACTTTGCAGTATGTGCTCTACAGCATGAATTCTAAAACACAAATTAGAAATGTTTCCCAGTTCTGGGTTGCAGCTAGAAAGGCATCCACCGCGTAAAACATATGCTGGATAAGTTGGCGATTCATTCTGCTGTGGCGACCCCAGATGAATAAAGAGACTAAGCCAAAAGAAAATGAATGAATTAGATTAGGAATGAGTTATATAGAGAAAACAAGCAAAATATTTACAGAAACTTTGCAAAAAGTTTGAGCAGTCTAAGCAACATAACAGCAGGGATGCAAAGATGAAGAAGCTATTACTTTTACTTACTTTTTCTAATGAAAGCAATACAAAACACATAATGTAGGTGCAGGAGAATGCAACAGAATTTTAAAAAAAGTTTGCGAAGTCAATTCTAGCGAGTAGGGCTGGGCTGAGAGCCGTGAAAGAGGCACACCAATCTCGAGTCCCACAGAGAGGAGCTCCGTAAAGATAAAAGGAGGAGTGACTTCAGTGGAAGACAAGAGAGGACTAGTCCTGGGATATTTTATACATGATTGTCCAAAAACTGTAACTATGTTTAAATTATTTGTATAAAAACAAAATAATTGTTTTGGGAAAAAATAGAAGGAGTAAGTTTTCAAATTTAAACAACTCACTTAATAATAAAATGAATGAAAGGCAATTGTATTGCTTCTGCAGTATTGCATTTTGGTCAATAAGTGAAGTAATATCTGCGCATATGCAGTTTCAAAACAACACAGGAAGGAAGATTCAAACCCCAACAATCGCTATCATTATCAAAAGATGAAGATTGCAGTACTAATTGAAAAAGTGCACAGAAAGTTTTTCCCAATGTGAACACACAGGTGAGATTTTTAAACTTTTATGCATTTATATTGAGGCTGTGACAACATTTGAATCATTAATGTAACATACTCCCTTGTAATATCATGTTGTATATAACATTAACATTATAGTATTGTTATGAAATTGCCATGTTACCTGTGTCTTTTTCACATTATAGTTAGGAAGATTTATAGTTTTTTTTTATTCCTGTAAAATTTTATACTTGGTAAACTTTTGATATATATTCAATCCTCCAAATAAAGTTGCAACCGTTGGTAGTAAGGAATAGTTTCTCCATTTTAAATGAGTGTTTGGTGCATGTCAAGCAGTTTTATCAAGTTTTAATAACTTACATAATTAATATTAAAAGGTGGTGTTGGCACATAGCTATTTATTATCTAATGTTATTATTCAAGCCATTCATGTAACTAACTTGACTTCTCTAAAATAAATATTCTTTCTTTAATGTAACTTAACTCTGTTACGTGGAACCTGTTGACATAAAAAAGTTAATTAAAGCCAACATATTTTTTTGAGTGCAATTAGGAGGTAGTCGTCCGTAAGGATTTATTTTGTGTTTATTTTCTTTATTAAACTGTTAAAACGTTTGCCAGTTTCCTGCCTTCTTTTTCCCTTGAACAGTGAGTTTTGAACCTTGCTACATCATTATTAGAAAATGAAATGTAAGAATTGAGCAAATGATGATGAGTAACTAAACCAGACACAGGTGAACATAATCAATGAAAAGACAAGTAACGATAACAGCAAACTAAAAATAGGAACAAGGGAAAGAAGCATAACTCCTGTACTCAAAACTATACTGTGCAATGAATTAATTATTTACATGTTTATATTTTGAGGGCTATGGCAAAATTATAGTATTTGTATTTATTAAAAGTTCACACAGGACAAACTCTGGCACACTGTTGGGATTCCTACTATCTTAGACGTCTCTGTCTGCCAGTGGCTACATTGCTCTATGCTGTAAAACATCACAGAAACCTTTGAAACTGTTTATAGGGTGATCAGCCAAAATTTATGTAGCTCATTTATGTAGCAGTCTATCAGTGGATACCAGACCAACCTTACTGGAACAGAATAAATGCTCATATCATTATATATTTAATATTTAATATTAGGTGACCTAATGCTAAGTACTGGTACTTTTGACAACAATCAATGCACTGTCTAATTCACTTGCAGCTGGGTCTTTTTTTTGTATTTGGAGCGTAGCTGAAATGCTGTGTCAGATGCTGATAACTGTTCTAGCTTCTCAAGTCACTGAATTGCATTGACAGAGAATTCTCACTTCACAAAGTGTTTTGCTTAGTGTAACAACTCCCAAAAGCAGCAGAGGATTCCCACTATGTCATGGTGAGAAAGAAAGCAGCAAAGAGTAAGCATAAACAAACTGGGCCATCAAAACACATTGGAGCGGGTGGGAGAAGGAGGATGGGGAAAGAGGATGAATTTGCCCTAGAACAAAACACAAGAAAGAGATTCTGAGATACAGACATAACAAGAGAGGGGAGGCAGGGCCATGCGCAACACATCAAAAAGATCCTATAAGCACAAATACAGTACATGTTATATCACACACTTCAGAGAAACAATTCAACTATGTCACATGTCTGGGGGCTCTAAGCTGCCTTATGTGATACTAGACCTAGTTTACCCTTTAAAAAACATTTAACTGGCTTAAAAAATTGTAAAACTGTTAAAATAATTAAGTAAATGAACTTAACAGATCCATGTTATAATGGGTATATTCACTTTTTTAAGTAAAGTCAAGCTTTCATTCATTTTCTTTTCGGCTTAGTCCCTTTATTAATCTGAGGTCGCTACAGTGGAATGAACCGCAAACTTATCCAGCATATGTTTTACGTAGCGGATGCCCTTCCAGCGGCAACCCGCCACTGGGAAACATCCCTACACACTCACTCACACATACACTATGGTCAATTTTAGCATACCCAATTCACCTATACCACATGTCTTTGGACTTGTGGGGGAAGCCGGACCACCCGGAGGAAACCCACGCGAACACGGGGAGAACATGCAAACTCCACACAGAAATGCCAACTGACCCAGCAAAGGTTCAAACCAACAATCTTCTTGCTGTGAGGGGATTGTGCTAGCCACTGTGGCACCACATCGCCCGTAAAGTCAACAGGTTTACTTAATTTTTACAGTGTAAGGTAATGGTATTCATAAATTAATTTAATAAAATTATTTATTATTTATTTATTTTATGAATAATATAATCACACTATAAATAATTCATAGTATTATGAATCAGGTACATTAAATACAGCTTTACAAAGCAATTTAAATAAAATGATAAAGAAGGTAATATTAATGACTATAGAATACACAAGACAAGTCACTCATTTAGTTTTGATTGGGGAAAAATGTAACGATCAATATGGCAAAAAAAAAGCCTCGCCAACTAGTACAATAGCCAATCATCCATCTGCATAGACTGACATTTCTCCAGGGGAAAAGCTCAGACCAGACGTGTGCTTTTATGACAGTTCATGTGGTCAACAAACACACTGGAATCTCAGCTAATACTTGCTTCAACAGACAATAAACATATCCACATAAAGCTTGAAATCTCTACTTTTAAATGAACCAACTACACTTGGTGTTATTATTATTATTATTATTATTATTATTATTATTATTATTATTATT
>CAIGQZ010032640.1:3635776-3660813 GCA_903798205.1 Danio tinwini
TTATTATTATTATTATTATTATTATTATTATTATTATTATTATTATTATTATTATTATTATTATTATTGCAAAGGTCCATTTCAGCAGTTATTACTTCAGTGTTTATTGTTTACATTGTTTACAATTACAATGAAAAATATACAGTTAAAGTCATAATTATTAGCCCCCCCTGTTTATTTTTTCCCCCAAATTTCTGTTTAATGGAGAGAAGATTTTTTTCAACACATTTCTAAACATAACAGTTTTAATAACTTATCTCTAATAACTGATTTCTTTTATCTTTGCCATGATGACAGTAAATAATATTTTACTAGATTTTTTAAGACACTTCTATACAGCTTAAAGTGACATTTAAAGGCTTAAATAGGTTATTTAGGTTAACTAGGCAGGTTAGGGTAATTAGGCAAGTTATTGTATAACGATGGTTTGTTCTGTAGACAAACAAAAAATATAGCTTAAAGGGGCTAATAATTTTGACCTTAAAATAGTTCTTAAAAAAATTTAAACTGCGTTTGTTCTAGCCGAAATAAAACTAATAAGACTTTTTCAGAAAGAAAAAAATATTATCAGACATACTGTGAAAATTTCCTTGCTCTGTTAAACACCATTTGGGAAATATTTAAAAAAGAAAAAAAATTTAAAGGGGGGCTAATAATTCTGACTTTAACTGTATATAAACATAAATACATACTGTACATGCTTACGTTCATACATACATTACTACATAAAAAATTGTATATTTATGCTAGCCAAATTACCATTTCGTAATAAAACTATATTTTGTTATATTAATATTGCATTATTTGATCAAAGAAATGCATCAAACATTCCCCAACACAGTTTTAAAGGCTTTTTTGACTCAAGTTAAATTCTTAAATAATTGTATGCAAATAAATATGAGTAATGAGTAAGTCCCTGTCCGTTTCAAAGAACATTTCAGCTATTTTCTCCTAGTCTTGTCACCAGAGAGCGGAGAATTCTACAAAAGTACACAAGACACTTTGTCTTTATGAGAGATGGATTTCGGTAGACAAGTCCAGTGAAATGGCATTAAGGTCTATGAAAGCTGCTTTCCATGACTCTGTGAATCATTTATGGACTAGATTGTGGGATCCCTGGGGCCTCCATTAAAGCTCTGACACGCAGCGTGGCACTACTCCTCTTCCGCCTGCCTGCACAGGGAACCAGTCTCAGGGGCCAAATAGCTCTCTGCATTTTTATGGCTGAATTCACTAGTGGTAAGTGATCTCCCCTCGGGCTGGGAAAACACAATGGCAGGGGTAGAGTACAGCATCGCGGTGGTATTTTACACCCCTTCATGAATCCTCCTGAATAAGGTTGAGGTATCACTTTGTTGTGTCAGTGTCAAGTTCTAGGGTGCTGCTGTCCTGAAGCGATGCTCTAGATGTAGACTACACTGCCTGTGGAAGAAGTTGCTTACTAATCAGTTCTATGAAACGTTATATCTGAACTTATAATTTTACTGTAACAAATATAAAGTTTAAAAAAAAACTACTTCACAGCTTAAAGTCAGTAAATTAAAGATATTTAAGTTGGCATGAAATGTCATTTTTTGATGGGCATAAACAGTTAAAGTCAGACTTATTTGCCCTACTGAATGATTAGCTCTATTGTATATATTTTTTTCCTCAATTTCTGTTTAACGGAAATAATATTTTTTCAACACATTTCCAAACATAACAGTTTGTTCTGTGGACAATGAAAAAATATTGCTTAAGGGGGTTAATACTATGTTGACTTGAACTGTACATGTGTTTGAAACAGTACTGAAATTGTATTATTATTATTATATTATTATTATAATATTATTATTATTATTATTATTATTATTATTATTATTATTATATTATTATTATTATTATTATTATTATTATTATTATTATTATTATTATTATTATTATTATTATTATTACCTTTATTTTACCAGGAAAAGCACATTGAGATTAAAAATCTGCAGTAAACAGTTCACATGGATTTAACAAACAAACAAAAACAAATAACAGGTAACATCATTCTGTTACAACCCCAAAATGTCTAGGGCTGAGGTTGAACATAAATTAGCATTACAGTTAGCAGGTTATGATTTTAATGACCTTAAGGTTCTTTTATTGTGGGAAAAGGGGGGAAAGTTTGTTTATACAGGAAACAAAAGAATAGGAGCGCAAACAAAAATAGCTTCAGGGCTGAGCAAGGCCAAAATAATAAACAAGAAATTAACTAACTCCAATACGAAGATAACTTACCTAGAACCAAAAGAAATGCAGAAAATAAACTACAAATACTTCCCAAACTCTTTAACTAAACCAAGAAACAGGAGAAAAGGTCAGTTCAAAATAAATGGCATTTAGCCCCTACGGCGCTTAGCTTACAGCTTTATAATACAAAATATGGGTTTTACAGTCACAACAAGGAGTGGAGAGAAGAAAGATTAAGAGCACCTTAAAGTTCACAAATTTGCACAACTAGAAAAACACCACAACAGGTTAGTGAATAACAACGAAGCATTCCTAAAAAAACCTCTCCCCCCAGCGATCTGACTCTGTCGGTTTCCTTTTCAAAAGGTGCTGTGTTCTCTGAGCACCAACCACAGGACAGGACGAGAGAGAGAGAGAGAGAGAGAGAGGGAGAGAGAGCGAGAGAGAGAGAGAGAGAGAGAGCAGCACAGAAACAACCCACCAATACACTCAGGCATAACAATTCATCCATCAAAACACACATACAATGACAGTTAAAAACTATTCAGAACATCTACAGGTCGAAGTTTCAAACTCAAAATCATTTAAAATCTTTTTAAAAGCATGTAGTGAAACCAACTCTTTAAACTGCAACTTAGTTTGGAGATTATTCCATGCAAAAGGTGCTGCATATTTAAAAGCCTTTTTTCTTATTTCAATAAGCAGCACTGGTACAGACAATAAATAAACTTCTTGAGACTAAAGGCTAAATTAGAAAAAAATGTAGTTGATGTTCATGATTTTGGCCTTTGGGAACCGATTGGATTTGGAAGATGGGCAACGATAACAAAATGGAGGAAAACTGACCAGCCAGGCAGAAAAGTGACACGCCCTGATAGCACCACCCAAAAAGCATTCAATGTGACCATAAATAAAGTTGTTTCAAGGAGGGGTGGAAGGTTATGGTATTTGATTAAAGATTAAGAGGAATATATGAATGAATTGCACATACACTTTGTTTATGACAAGCAATACTATTTAAATAAAGTAAATTTAAATAGAGGGCATCACAGTGGCACAGTGGGTAGCATGATCCCCTCACAGCAAAAAGGGTGCTGGTTCGAGCCCCAGCTGAGTCAGTTGGCATTTCTGTGGAGTTTGCAGGTTCTCCCCGTCTTTGCAGGTTTTCTCCGGGTGCTCTGGTTTCCTCCACAATCCAAAGACATGCGGTACAGGCGAATTGAATAAACTAAATTGGCCGTGGTGTATGTGTGTGAATGCAAGAGTGGATGGGTGTTTCCCAGTGTTTGGTTGCAGCTGGAAGGGCATCTGCTTTGTGAAATATATGCTGGATAAGTTGGTGATTCATTCTGCTGTGGCGACCCCTGATTAATAAAGGGACTAAGCCGAAAAGAAAATGAATTAATGAGAAATTTAAATAGAGTAAATTTTGATTTCATGCCAACTTTCTAATGCGTGTGAGTTCATCACACAACAGAATTATTAGTGTTATTAAACACACAGCTCAATTTGAATAATTAAAAATATAAATTATATTTTTGATAAGTTATTAAAATCTATGAAAAATAAGCAGGATTCATTACTCTCAAATGCTGGGAGCGTGTCCACTGGCTGGGCTGAAACCATACCCACTTATGGTAATGCATCCATTTCTCAACTATCAAAAAATGCTACATACTAGGGGGGTCAAAATGAATTTTTTCTTCTGTGCACCGTGATGCAGACTCAGACTGTTCAGTATCAGTTTAGTAATAGACCCTAACCAGTTATTATGTACTGCCATCATTTATCTCAGTACCGCACTATATTGCGGTAGCTTACTATGGCGAGGGAGGCGAGCGTGAGTAATTAAAACACTACAACTACTTAAAAAACGCAGAGACTGTACATTTTATTGCATGTGTTGTTGCTGGACAGTCTTTCACTGACACTAAAGGTACAGCAGAAGCCCCTATTTCACTGCTGTGGAGAAATGAATGCTGTGAACTCCATTTCTCTCTCACTCTCTCTCTTACTGTGGACCTTTGAACTGCTGGTGTGATGTTACCTCTCCTCTCGGCTGTTACAGTGATACTTGTGGATTCACACATGAGCGTGTCTGCAGAGTAAATTTTCTCCACCGCGTCTATCACAGATCAGCTGTGATCGCCGCAGCCGTTTATCAGTGCCACTCATCTGTGAACAGTGTTAGAGCCAATCGCAGCCTTTTCTGTTGAGCGAGTGACCAATCATATGCGTTTAACAACTCGCTCGACAACACTCAAAAAGCAAGCGATGTAATATTTACCTTTGTTTATTTGCTTTAAATGCTCATGTTGTTTTGTGCATGTACATGCATTTTGTTTGATACATTCAAAAAGAGTGTTTTCTTTTAGCAGGTAAAATTAAAGGTACAGTTCATATATCTGACTGCTTGTATTAAAGGACAAATTTGTATTAAAAACAAATACACAGAAAATGTATTTCTAAATTATTTATTTTAATACAATAATTGTTGTGGTGTGAAGTAAAATATAAAAGTATGTATGGAAAGCACCATCAATATACTGTGATGCACTGAGATATCGAATTGAACCGAATCGATGGCATGATAATCGTAACCGAACGGAACCACGAGACCAGTGTAGGTTCACACGTCTACTACATACTGAATAAATGCTACTTATGCTAAATCCAGTAATGAGACTGAGTGGCTTTGTATATTGTTACAACCAGGTAAAATGCATTTGCATAAGGTCTGAATACTGTAGCTAGCTAGCAACGTAGACTTCAGTAGCGAATGGTGACAGTAACTCAAAGTAGAGCAGGAGAAACACTGACAGTGATATACAGTAGTTATCATAGTGTTAGGGGCACCTTTTTAGCCCTGCTAAAAAAAAAATCCTGAACATAGAACAAAACTGTTTAAAGAGCCCCTATTACACATTGAAAAGGGTCATATTTCGCTTTTATGGGTCTCCAACAGCATACTAATATGCCTGCAAGGTCAAAAAACACGTTCATGGTCTTATAATATGCATTTATTTTTACCTAATTATCCCAGCGACTCCCATATGAATTGTTCAGCGATTCATTTGTTCCCAAACCCCTGCTTAGCGCGAAGCTAATCTGCGCTGATTGGACCGATGACAGCCTGTTGCCATTGGTCGACAGCGTTCAGCGCGAAACAGTAAAATGCTCAGCATGGTTTATCAAGCCCCCGGGTCGCCAACATTGGTATAGGATCCGATCGCAGCGGACGCTCGAAACACGCTTTAAAGTAAACTTACTAACACCACAGTAAACAGTACCCGGTTCTCAACAGTGTTATTCCGACACCTCAGCACCGAAAGCAGTGCAGTTAAACACTAGCATATGTATGACACACATTCAGTTTTAATCCACACAGCTTCAAAAGCTAAACTATTCTAAACCTTGACCGCTGCACTTGTGCAGGATCAGCTAACGGTGGCCATAGGAATGACAAATGGCAGTGGAACGAGCTCACGAAAGCATTTAAATCTGTAAACAAAGCAGCACACGTCGCGTTTACAACGTTGCATTAGACGCGATATGAGAATATCAAGATTTAACCTGATACAGTACACGCAGTTACTAGTAACAAAACATGTAGATCATTTCTATTTGCAATCATTGCTGTGGCACCTCGTCCGCGAACTACTATATGATATATTACCTGTATTCTGCTTTTCTAAACGATCACATCCCCAGCCGGGAGGTTGTAGCATCCTCTGTCCTCTGATAAGCTATCTCTGCGGGCTCCTGCTCTCCATTCACAAGCCTTTTCAGTGCTGCTCACCAGCCCGAAGCCCAGCGTTCAGCAGCCTGCCGGTGTACCTAATAATTTGTCCTTATTTTTGCCTGCACCCCTGGTGTCTTGTCTGTCCATTACAAGATGAAGGCAGAAACTAATGCATGAGCTGAGTAGTGATAGATCACCCATTGTAAGCATGCAGATTTCTGAACGACTCCTTTCCCTCACACTTCCAATAATATCCAGGTTTACACAGCGTCTTCATGAGCGTCTTGCTGCTGTGTTAGTGGGTGGGGCCGCAGGTTTGAATTTTGCCGGGTCTGCGAGCGCAACCATTATGTTTCGTAACGACGTCATGCCGAAACTGCTGAAGATTTGTTATCAAGACTATTCATTTAAACCACTGAGTCGACTCTTTTTTTAGATGAATCAATAGTTTTAAAAACTGTCCACTTTCAGATTTAAGCTTTAGCTGGATATTTCACTTCACTAAGAGCTGTGATACACACTACATGGAAGGTCATTTTCAAAAACACATAATAGGGGCTCTTTAATGATTTTATTCCACAATTCAGTTCAACATACGTCAGAGTCTTTAGCTACTTCAGAATCAGTGTTTCAGCAATACATTTTTAACATTTAATGTGTTTAGAAAACCATTTTAAGAATTGTCTTTACACAGACTTTAAATGATGCTTAAATGTACGCTGTTATAAAATTATGGGTGATATTTCTGCGTTTATAGTCATAAAAATGTGTCAATTGACTTCCACTGTAATCAAAAAACTTTAATGGCCTTTAAAAGACATTTACAGGGGAAATAAACAAGATCAGATGGTGACTTATTGAGAATTTAATACCTTATAATTTAGTTGCCTCATCTTTGGCTATACAATGTCATTGGGGTATGAGAAAAATGTATTAAATTGTATAAATGAGATCGTACAAATTCATAGAAATTAGTCACTAAATTAAAAAGTTATGAATTGCTGTAGGATTGCTTTGGAACAAACCTCAGATACTGAAAAGGCATTCCTACAAATGATAAATAAATATCTATTATTAATGAACGACAAGGATGTGTTTGGCCTTGATGGTGTAAAAGATGAGTAAATTTATACATTTCAGACATCAGTGCTTACTGCACATTTTAGACCACATCCTTGAGGCCTGGAAGATTCATACAACACTTTAAAAATCAATAAGAGGTTGTCCACCATAGTTTAAGGCTGCAGAATAAAAACTCAAAAGCCATGTCAGCAACAACAGGAGGTCGATGTTCCGCATAACATCTTTCAGAGTGACCACATGGCATGTCCAGCTGACACCTCGCATCTCTCCCGTAGCGATGTGTTAAAGGTAATGTGCTATTTCTGTCAGTTCCTCCCACTGACCTGACCGCTCATTAACATAGAGCTGAGTGGGAGTGACTTCAGTCTGAGAAATCACACCATCCTGCCCACTCACTTCAGAAATACTGCCGACAGACACACAGCTCACTGCACTTTTTCATTGCCAGCAGATCCAGCAATGTTACTGCACACTGGAAACTTAACACAAGGCCTTATAAAGACCCTTAAAGCATTTATACATGTTTATGTGTATATACTGTAAACTCCACTCATACTATTCCATACTATTGTTTGGTATCTTGGATATCAAGCATCAGCCTGTGCAAAAACGTATGCTTTTCTCCTATGATGGATGCACAACTTACAGAAAAACATGTAAACAATTTTTTCCTTTTTCTTTAGGTATTTATTTACTTTGAAAGAAAGTAACCAACCAAATATAAATGGTTGAGAAATGTGCTCATTAGACAATACTTAGTGAAGTTTATTTATAAACTAATTTCGAGAGGATCACATGTTTTTGATTGCTTGCGGCTGGTCCCGCATTATCCAATTTATGATTCAACAATCAGACGATTCTTAAGCCACTATAAATACCCTAAGTTCCATATAACAGCCATCTTCATTTTGAAGAATCCCCCTTCCACCCCTACTCCTCCTCCATTCCTAGATGGGTGACATGGTGGCCCAGTGGTTAGCACTGTTGTCTCACAGCAAGAACATCACTGGTTCTAGTCCTTACCAAGCCAGCCGACGTTTTTCGAGATTTACCTAAACTCAAACTCCCCTCTCACCTTGCAAACGAGAGGGAGCTCCGGGCTCGAGGGTCTTATGAGCTCAGGGCTTTCTCCAGGGACAGGATGCCAAACAAGCTCTATAATCAATCATCAGCTAAGTGTGAATTCTTGAAATTATATTTTTATGCTAGTTTTTAGGACAGTAGTCTTTCTTCATGCCCAGTTGTCCAGTTAATGGAGAGTTTGAATGATGTGTTTTGCAAAATGAAAGACTGACTACGAATATATTAGCAAATATCAAGCAGTCAATCAATAGTTAAGAACTCTTGAAAACTAGAAAGATGAACTACCAATGTATTATCAAGTATCAAGTCATCCTACATTTGACAGTTGAGCAATTCCAGTGTTATAGATGTGACATTTGCAGTAAAAACTTAAAACATAAATTCACATAGAAAGTATATTGTAGAAACATATAGAAACACACAGAAACACATAGAAACATTATATTGACACATCTGTTTATATTTTCCAAAACAACTAACCACAGAGTTAAGGGACCAGAAAAATATCAATCTGTAAACATTTTTTATACTTACAACGAGGAAAATAAACTTGCGTTATGGATGTAACAAAAAATGTTGTGCGTTTTTTCAGTGTACAACATACTTTGTAGAAATTCTGTCAATTAAACTGCACAATCCAAAAGAAACAATGCAAATCAAACAGATATGAGTCGGCTCACTAAAGAACAAACATTATTTTATTTATTTATTTATTTTTTGCATTTATGGGAAAAAAGTGTTGTTATGAATGTGACACCTGTGAAATTGCCACTTGTGTGATTTTCGCAAATTAAATATAATAGTTTTAAACACTGACAGATACATTTATGAGTATTTTTAAAGTACTGTAAAATACTTGCTTACACAAAAAAAATGTAGAAACGGTTTCTCTATTTTGGTGAAAACTTAATTTTTTTTCATGGCAAGGTTGACATTTACATGGAATTGCTCAGTTATAAATGTTATAAAAATTCACAAACAAAATGAATGACTTGTGCATTAAGTATATTTACAGTGACAGTGTTTTGCAAAATGAAAGACAAATATATTGCCAAGTATCAAGACACCCTACATTCAAAATAAATCATAAATAAGTCATACATTTTGAGGATAACCAAAATTTTAAGAATTTCCAGATGAAAATGAAGACAATTATGTGGAGCAGAGCTGCCACAGCCAAAGCTACAGTACAAGTCTTCCTGCCATAGCTGCCTAATCCAGAAAAGTCTGTCCCAGCTCCCAAGTCACCAAATCTAGAGCCAGAGATGCCAGATTCTGAGCCACCACCACAAATGTAGAACCAGTGTACCTGCCAGTGACAATTCCAGCCCTTGAGCATGACCCTCTGCAGTTGCCAACCAAGCCCTGATGGCTCACCACAGGCCTCAAACCTTGCAGGTACCACCCACACTACCTATCCTACTGATGCCGCTTGGTCCAGGACTGCCTCTGCTCTACTCCATCTCCACAGACACACACACACTAACTATACAGTTAAAAAAAGAAAACTCAAGGAGAGTATTTTCTTCATTGTCTGGTGTGTGTGTGTTCAACTTTGTTCACCCTTCAGTGTTCCCTTGTGCCACACCTTTCTTAATCCCCAAGTTACCCAAGTTTGTCTCCAACTAATGGTTTCTGCCCCTTGTGTGCTTGTCAGGCCCTTTGTTTTGCTTGTGTTTAAAAGCCTTTTCCAGTCAGTGTTAGTCTGTGAATGTAATTTTTGAATATGGATGTCGGTGGAGTTTCCTAACTTGTGTTTCCAACACTTTCTTTGTTTTTGTATTTTTTGAGGGGGGATTTATGGAATAAATCATTTTAAACTGCTTTTGTATAATGGCAACAAATCTTTTCTTGCCCTCACATAACAAGTAAACTAAAACTAGACAGACAAACTTCAAATATATTACCAAGTATCAAGTCAACCTACATTCAACAGTCATAAATAGGATGGTCTTGCGCATTAAGTAGATATTTACATTAACAGTAGATTTTTCAAGATGGAAAGTAACATATGTCCTACTCATTTCTTGTGACTTTGAGGTTTTCTGACAAAAGACTACACCTACTTCATCTAAATTTGTGCAGTAATGAAAACAGCCCAAACATGTACTCTAAATCTTGTGTGTACAATGTTTAAATTTTATAATCTGTCGTTATAAAATAAAAAAAAATACAGTCAGAATTGAAAGACATAAACCTACAAGGCAAAAAAAAGGCAATTAAAAAAGCAAAATGTTCAGAATTGTTTAACTATTTAGCATTTAAAAATATTTATTTATGAAATGTGAATGCAGATTTATGAGGGGAAAAAGCCTAAATTATAAATGTATTAACTGAATTGTGAGATTTGTATCATGTAGGAGAAAAATATCAACCCAATTCGAAACTCTGACAGTCCAATCATCTATGCTGATTTGCATCCAAAGAGCTCGTTCAACTAAACTCCAGTCATTTGCAACTATGTTCTCTTCTTCAATGCTAGGCTATAGTATTTTGCTCAAGAGTGCAAAGTAAATGAGGATGTTTCAGTGGGTGTTTTAAAGCTTTGGGAAGGTTATCATGCGTGGGAAGCAGAGCTCCTCATTGTGTGTTTGTAAGGATAAGAAGGGTAGATGGATACTAGATAGAGAAACACATTTCCTGCATTTTCTCATGAGATGAGTCAACTGTTGAAGTGAGTCAGCTCCCAGAACTCTGTTTCTACATGACGCCATTGTTCATCAATGCCAAAGATCAGCCAATATCATAATCTCATATGCCACATGCTTAAATATTGTTATTGTTGACTAAAATTTCAACTAAACTGAAATATTTGTTAAATTAAGTTATGAAATGAAAATCTGTAAAGTTGCCTTGCAATTAAATGAAATGGTAACAGCTAAATTAAATCTCAATAGCACAAAATACTAACAAGTTAATTGAAATACTAAAGATGAGATAAGTAATGTTAATTATAACAAAGGAAATTCAATTAGCTGGTAAAGTCTTATGGATGCTTGCTTAACATGTTTTTACATTGTGAACATGAACTAGCATTCTGCTACCATGTTCATCACAATATGAAATTGTTAGTGTGAATTAAACATAAAGCAACATGTTGTATTTTTAAATGTACATCTTAATATATTGATAGAATATTGTTAGCATGTTTGATATGTTTACTGGATTTAGTATGTGCTAACAACAAATCAAAATGTTATTAGCTTGTTTCTAAGAATCTTCTTTTTAAACTTCATTTAAAAAAATCAACACATGATTCTTAGCATTATTTTTGTTAAGCATGTTGCTAAATGCTATATTGTTGCTAGTCGGACTTGACATATAATTGTTATACAATGAATTAGCAATTTGCTAACATGATAAAAACATGTCGCTACCATAGTTAGCATATCATAAGTTGCTAACATGTTTTTAGCGTGGTTAACATTGTTAGCATATTGCTTTCTCAAGCCAACAAACATACAAGAAGTTTATAAACGATATTTAACCAACACATATAAAGATGATTTCGGGGTTGATAAAGTTTCAAATGTCATGTTTATTTCAATGTGAGAATGGCAGCACGAGAAGGTCCACATTGCTGTGTGGAGTTTGCATGTTCTCCCCGTGTTCGCGTAGGTTTCCGGGTGCTCTGGTTTTCCCCACAGTCCAAACACATGCGCTATAAGTAAATTGGATGAACTAAATTGGCCATAGTGTATGAGTGTGTGTGGGTGTTTCCCAGTAATTGGTTGCGGCTGGGAGGGCATCCGCTGCATTAAACGTGCAGGAATAGTTGGTGGTTCATTCCGCTGTGGAGACCTATGATAAATATGGGACTACGCTAAAGGAAAATGAATGAATGAATGTTTCCTAGTAATTATTTACTGAAAAGATCCGGTATTTCAAATATATAGAAATTGTAAGCTGAATATTAAAATATTTTACATAGTACATTTGTAGAAAAAAAATATTTTAATAAAACGTTGGCTGTTAGAAAGGTTTAATGATTGCAAAACGATCATTATGGATAATAAATGTCAAATTCCAGCACATCTCAATAGTCTCCTTTTGCAGATCCCACTAGACTCACTGACCCTAGTTTGACACCCCCCTGGTACACTGCATAAGATGATTGCACTGCTATGTGAGTATAAATGATTGCAACAGTGATGTAGCATCCACACAATTCATTTAAAACCCATTGCATATGAACGAATATGAAGGGTTTGGGGAATATTGAAATCCTGCAAATCACAGCTGGCTCTGGCTTGGCAGGAACAGGGGTATTAAAATAGCCGTGGCTGCTCAAATGCTCTTAATTATGCAGAAGGAAGAGTGGGCCTCCTGCTTGAGCCACAGCGGGCAACACAGACTAGTGACACGACTTCTCATCCGTCACACAGCGACAGTGCCCATTACAACTGCCCACGCTCACACACACACACATACACGCACGCACGCACGCTCACACACACAACAGACACACTTTCTGGCTAAAATGAACTATTGTGGTATAGTTTGGGATTGGAAGATGGGATCAGTAAAGGAACTCGAACGTAGAAAGAATGGCGCTACTCCACCATGAGGCTATTGGCACCAACATGTTTTTTGTATTTTTAATATATAAAAACCATTAATCATTCCAAATTAAAGCATTAATCAGTACAAATTTATGTTAATTAATTTCAGTAATAAGGAATAGTGTCTTCAACAGTGTTTTTTCCAGCTGTGCCTGCCGCCACAGCTGGAAAAAATTCTAGAGGAAATATTGATCTACTCTTAACACCAATCCACTTCTTTTCTTCAATGAGTTCAAAATAACAAGAATCCATTGCAAAAATGCAAGTCTCCGGCCTGCCATTCTGACTGTCTGTAGTAATAACGGGTGATTCGCAAATAAATCGTTTGTTTTAACCAAATATTTTAAGTGAACCGGTCGAACCAGTTCATTAAATTGAACGGAGCTGTCGTGAAACGGTTTGCGTCTTCAATAATTACTAACATACCGGATACTCCCTCTGACTCGAAATAAACCCATATCCTTAGACATTCAATTACTAGAACAGTACACGGACTCATCTACTGTTTAATTTATTCCTGTTTATATAAAGCGCTTTGAATGACCACTGTGTATGAAATGTGCTATATAAAAAAACTTGCCTTGCCTTGCCTGTGAAAAAGGAGACCTGATGATGATGATGAGGGCAAGTCGACTGTCTGTTCCCTCGCAGCACACTCTCACATTGAGTGTGTGATACAACCTGAGGTAATTTTTATTAAGCAAATGTTTTTTTTAAAAGCCAATTAAGCAAGGTAAAAAGTAACTTGCAATATATTACTTGTTACTTTGGAAAGGTAATATAATTATGTAATGCACATTACTTATAACGTGTTACCCCCAACACTGCTGGCTATTGGCTAAAAGTGACTTACAGATAGCATATGCAGAACACTAAAACACTCTACTGCTTTACATTTTAATAACTATAACTTGCACTTTTTATTCAGTTTGTTGTCTTATTGTATTTGTAACACTAAGCTATGGCATTGATTTGCTTTTTACTACAAAGACGCTGTTTTCGCACATAAGTAACACAGTAAACAACAGGACTCCGAAAGAAATGGTGACATACACAAACACTATTGTGTCGGTGGACTAAATGTGTTTGATGGGATGTTGTTCTGAGGATTCTTACCTGTCAAAATAAACCCTGATGAACAGCAATGAATGCATGTGTGTCTTCTTATTATGATGATAAATATGCACTCATATCTAAGCGTGTTCTGTACAACTTACACAAATTTAGCAAATATATTCTTTATAAGCTTCCGATTAAAAAAACAACTACCTACAATCACTGCATGAGGGCTGTAGCTTTAGACTGATGTATAGTTTGTAAATATTACTCATGTTCTTTTTGATGTAATCTATTCATTGACACTGAAATGTAAAAAAAACACAGCACCCCAGTGCATCCACATCCTGATGCTTGCTACAGAATTAAGCAAACATGAACTAAACAAGAACATTTTTATTAATTAACATAGACAAAGACTGATTAATATTGTAGCAAGTGTATTGCTCATTGTTTGTTAAATTTAGTTAATTCTTTAACTAATTTATTATTTCACATAATGCAATAACTAACATTACGTATGAGAACTTAAAGGGACAGTTCATCCAAAAATGAACATTTACTCATTGTTTACTCACCCTTAAGTGGTTCCAAACCTTGTTCCAAACTTTTAGAGATTCTTTCTTCTATTGATCACAAAAGAAGATATTGTGAATAAAGCCGAAAGCCTCTAACCATTGACTTCTATGGTAGGAAAAACAAATACTATAAAAGTCAATGGTTACAGCTTTCCATAATTTACCTTCTATCATTTTCAACAGAAAAAAAAACCTCATAAATGTTTGAAACAAGTAAAATGATGACAGAATTTATATTTTTACTTTATTATCATTATCATCACTTATTATTATCACTTTAATGTAAAGTATTACAATTATTTCCATGATTATGCGCCCCAAAAACACTATTTAACACACACAAATACAAAAATGGCATATTTTGTTATCTCCAGTCCATCATGCTTGGCTGAAGCTGTTCATCAAATGCCAACATCATCACTTCTCTCTTTCTTTTTGGTTGAGGGCAGCTCTATTTTGGAGGAAGTGGCCACATGTTAAGACAGCATTAAGTAACTCTGGATGACAGGAGAGAGTCAGGGCTCCCTGAGAAATGCATCCAGGAGAGACCCAAGGGCACGTCTATCAGACAAAACCAAACTCTGGCTGATGGCTTCATCAACCAGCACTACCTACCAGCACAGCAAACACATAAGCAATAAAATGCAGTCTTTCTTTCAGTCTCTTGCTCTCATATACTGTACACAAACTCTTGCAGATGCTGTCATATTGACATCATTCTGAAACAGCAGTGAAGTTTGAGCAAAGCTGTCTGATGCGTGTCTACAACAAAGCACATTTGGCCAAAAAGCACATGTGAGAAATTACAGTACATCTCTTACAGTACAGTTTTTAACAAAATATTACAAATGTTTGCATGCATTTTGGCTACTGGTTCTTTACAAACCAATTCCTATTGTTTTATCGATTGAGTGTTTTAGTTGTGTTAGTTTAGTTGGCTTGACAAAGTTGTCATGTAAAACATACCCTGTGTTGGAGGACAGCATTTCTATCCAATTTAGAAGGTTACTACTGGGCCGATAACACTATCGATATTTATTGACCGAACACCATTGTCAATAACAATAAAAAGAAAGTTCGATATGAAGATTCTGTATGAAGTTTCTGTATGAAGCGCTATAGCTTTATAAAAATGTGACTGCTGACTACGAGCCTTAGAAGAAATGCGAATAAGCTTGAGGTTATTTCCAATCAAGGTGCATGGCTTGATATGATGCAAGCGGCGCACACGTGACACGCATGCATTTTCCAGACACACCTAGTTAAAAACATTTCAGAATGCCACATGCGCACTGCGATTAAGGTACGTAGAACCAACCAATCTGTTTCACACTTTGTCTGCAATATACACATTTCGGTAATAATGGCAGTCAGACAAACACAGAGCACCCAAACACTGCAGTTCTTTTTCATTCTTTTAATAAGTAAAAACTAGTATCGGAACTGCAGCAATGGTTTGTTAATTGGTCATCCTCTAAGAAATTGGTTGATCGTCGCCTAATTATAATAGACGGCAGAGAAGCATGAGCTCAAATCGCATTGAAAAGAAAACCAAATCCACGTGCTTTCACATTTCACATGCTTTTAGATGCAACATGTGAACAGATTCCGGTTGGGTTTCACCACCTCAGGTCAGAATAACAACACACACGAAAATGAGTGCCATGACAAGCAGCAGTCAAGATGTTAAAAATAAAAAACCACTAGCTTTCCATCTGAAATATTTTTTTAGAGTAGGGCTAATATAGTCATTCAACTTCACAATATGTTGCAATATGCAATATTACATAATGATGGTTGGTTCCTTTACTTGAAAGCTTAGATTTGATGATAATTTGTTTTGTTAATAGAGTTTGTGGTTTACTGTGTAACTAATATAGACACCTTACAGATGTGGATCAACCTTAAAGTTTGCTTTGATTGTTCAGCATTTACACTATATCATTGCACACACTTTGTAACATTTTATTTATTAAGTTTGAGTATTTTTAGCACTAATGTTTATTTTATTATAAGACATATGAGACAAGATATTGTTTATTTTTTTCATTTGTTTTTGACTTTTAAAACTATTTGCCTTAGTAATGTTGGTAAATTAAAATAAAATGGTTTAAAAAAAATTCCAAACATTTCTGAATGGATTGTAAAAAAATATTCAATATTTATTGATACAGAAGGATTTTAAACATTATATTGCCATAATTTGTTTCCTGAATCGCCCAGCCCTGTGTTGGAATGCAGAAATCCTTTGCATAGAAAATATGCTGTCAACCATGTAAGAAAGAGGAAAAATGCTGATAAGCCCTATAAATATTTTATGCCAGTATTCAGTCAAACCTCATAAGTGCTACTAATTAGGATGGATAAACTAAACTCTTAACCATCACCACAACTTTTAAAATACATTTTCAATGCTACCTAAAGGAACAGTGGACCTACACATTTAAATGACCCCATAATCACCTCATTTATGTTAGATTGTGTAAAATAATTTGGTTAACACTTTAAAATAATGGTCTATTAGTTGATGTTAATTAATGTATTTACTAACATGAACAAACTATTAGAAATACATTTATTACAGTATCTATTCATCTTTGTTAACATTAGTTAATGTTGAAGTTAAATAACGTTACTTCTTGTTAGTTCATATTAAGTCATGGTGCATTAACTAATGTTAACAAGCCCAACCTTGGATTCCAGCAATGCATTAGTTAATGTTGAACTATGACTAATAAATGCTTTACAAGATTATTCATGCTTAGTTAATATTGTTAAATATATTAACTAACATTAACTAATGGACCATTATTCTAAAGTGTTTCCAGACATTCTCTACAGCTTTACTAAACAGCTGCTGAACTGTCCATGATGACACACAGAGACAACACACACACATATTAGTATTGGTGCTTTACAGAGACTCTCACAGGAGACCTGTAAGTATGATTTTGAAGCATTTGAATAACAAGGACATCCAGTATGTCCTTATAAACCACAGTATTAGAGTACAAATGTCCCTGTAAACCACCAAAACCCGTACACACACAAACAAACAAACATTTAAACAATTTACAAGACATAAATAACACAGACAAATTAGATGCATGTACAACATCACAGATCAATGGCATACAGAATGCTCAACACCATAATATTAACAGTGCTCAGAACAGGTGTTATGTATATACTGTACATAGCAGTGTTCCCGCCTTTTTTATTGCTGCTCATAATAGCATACAGGGAACAGAACAACACTAGCCATTTGGCCTCTCTTTTGGGCATCCCCAGATGTTGGAAATACCTTACAACAAGAGTATATGCATGTCCCAGTCCCAGATTACCAAATAAAGTCGAGTTCGCCACACCCGGGTCAGTAAATAACTATTAGGCAGCTTTTAAACCCTAACAAGCACTATTTAACACTTTACCAACAACCCAAAATGATGGTTTTACACTGCTTACATTTCTCAGAAGATATACAAATCTAGTTTTGTGTGCTGTCTTATAACCATGAGTTGGTGTAGTCATTAACACACACTAACTTTATTATCGTTCTCTCTGAGTGTTTAACATTTATAATAAAACACACTAAAGATGCACTGTAAAAAAAAACTAATTTTACAGAAAATATCAAAATTTTTTACAGTAATTTTTTATCATTTCAAATTATATTCAAAACTTCAAAAAAACAATCTCTTTAAATTAACAGTTTGACTTTCATTTTAGGTACTCTATCATTAAAGACAAATTACTGACATTTTTGTTTTTTATAAAGAGAAATTACACTATTATTTATACAGTATTTTTTCTGTTATTTTAAATTATATTCAAAAGTCCGTAAAAATTACAAACAATATCTGTAAATTAACAGCTTGACTGTTATTTTATGTACTATACAATTAATGACAAATTACAGCAATTTGTCTGTTTTATACAATAAAATTGCTGTATTATTTACAAACTGTTTTTTCCTGTTTTTTTGAAGTACATTTAAAATTACGTAAAATTAAAGTAATAAATTGTAATTGTAAAAAAAATAAAATAAATGTAAAAAAAGGTCAAATGACTGGCAGCTACGGCTGCCAAACAAAAAACATAAAATTACGCTAAAATTTATTTTGTTGAAATAAAGTGCAAAAATAATAAATTTACAGACATTTTCATTAAAATGTTTACAGAAAAACACTGTTATTTTACAGACTTCTCCTAGATTATTATGATCAAATCCATTTAATAAAATTACACAATAAAAGTTTTACAGAGAAACACTGTTATTTTACAGACGTTTCCTAGATTATTATGATCAAATCCGTTTAATAAAGTTACACATTACGAGTTTTACAGAGAAACACTGTTATTTTACTGACTTTTCCTAGCTTATTATGATCGAACACCATCGATAAAGTGACTGCACTAAAAGTTTAAGAGAAAACAATGTTATTTAAAAGAATTCTCCCTAAATCATTATGATTAAACACCTTTAATAAAATGCCAAGACATGCTCAAAGTCGTAATTTAACAGTTTTATTTTGGATCAAAAAGTCTGGAAAAACAACATACAAGATACAACTGATTAAAATTGACAACTTTAAAATTACAGTGGTTACATTTTATTGAATAGTAGGCCTATTTATGTAAAACATGTAGAGGTTTAAGTTATATGGAATGACTCAGTTCCAAATCTTGAATGAAACTGTAATGTAAAGGGGACGCTGACAAAGGAGTGCAGATCCAAATGCAAGTTTATTACACAGAGATGGTCAGGCCAGCAACAGTCAACACAGGGGCAAACAGGTGTATGCAGGGAATCCAGAGTCATGGTCAAATAACAAGCAAATGGTCAGTCCCAGTAGCAAACAACATAAACAACTAACAAACAAAGCAAAGCAAGAGAAACACATCATAATGTTCACAGCAACAGTATAACAAGACTTAGCAATTGGTGCTTTTAAAGTCCATGTAATCAGTTCATAACGATCCTCTGACTGTGTGTGTGTGTGCGCAATCAGTGGAATCAGGAACAGGTGCATGTGAGCGCTGCATGACTGGACCTGTAGTCCATATAATGCCAGATTTGTAGTTCTATGGCGATCTGCGTGTTTACCAGTGATCTACAAGGATTAGATTGCTGGTGATTGTGACAGGAACATTTAAACTACTACAGTAGTTTAAATCACATGATCATGATAGAAAAGGTTAATTTGCAATAAGTAAAAGGTACAGTAATTATCTCAATAAACTAATAATTCACATGGCTACTTAATAAATTAAATTAAATAAGTTTCAATTATTTTATTTTATTATGAGAAGAGTGAGAGAATTTTATGAGAGTTTTAAGGAAGAAATGAAGTAAAAAAAACAAACAAACAAATACCATAGGCAGTTTAGTGGCAATAATACAGAAGTATAGGACCAGAATGCCTGTGATCAAGGCTTAAACTTAACATCCACTAAGTGCCAAATAAGAGTAAAAATAAGTGTTGGTGAGTATGTGAAACAGTGTTACTCACCATTTGGCTGTTAACTCTGTCATTATTCCAACAATGTCTGTGAATGGCAAATGATTCAGTGTAATTATAAAACTGTATCAAAAAGTACTTTTTGTAATTCTAAAAAGATGTCATTTGATGTGCAACCCTGTGATGTCTTCATGTGAGCAGCTCAGTTTTCTCAACTCGGTTTGCTTACACTGTTTATACAGCATTTGAAAATGCAACACGTTTTAATGCCAAGCATCTTTGAAAAAATACAGTGAGACTGATGTTTAAGTATGTTGTCAACACACGAAAAGTGTTTCAAGCAATACAGTATGTTTTCTGCCAAAATAAAATTAATGGTGCAATGTTTGAAAGCAAAGAAAAAGCAAAAATATATTACTTAGATCATTTTACTTTAGAAATTACATATTTTTGTTATATAATAATAATAATAATAATAATAATAATAATAATAATAATAGTAATAATAATTTTCCCAGAGATGGGTTGTGGCTGGAAGCGCATCTGCTGCGTAAAATCGTGCTGGATAAGTTGGCGGTTCATTCCGCTGTGGTGACCCCAGATTAATAAAGGGACTAAGCCAACAAGAAAATGAATGAATGAATGAATGAATGAATGAATAATAATAATAACAATAATAATAATAATAATAATAATAATAATAATAATAATAATAATAATAATAATAGAAACTAATTAATAATTTTGTACAACTGCAGTTAGATGTTCTTCCAAGTTGTTCAGCCCTATTTATTGATTGATTGATTTAAATAATGCAGTTTCATTGCCGGTAGGGTGCACCAACATTTTCATTTAAAAATACATTTTTTGTCCGAAAGAGAAAAATGGCCAAAAATATGAGCCAAAAAACAATTTGCTTCACCATCCAGATGGTATGAAGCCGCTTTTAGACCAGACACAAAAAGTGCTATGAAACCCATTCATTTCAATGGTTTGCCACGCAAAGCTGGTTTGTTGCTGCACCAACCAAAGTATGATAGCAGCAGAGTGCACCATTGACTATAGTTTATGCTCTGTGGATATTTTACTCACGTACATGTATACATGTGGTGCAGTGGGTAGCGCTGTCGCCTCACAGCAAGAAGGTTGCTGGTTCGAGCCTCGGTTGGATTATTGGCATTTCTGTGTGGAGTTTGAATGTCCTTCTTGTGTTAGGTTTCCTCCGGGTGCTCAGGTTTCCCCCACAGTCCAAAGACATGCGGTATAAGTGAAATGAGTAAGCTAAATTGTCCGTAGTGTATGTGTGAGAATGAGAGTGTATGGGTGTTACCCAGTGATGGATTGCAGCTAGAAGGGCATCCGCTGTGTAAGACATATGCTGGATAAGCTGGTGGTTCATTCCGCTGTGGCAAGCCCTGATTAATAAGGGGGCTAAGCCGAAAAGAAAATGAATGAATGAATGATGAACATGTATATTCTACTTGTATACAGCATAGACTGCATAAATATATATGCATGAACCACACATGCTCCCTGGAAAAGCTAAATCTGCTCAAATTATGCACCGACAGAACATTTTTCTCCACTCATTGATTAAACCTGTTTTTTAATAATATATAGATATAATAAAGTTCCTGAGTTAATGTTTTGAAATCTTTCAATTTAAATTTATTATTTTTAAATTTATTATTTAAAAATTATTATTTCATAAAAGAATAAATACATATTACAATGCATTTTGGTTTTGTTCTTTGCCAAGTGCATCCAGAATGTTTGGCTTTGGTTTTTAGCCTGTAATTGGCAAGTGTGGCAAATTCTTTTAATCCCTATCTGTGATTGGCTCTTCATAAACAAGCACTCCAATGTAATTTGCAATGTTGCTTTTCAGTTAGGAAAAAAGGCAAAAAGTGACTCTCTTCTGAGACTGTTCTTCAGCATGCAGTATGTGGCGATTTTCCTCATTAGCACCCAGAATGCCTACTGTCTTTTTGAAGGAAGAAACTTCTTCTTTGCCATATTTGAAAGATATTTTTTATTTTTGGATAAGATTGCTCATGGTTTACTGAATGAGGCTTGTTCTGCCTTTCCCCATCTGTTACATTTGTTCTTTAAAAAAAATCCACAACAAATGACATTATTGACAGACTAAATCAATAGAATAAACTTGATTACTGAAATGTGAAAGAAGCCAGTTCCTTGAAGATTTTAGGGACTTTTAAAAAATAAAGCTATAACATTACTTGCAAAATGCACTTCTGAACCACCACCTAGGCTATATGCTTTTTTATGCTGGCATATAATGAATGAATGAATGAATGAATGAATGAATGAATGAATGAATGAATGAATGAACGAATAAGAATGTTAATCTGTTTATGCTGCTTTTAGTGCATGTTTAACACTTTTTAAATATAGGATTTCTATGTATCCAGATGTGTATCAGTGCAATCTCTGAATGAGTGACGAGTGTTTATGCTCTTCAGTGCTGTGTATTTCAGCACATAATAGAACAGCAATTAAACTGACAGCAATACTATTCGTGGCAGTTATTGTTCATATTTTCATTTTTTATCAACAAGTGGATTCAGAGATGCCACATCAACAGCACCGCCATATCTCAGTGTTTATATAAAGACTTATCACATCTAGGAAGATGAACATGGCTGACTGAGTACTAAAAGCCTGGTATCATGGTTTAGTTGTTGTTGTTTTTTAATACAGACTTGTTACCAAAGTACTGAATTTTTTGACAACAATATAAATGACAAAGTTTGTTAAGGTCAAAATAACTAAGACATTTATTTCACTGCAAAGCAACACAAGAAATGCTGCAAATGTTGTCACAAATTTAACTAAAGTAACCACAAATGCAGTTTTAGGCTGCAAAAATATGTAAAATGTCTGGTGAAATCCTAGAGGGAAGTCCTGGAGGGAAATCACTGGGAAAACAATCATGAAGCAAATAAATACAAGCCTGTTCTGCATAAAGCGCATGCGACAACAAGAGGGGGGAAAGTGAATGAGGAAAGGCTGGGTGTGACAGGGCCAACATTCACCCTCAAAGGGAGGTTATCACGTTATCCGCTCCTTATGAGTGGCAATTATGCAAATATGAGCTGGAATGGGACCAGGACAATTAGGCACAGTGGGTGTCTGTGCATACATTACAAATGAAAGGGCAGAGTGAAAGGGCCAGAGAAGAGGCTCTGTGCAGCGAGTGGGCAGCAGCTGAGGATGAGGGAGGAGGGAGGACGGTCTAATAACTGTACCAGGCTTTAGCTATTGTTTACATAAAGCACAGGAGCTTTCAGCAGACCACAGCTTGCAGACCAGTCAGTGCAAACGCACTTTTATTAGATTCAGATATCATACAGTTATACTACATCTAAAAAATAACACAGTGTCTGTGTAAATCTAGATGTATGTTTTTAAAGCAAATATTTTAGTAGTATATTCAAATTTTATTCTAATTAAAATGACTTTATTCTCACATATTGCTAATATTTTTATTATTCTATAATTTTATTTTAGCAAACATTTTTAGAAATCATTTTTCCAGACAGAAATCATTCTAACATCATTATTTGGTGCTGAAAAAATAATTTCTGCATTCATTAAAATATGAAAAACAAGAGCTTGTAGGTCATTTTGCGTTACCTAGATCTCAAGAAGATATTTGTTTCCTTCCCAGAAATACCCCCTACATCACCCATTGAGAATTTGTTTTGAGTTGAAAGCAAAGAGAAAACAAAAACAAAAAAACCCTGCAAAACAGAATTTAAAAAGGAATATTACTTTTTAAAAAGTCTTATTTGTCAATTTATTTTGTCATTTACATTTTAAGTCAAATGATGCTAAACCTAATGCTAAATATTTTCTTTGTAAAAACACATTCACTATTGGTGAATAATTACTTGGAATCCAATCATATCATAATTTAATATTAAACCTACAGTAACATCGTGAATATGAAATGTTCAGGCCTGAGGGTCAGAGAGGGCGATGACGAGTCACAGATGACAGTGAGAGTAAGTAGACTCCACACATTACACATTGACGATATGCAAAGCTTCGGTTTGCTCCATTGTGTGGTCTGCATTCTGTTCTTGAGGCATTTGCTACACTTTTCATTGAGTAAAAAAGTACTTACAATGCCCTGGCGCAGCAAAGAGCCAAACAAATGCATTGCAGGGTTAGTGGGACAAAGACAAATGTTCTACTCCCAGACAACAGCTGCCCGACTGCTCTCTATAGAAACAGAGTACTGGATGACTCTTGATGATCTGCTCAGCCAGCTGGACCAAGCCAAAAACACACATCTCAAATAAGAGACAAAATTTTGTTATTATCTATTTATATATATTTATATATATACTGTTTGTGTGGTTTAGTTGAAAACTAAAACCATTTTATGTTTTACTGTGTATATATATATATATATATATATATATATATATATATATATATATATAAATATATATTTATTTATTTATTTATTTATTTATTTATTTATTTATTTTATTTTATTTTATTTTTTTGACCGCAAATGACATAGGCTTCTTCTAAAAGACAAGATGCATCATTGTGGGAAAAAATATGTCTCAGCTTTTATTTACTTTAAGTCAGAATTTGCCAGAAGTACATAATGAAGAAAATGGTAAAAAATGATTTCCATTTAAAATTCTGACAGCACTGTGCATGAAAGATAATAGGTAAACTGTCCTTAATGCTTGTGGCTGCCTAAATAATCTACCCAATTGAAGTTTAATGTAGTTCAAACTCATTGTAAAGGGGATAAGAAACATCTTCAGCTGTTTTTAATGCCTTTTGCTTAACTTTGCGTTTTACTAATGACCTTACTTCCCTCAATTATAATCCTGAAAAATTTAGCTTCAGTCCGTAATGATTCAACCTCTTAATAAAAATATAAAATAAAAATATAAAAATACATACATTTAAACATACACACGTTTATATAGCTCTCTCTATACAAGTATGTAATCTCATAATACACTCTAAATTCACAGCAGATTTTATGCAGCGTATTTTAACTGATGGTGACAAGACAGAACATTAGATCAGTGTGCATCTATGCTGACGGAAGAGATTTTTCAATTATTTATAACACAGATGCTTCATTAGCTCTGATAACCACACTCATTTCACAAAGCATTTGGAATAGACTGGCCTTGGTGGAAAGATACTCAGTCTGTCTGTCTGTCTGTCTGTCTGTCTGTCTGTCTGTCTGTCTGTC
>CAIGQZ010032640.1:3660823-3707182 GCA_903798205.1 Danio tinwini
GTCTGTCTGTCTGTCTGTCTGTCTGTCTGTCTGTCTGTCTGTCTGTCTGTCTGTCTGTCTGTCTCTCTGTCTGTCTGTCTGTCTGTCACAGCTATCACAGATCCAGCCATCCTTTTATCTATTTATATTCATCTTTTATCCATTCATCTATATCTTATCAATCCATCCATCCATCCATCCATCAATACTTCATCTATTAATCTTTTCATCCATTTATCTATTATGGATCCATTGATAATTGAATCATCATTCCATACATAATTTATCTTTTATCCATACATCCATCTTTAAACCACCTTTTAATCATCCATCCATCCTTACACCCATCCATCCTTCCATCAATCCATCCATCCATTCATCCATCTAAGCTTATTTTATCTTTTCATCTATCCATATATGATCTATTTTATCCATCCTTTATCCATATACATCTACTATATCTTTGATACATTCACAACCATCCATCCATGATCCACTTTTTATCCATACATTTATGCAGTATGCGTCGGTGCTTCTCAAAGTCTGGACTAAAGTCCAGATCTGGACCCGGAGAGAATTCAGTCTGGACCAGACCCACCTCCCTTTTACATTTCAAGATCTCTAATTTTGTGCAAGGGATTAAAAGTGTAGATTTACTACTTTGGTAAAGTCATGTTAAACTTGAAATCTTGTAAGTTTTTTGTCTTTTTTGTGATGGGCTGAAATGAAACTGAATCTACCATAATCAGGAAACTTTCACCACAGTGAACATTTGAATATGAGAATGTGAGTTTTCAAAGATGATTGGACAGAGAGATATGTGTTCATTTTGATCCAATCCATCACAAAACTGTTCTGTTTCACTTGTAATGACATACTTGTGTTGTGAAGAGTGAAAATATCAATTGGCACTGTGAAATAAAGATTTAGGCAGCTGATGTATAACAAACAAACAAAATAAACAATTTCTCACATTAGACCGCTCTGTATTTTGGCCATGTCACTTATAACCTACATCTGGTGTGCTTTGTTCATAAAAATTGCTGACGCTTGCAGCAAAGTAAGTGTCTCATGTCATTTGGCCTCTTTTTAATTTGTATTGATGTATGCAAAAGGCTTTTTATCGATTTATGTATGAGCATGCTTATTAAAGGTTCAAGAAACCCTAGAGTACTTTTTTTGGAAATTTTAACAGACTTGTGTGTGTTGAGCTTTAGTTAAGACAACGTTAGCACCTGTCAGCTTTAATTGTGGGGAAAACTGGATAATTTTGAGCTTTTGTCAGCTAATTTTATCTTCCAGGTTTAAAATAACTTTTGGGGTGGTTATAACGTATCAGTTCCTCCTTGTTATTTATAGCTGAGTTTTCTTATCCTATGAGAAGACCCTGCTAATTAACTATTCATGAGAGCACGTGCACGAAGGCAAGGCAGACCTGCCAAGCTGTGAGACCCAATGTCTGGTTGAGACCGTGTCCGCGAATGGCAAGCAGTATTTAGCTGTTCATGAAGTGTCCTAACTCTATGTGTTTGTTTCCAAACTCACAGGGTTTGTTGCATGTGTTTCCCCACGATACCATCAGGGCCGGTACAGCAAAGCTGTTGGTTTGCAGCAAGCATTTTTGTCGAAAGAACTGTACGAGAATTGGACAATGGCAGACTTTGTCTTTTATCAGTGAAGTTAGTTACCATTCAGACACATCGCCTATATGCGTGCTGCTGTGTTTGCCTATGTTTAAAATCCTTCAGAATACCGGCAGGGTTAATGGTTGGAATAGACAGGGCAAGAGACCAGCAGCACTCCGATCCACTGTCTGCATTCAGACTCGAGGATTCAGAAAAGAAAAGTTTATAGTGTTTACATGGTTATCTTTATAATGATATAACAAATTGTGGTTATGTGTATATGAAACTACAAACAACAAATGTAGCAGGGCATTAAATTAATGTTTATTTCTTTGCATTTTTACTTTGTAAACTATAAAATCATGGGTCTTCTCATGTTTTCTGTCTCATTTTGTGAGCCAACTGACATTAGTTGTTCACTTCCCTTTTTTCCCCTGCTCTGCTAGCCATGCCCACTCCCTCCCTCTGCTCACAGCGCTCCACGTCCACCATGAAGCATTTTTTTGAAAAAATTCTAAGTTGGAGTTGGCTTCATGGCTCTTTAAAGACAAGTTTTGTTATAACCAGTTTTTCCAGACCTTTCACTTTGATGAAAATACAGCTATGGCCTTTTGATCTGAAACTTGGAGAACCCCCTGTATATAATGCATCCATCTTGTATCCTTGTATCCTTTCTTACACCCATCTTTCCATTTTAGCAATATAATTAATGCATTTAATATAAAATTAACGCAGTTGATAAATAAAAACCTGCAGTATTCCAAGGTTCTAAAACAACAATTATAAGGTAAGAACAATATTACCAGCATACCAGGAAGGCATTGATATGTAACAGTCAAATTACAATGTACAACATAAAACTGCCATGAACACACAAAACAAACATTTTATCGAAAACAGCCCACGCACGAGACATGCATCCTGCACACCACTGTTCACTTTACTGCCAGTGATGTTCAGAGAGAGCTGGCTTGACAAGCAGTGAAAGACAAGCCTTCGAGGCTCTGAATCAAACTAACTGCACACAACACTGCAAGCAAATGAGCACCGCATAAAAACAACACGCCAGCCTGTCACTAACCCACTATGACAAGTGAAATTATTTCCCCCCAAAAAATCTGATTGTGTGCAGTAATTGTGGGTTGAGCGTTTCATTGATCTGGTTGGTTAATTGCAGAAATAAACTGATTGGCAAGCTGATCATTTGGGATATATTCATCACACTTGCAGACAACAGGCAAGACCTGCATGCTGGGAAAGATATTGTGTGCTCAAAGAATGACTCAGATTGTGATGTAGGTATTTTTTTTGCACAGAAATGGGTTTCTTTTTGCCAGCAGCCTTCACAATGCCAGCTTTTATAATCTATTAACCATTGTCTGCTTCTTCCCACATTGCTTTGCCCAGGGATAGGGAGGGAATGTATTAAAGTACTTGTAGCAGAAGAATAGCAATTGTATTCCAAAGGCTCCTGAGTCATGTTCACATGAGAAAAAAAAAACATTGAACAGAAACTCAAATGCAAACTAATCTGGCAATTTTGAATTGGTCTGTTCCTTTTTTATGCTTGGATTACATTGCTAAACGTAGCTCAAGCTTTCGTCAGCTTGGGAAGTTCAACCTTCCAAAGGAGCTGCTGAAACAGTTCTACACTTCCATCATTGAATCCATCCTCTACACGTCAATAACTGTCTGGTTTAGCTCAGCTACCAAATCTGACCCCTGAAGACTACATTGGATAGTTCGGACTGCTGAGCAAATCATTGGTACAACCCTCCCTACTCTCCAAGAACTGTACTTATCCAGAGCGAGCAGAAGGGCTGCCAAAATCACAGTGGACCCCTCACACCCAGCACACAGCCTCTTTGAGCTTCTACTTTCTGGTCGAGGCTACAGAGCACTGAGCACCAGAACATCCTGACACAAAAACAGTTTCTTCCCTCAGGCAAGCCATCTCATGAACACCTTATGATAGTAATTGTGAAACAAACATCACTACTTTTTATACACATATACACTTATTTATTTAACAAAATATTTCACATGCCAATTTACACATAACAGCTGCACATATAACTGTTGTATATAGTAATATACCTGTACATACACTTGTCAATTGGTCTATTTGCATTCACTACTTCTATTTTTAAAATATATTTATTATCTGTTTTTCATCCTGCACATGCGCATGGCGCGGTCAATTTTCAATTTAGTACAACTTTTGCCACTGTGTGGATTAATACTGAACATGTGTGGTTACTTGGGGTTGTGGATAAGTATAAACGAATATGCTGGTGTTTAACTGCATTGCTTTAATGCATTCCTGCATTGGGCTTACACTGTGCTCTTACTACTTCTTAACCATGCTGGGCGTTTCTCTCCATCTCGTAATGAATGCAGTCGACCAATCACAACAGACTGGGTCATCGGACCAATCAGCGCAGATTAGCCTCACACAAAAAAAGGGGTTTGGGAACAAATGAATTGCTGAACAAATCATATGGCAGTTGCTGAGATAATTAGGTACAATAAAGGCATATTAAGGCATATAAGACAATGAAAGTGTTTTTTGACCTTGCATATCAGCCTGTTGTTGGAGACCCCCAAAACCAAAATATGACCTTTTTAATAATAATAGGGGCTCTTTAATGCAATTTTCATATCACAAACTGCAATTTAACATGAATATATATGAACGTTTAGATTGCATTATTCATTCATTTGGCAAGTGCAAACACCTAAAGTTATACATTTATTACTACATACATTTCAAAATAAGTAAATATCAAAATAAATACACAGTTCTAAATAAACACATTTCTAAATAAATAAATACATTTTGACCCTACCCAAAAAGATGACTAACACTGAAAAATGTCTTCAGAGAAAAAACTTTTAATTCAAAATATGTTTTGCACAACCACAATCAGTCAATAATAAAAAAAACAACCATACCTACTCAATAATTATTATAATTCTTTTCAAATATTCATATTCAAGTCATCTAGTCAATATTGCTATATTTCAACATATATAATGCTGTGGTAATTACATGTATCTATTTAAAACAATAGATTTTTTTCACATTACAAAGGGTGTCAGTGTATCTCAATCTTTATGTCAAAATAGTCAATGTGTGTGCTTTTACCACAAAAAAGACATAACTGTGCACTATTTAAAATGAACCCTGATGGATTTAAAGCATCCTGCAGAAACCACGTGAGTGGAGCGACACAGCATTTTGTGTGGTCCAGCATGAGGAGCTTGGCTTTGGGCCCAGTCAGAGCCAGCGCTGTTTATCCTGCATTGAGGAGGAGAGCCGCTCTCATGTCTAAAATCTTCCAGCACAGCGCTCATCGAGAAGAAAAAAAAAAGAGCCAAGCATGCTGACGGAACATCCTCTCATTAACAAGATTTGCCCATTAGGCCTAAAGAGGATGTCACAGCAATACTCATTTCACCTTTCCTCCAGTAATGCTGGAGAAGAATGAAGAAGACAGAGGTGATGTTGTGATTGCTGTGTAATGTGTCAGGATAGAGAGGTGTTATAAAATCCTTAAGGGTCATAATGAAGGCAGGTGAGACTGCTCTGACACAGAGCACACACACACTCTCACACATAGCTTCACCATGAATGAAAATCAGATCAAAAGCTCAGTTAAATTTGTCTGAATATGAATATAAGGGTTAAGGATGCACAATATATTGAAAAATTATCATTATTGTGTTAATGGTAAATGCAATATCCATAACATAAAGAAGTGCAACAAATTAAATAACTTTTATGTGCCAAGCATTTGTGTGTTGCATGCACAGGTTGTTTATACAAATCTGACCAATCAGACAAGGCCCTTTACTATCTTAATCCCCAACTCTCCAGTAGGTGCTGACAACAGCCAATAAGAATCCATTGAGGTTTTCAGTCATTCTTGGTATTTAAAATCTTTTTTTTTTTATTTAATTAGCTCAGAAACATATCTATTGAATTATTATTTTGGTATTGTCATTAAATAATTTAACGATTTTTAAAACATTTCAGATAAAATAGCATTTTTTAAGTTAGTTATATCGTAAGAAATGTTGTTATCGCAACACTCAACAACAATAAAATCGTATAACACATATTTCCCCAGTAGTTCTATTGAGCTTACATTTAAGCAACATTTTCAAAGCTGAAATGTTTTAAACATTACGTTCAAAACACAGTAAAAATTATCCCCATTCAAACAAGATCTGAAAACAGCTTTAAAAAACCATATAATGCAGGCCAGTTCAGATTCAGTTCACATACAATCCTGTAGTCTGCCATTGTTGTTTTGGTTGACAAGTACTCGCTCAAGCCTAAAGACATAATGGCCATTTTACAAATTTCTGTCATCTCTCAAATCACCTTTTTGTGAAATACATTTTCAAAATTTTGCATTTCAAGTAGGGCTGCACGATATTGGAAAAACTGCTATTGCATTATTTTCTGTTTCTGCAATACATGCTAAAGTTTAAATTAATTGGGATGATTTTGTAGGAGTGTGCAAAGTTGCTGTACTGAAATGAATGCTTCATGGTTTTCAGGGAGTCTAGCAGTATTCAGGTACACAGATTGAATAATCAAGCTTAAAATAACACAGTATAGTCTTCATTGTATATACGTAAATACAATTCATCTTTCTTAAAGTTACAAACATCATAAATTCCTGGTCCTGAATGTTTTAAATTAGCTTGAAATACTCTCAGGCCTTAAAATACATGCAAATTATAAACTTTTTGGTAACTTTATGGTAAAACTTTGCAATCACTCAATAAATCATGTTTTCAACCATGGCTCCTAGTCAACTATAATCCCAATTCGACATTGCAGATCCTGAATGAAACAAAATATTGTGCAGCCCTAATTTAAAGCCCCCAAAACACTATTATTCTGTAAGGCTGGGCTTACAGTTTGCTACATCTGTGCGTTTTGCATGGAAGTTGCCGCAAGATACCAATCAAAGATTGATAAACCTGTAAATAAACACTTGCGATCGGTTAATGTGATCGGACAGATTAGCAAGTACCGATCGAGTCATAAAATGTGATTATCGGCCGATCGATTGGAGCATCCCTAGGTACTTTTCTTATTACACATTACCTGAATTGTTTAATCTCAAGCACTGCCACACACACAGCTCGTTACAAGCCGATCCCCTGCATGATGAAATCCTGACAAATTGCTGAGCATGTTTAAAATGTAGTTTAAGTCAGTTTTTTTTTCAAGCTATTTTTTTTAATGTTTGTCGTGCGAGTTAAAAATCTTAAAAATTGAGTTTCGATAGAGAAAACATCAGTCATGTTGAAGTAGTCAGCAAATACTTTACCAAAACAAGATGACACAAAATCTGAAAGTATCTTTAAAACAACTGTACAAAACTATACATGCAATTATTTATTAAATAAAATATATTATAACTAGGCGTCACGGTATCGCAATGGGTAGCACGATCGCCTCACAGCAAGAAGGTCAAATTCCGGCTGGGTCAGTTGGCATTTCTGTTTGCATGTTCTCCCCGTGTTTGCATGGGTTTCTTC
This sequence comes from Danio tinwini, assembly GCA_903798205.1. Lineage (NCBI taxonomy): Eukaryota > Metazoa > Chordata > Actinopteri > Cypriniformes > Danionidae > Danio > Danio tinwini. The sequence continues at coordinate 3,667,990 of CAIGQZ010032640.1, forward strand.
CGGGTGCTTCACCCCCCCCCCCCCCCCCCCCCCCACCCCCCCCCAAAGTCCAAAGACATAAGCTATAGGTCTATTGAATAAGCTAAATTGTCTGTATGTGCGTGAATGCAATAGTGTATGTTTCCCAGTGTGAGGTTGCGGCTGGAATGGCATCCGCTGCATAAAACATATGCTGGATAAGTTGGCGGTTTATTCAGCTGTGGCGACACCTGATTAATAAAGAGACTAAGCCAAAAAGAAAATTAATGAATGGAAATATTATAACTATATTATAAGCTTATGTTTATCTTTGGACCTATATTAAAAAAAAAGGTTATGAACTGTGGAAAATTACACATTTTGTAAGTGTTGTTATTAATGAATAATGAAGTATAATTTTATTTTATATATTCTGTCAATTATAGAAAATCTGTTTTATTGCAAAAAAAATGAAAGTAGAAAAATTCAACAATGGGTTACATGAGTGAGGAAAGGAAAGGGAAAGCGAAGGCACAAACACAGTTTTGTGTGTGGTTAATCTAGCCAAGCATTTGATTAGTGGGCTGGCACCCACTCACAAGGCCAGAGAGGCATCCATGTAAAGGGCATTCTAGCTGTGTCTGTCAACACAAAACCACACAACAAACCGCCTCCCAATCTAATTACACCTCACGCTCTGAGGCGGCAGTGTTGTCCCATAAGAGGAGAAATAAGCACGACATCAACCTGAAATACAGTCAAATATACAATAAAACTTTTGATCAAATGCCACAGTTAGGTTACTCTAAACAGAGGTCACCAATCTTGGTCCTGGAGGGCCGGTGTCCCTGCAAGGTTTAGCTCCAACTCACCTCAACACACCTGCCTGACTGTTTCAAGTATCCCTAGTAAGACCTTGATAAGCTTGTTTAGGTGTGTTTAATTAGGGTTGGAGCTCAAATCTGCAGGACACCGGCCCTCCAGGAACAAGTTTGGTGACGCCTGCTCTAAAGATTCCTAATGTACCCTTTTCACAAGACTGTTATGATGTGTTTAAATCTTAAATCTTTGACAGTTTTTAATATTTAGATTTTTTAAGTGTATGAACATTAATATGCATTTATAAATGTTTTCAAGAGTTCACACTTAGATAATGCTTGACTATGTTAGCTGGTTTGGCATGCTGTCCCGGGAGAGAACCCTGAGCTCATAGATATATCAGCCCAAGGCTCCCGCCTGTTCAATAAGCATTAGGAGGGATACAAGATCAGGTAGTTCTCGATAACTTCCCGAGAATAGACCGCCAATTATGCCGGCTTGTACTTAGTAGGTGCTTATGACTTGAACTGTAGTTGCATGTTTTTTGAGTGTGGGAGGAAACCGGAGTACCCGGGGAAAACCCACGCGAACATGGGGAGAACATGCAAACTCAGCACAGAGAGTGTCGACTGGTTCAGCTAGCGTTGAACCAACTTGACTTCCTTGTTGTGGGGCAACAGTGTTAACCACTAAACCACCGTGTCGGCCGAAATCAAAAACTGAGGAGGCGGGAGAAGGGATGGATGGGGGTGGGTTTCCGAAACGAAGATGAGGAATGAAGTTTAGGATGGATATTTAAATTAAATTTGAAATGATCCGATTGGCTAGTTAGTGATTAGTGATGGAAATCTCGAAATTTGTTTGTGAAACTTCACTTATATCATCTTTGCACCAAATTACAAAAAAAACGATTTACCGCTTATGCGAGGTGTTTCTAATGCAGCGTCTATAGGGCTGAGAGCAAATTTGATGTTATTCTCTCCTCTGGCCACCATCATCAGTCTCACACAATTATTTTTCTTTTTTTGAAAGTCTTGATAACACCATTGAGGAATTTTTATTTTTTTGATTTCAGCAAACAGAATTGTAAACAAAGAATATTTGTTGTACTCTCCAATTCACTCTGCTCTAAGTTTACCCAACTGTGACGACTTCTGCAACTGAGAAACCCAGAAATGTGAAAAGGCTCTGTTTTGTTTTAGAAGTCTCCTACAACATGTTTACATAAGCCCAAGGTCAAAAAGCAGATGTCTCATATAATAAACTGCATCATAAACTCTCATTGTGTCTAAAATTGGTAATAGCAATACAAACAGCAAGAATAGTGTTGATTTTTTGGTATCAGTTCCAGCCTGAATCACCATCCTTTGAAAATGTATATAGTGTAATTGCTTTCACCGATCATAAAACAGATCTTGACATACAAACAGCATAAACCCACTATTCCAGGTCTCAGTGACAATTACACAGATTAAGGTCAAAGAAGATTTTGCACATGGACAGCCAATGAAGACCACAGGCTGGTATTTTGCTAATTTATTACAAACCTACAGCACAAAATAAATTACTGGATGGGAGATATGCAACAAATAATTTATATTATTGACTAAATGACTTGGTTCATCAAAATAAAGTCAAAGTCAAAAGTGTCAAGCCGATTATTCTGATAAAAACTCCTCTGAGACATCATATTTGATTTTCATGCTTGTGTGCATCTACTAAAGAAGGTCATTGAGAAATAATCCCATTTGCCACATACAAAGTGATTCGGCTCAGTGACAAAAGGGAGTTTCTCCGCCTACATTTCCTGCTTTATTCCAGTGCCCTCTAAAACAGAGTCCTCTTAAATGATAAGTACCAAGGGACACTGTATAGAGTCATTAAATCATAAGAGACAGAACGGCCCAGTGAAAACGCAACACGATTTGTCATCTGCTTCATAACATTAGGCCTCCTCCAATCACCAGTCTGGTCAGCTTAACATACAATGTGACTGCTGCAGATAACAGGCAAAGAGCAAGCAAAGAGTACTCACAGGCCTGCACAAGCTCAAACTATATGCAAACATCATTTATTAAAAACATTGATTTATTTGTTGTACACTTACAGGTTCAGGAAGGGTTGTTTATTATTGGTGAAATGTGCATCAAAAATTGTATCCAGTTTATATTTACTTAATTTTTTCTTGGGTATAATAGCGGATGAGAAATGTATCTACATTTTGAAATCACTACTTTTAATCAAACCAACATTTAAAAACAAATGTCATCTGGTTTTCTAAATGGAATGAACACAAGGTACAGTCAATCCCATTTAACCTTGTGACTAGTAAAACAATTACAAGCTGTGCAATGATTGAAATGGATTCCCCCCTTCATTCATGGTAAGCTGATGATATGAAAATTTGACTTACGCTTAAACCTAAACATTGCCTGTGACTGCCTATACTGTAAATACCTTTACTGGCCATGAAATTGTATTGCCATTCTGTAATAAACAGTTGTAAAAGCAATTGGGTTAACAACATTTAATTAACACTGTTGTTATTTGGGTTGACAATATTTAATTGCAATTTTGTTTGTGATTGTAAAGTACTTTGTCAAAGTTTACCTACATGATTTACTTGTTTTGTACTATGGAGCCTATTCACAAGATTGTTAAGACATGTTTAATAGTCATCATAATCTTAAATCCTTGAAAGTAGGTCTTGGCAATAATTCGATAACGATAATTATCACATCAAATTTTTCGATAAAACGATAATGACAGTTCGATAAGTGTTTGATAATGTTCATGCATACATAACTCTGCGCAGGCATTTCCGGATGCCGCACGTAGTACAAGTTTACAGCCATACAGTTAGTTGCACTTGGAGGAGTAAGAAAAATATAAGGTAAAACAAATGAGGTTACAGTCACAGACGCTGTTGACAAGAAACGTCACTACACTTCAGTAGTCTGGAGCTACTTAGTTTTTTGCAATCCAACACAAAGCAGGGAAACGGGACAGAAAAAACTGCAGAGGGCTCGTGCCATCAAAAACAGGCAACACCACAAACCTATTTCATTATTTAAAACAATGCCACCCTTATGAAGATGCTAAAAAATTACAGACCCAAACAAGTGTTTGGTAAACGTGGACCATCTACAAGCATTAGCGCAACTACCCAGCAGATGTCACTATATTCGAAAGACGTACCTTGCGAGAAAAAAATGAAAAGACACTATAACAGACCACACAATCTCAATAAACACTTGAGACTGTTAAGACACTTATTTTTGTTGGTCAGTTGTGTACAACATAAACAGGAGGAACGAATAACATCTGAGGTGAAGTGCTTCAAAACAAGTCCGCTATAGTATATGCTTTAGCACCAAAACAATACATTAAACTGTTTTCACAGTTTATGTTTAATTTGTTTAATCAAGCGGTGTTAATGAGCCAGGACAGTCTTTATAAACTATTTGCAGCACTGAAAGTGTTATCTCGGAAGGATGAACTCGGTCTAAAGGATGAGAGAACTCAGAAACTAGTTGTGTGAATGAGGAGGCTCTGCGCATGTCGGCTATGATGCGCGATTTTTAAAATGAGAGTCTGCATAGGCCTATTGGTGCCAGTCTGTCAGATAAAATTGGTTAAACAACCACAAATATAATCGAGATCTGCGCATAATGGGGTGCTATGCATCCCACAATATGCAATGTCAAGAGAGTGACAAGGCAAGGTAAACTTCACACACTTGATTATGTAATGCGTGAACGTGACTCACAATGCAAAGCATAACTTAACCTTTAAATGTCCATGCTTAATCGGTCATCTGTAAGGTCTATCGATTAAAGGGTTATTGACAATCAATAGATCATAAAGTAATCGTTAGCATCCCTGAATAAAATATATTAAAGGATATTTCTAAATTTACCATACTCACCATTAAAAGGACAGTTCATCCAAAACTGAAAATTCTGTCACCTTTAACTCACCCTTACCTTGTTCCAAACCTGCTTTACTATTTTTTCTGATGTTGAACAATAATATACAATAACTTGTATGTCTTTGGTTGTTGAAAACTTGAACAGTAAATGCTGAAAAATGATTAAGATTGTTCTTTTGTTTATTTTTATTTTATATATATTGTCAGACAGCTAAAACATTTTACAAAATGTGTTAATACAGCTGCACAAAGGGATTGGCATGCTGAAAATCCTTTAAAATTGATAGATATAAAGATTTGACATTTATTGTGATAATTATCTATATCGACTGATATGAAAAACATTAATATTTTGATAAAAAAAAATGTATGAACATTTATATGCATTTAGGAATGTATTATATCATATACGAGGTGTTTCTAATGCAGCGTCTATGGGGCTGAAAGTAAATTGGACATTATTCTTGATAACACCATAGTGGAGTTTTTTCTTTTATTATTATTTTAGCAAATAAGATTGTAAAAAAAAGTATTTGTTACTCTTTGATTCACTCCACTCTATGGTTACCCAACTCTGATGCCTTCTGCTACTGAGAAACCTGGAAATGTGAAAAGGGTCTATTGATTATTTACGCACGTCAGAACACTACTAAACTAGTTTTAGTTGCAGTGGCTCTGTCTACCCCTTTGAAAGCGTCACCTGCATTTTTAGCCAATTCTCATCACTTACGTGGTTATCCCACCCCTACACACAGCAATCATGATCGTTTATGTGCTCCACTTCCTTCGCAAGTAATTCCCTTAGCAATGCCTTTTATATTTAGTGTCGTTATTCCCATCACTGATGACCTCAGAGTGAAATGACTTGCCTTAATGAACTTTGGTGCAGTGCGCCTAATGTTTCCAAATCTGAAAAGTGCATTCGTTGTGATTGGTCCCTAAAGGGAGGCACACACCAGAAGCGTTGTACTACATATTTTTGTAACAATTGTAAACTTTGTTTTCTGTGGGGGTTAGCACACCAGCATCACCATTCTTCATCCGTTCGCACGGCTTAGCAATGTGAAAATTCAGGGACAGTATAACAATATTTAACATATTCATTACAACAGTATATTCTATTATTGAAAAACTTCAAAAGTGATTTGCATATAGCAGAGACGTATACTGGTATGAACATTCTCAGTTTTCACAATCAGCACTTTCACAAGTAAAAACTTTTACTTTACTGCATTCTAAAGCATAATGTTTTATTTTTTACTTCACTTAGTTTCATAAAAATATGTCGTTCCTCATTATTTAAAATCTTTACCCACTCAAGTATGTGACAGCAATGTCCAATTTGTGAACCAGCTGATAATCTCAAGCTTTTTCCATATGTGATGAACTACAGCAATAAAATATGCTCAAAAGCTTTTTTTTTTCTTAATCTCCAATCTCAACATTTAATATTTCTGATGCTAATCCCACATAACATACATTCGATCCATAATAAGCTAAATGCAATAATCTTCCCTGCTTAATGTCTTTCTAGATGAAATGTGGCTTTGGAAAAACACATTAAGTAAAGAAATAGAGCTGTAGATATTCTTCTCCAGCAAGAATCCTGTACACTGGTCAAATCTGTAATCAAATCCCTGAGGTTACTTGACTGTGTAGTAAAATCAAGTGACAGGCTATTTGAGAGATTTGTTGTGGGACTTTTGAATCTGCTTGACACACTAAAATTCTTTACTGAACTTCCATACTATCTCATTCATTGTGGAACAACAACAACAACAACAACAACAACAACAATAGCAATGTTTTTGCTGTTGTCATTATTTTTAAGTGCATGGTGGTTAAATAGTGTGCAATAAAATATTAAGTATAACAGAGACAAACTGTTGTTATTGTATATTTACTTCTAGATTAATAATCACAATTTCATTTACCATAGAGATGTAAAATGAAAACATTAATCAAAACTAACCGTTTCTGGAGCTCAATAACAGCACGAAATTTAGTTAAAAGCATATTTTCAGAGGCAGTTAGTTAGCAATCTCAAAGGAATTATTTACTGCGTTCACATCTCACATTCTGCAAGCAGCTAAAAGAGTAGAGGTAATGGATGACTGATTCTGCTCACAATTAAACTTCCACAATGAATCCTCTCAAAACTGGGCTGCACAGGAGAGGAATATGAGCTTTCAGTGTGCGCACACTCAAAGAAATGCTGGGTTGCTTCAAACATGGTCAAGTACGAACAAACATTGGATTAAATTATCAATTTTTTTTTAAACTATAGTAAATTTGTAACAGCTGTTGGGTTTGTCCATCTTTTACCCAAATTTGTGTTTGTTTATAAATAAATAAATAAATAAATATAATTTAAATAAATAAATAAATAAATATACCCAAATTTGTTTATAACATTGACACACCCAAGTAAATCTGCCCTCAATGTATCACTGTCTGCATGTGTGCATTTGGGGAAAAAATCTTTAAAAGAGAAACAAGACATAAACACTCTATTATGCAAAACAAATTCAAAATTCAAATGAAAAATGATTTGACTTTTAAAAAAGCCATTTACAAATGGCTGATGAACTTCCCCTCATTTAAAATGCAGAAATCAATGCTACACTTCAGTATTCAGACTTTTTTTACAGCCAAAAAGAAAATACTGGACAGACGAGGAACAGAGGCCACTTACACAAGCAGTGGCACTTCAAAATCCATTATATCTGCAAATCATATGCAAATTCAATGCCTCAAAACATTCTAGGCTGTCCTTGTATATGTACTTATGCATTGTATTGGCCACAAAGAGTATACAAAACAAAATAATGTTACTTTGTGCAAAACAAATGGGTTAAAATGTATTTTTACCTCCAATTCAGTAATAGATTTAGGCAACGTAATGGCCTGTAATCAACATTTTAACTACAGTAAATATAAAAATTGAATGTAAATTACAACACTAAATGAACAGTTTCTGCAAGCTAGTTTTTAATTGGCTGGTAATGCAAACCTATATCTGGTACTAAACCTAATAACTTATTAAAGCACTTAAAATAGAACCAGAAAGGTCAGTAAAAATAGGCCTTTGTTAAGGTCTTCTGAAAATGAATCTCTCAGCTTTTTAATTTATTTCTGGAACAATCTGATTTTGTCTCCTCATGAGAGAAGAGAAGATAAATCCGGTTCCCATGAGGGAGAAATTTTCCAGCATTGAAGTGGTTTGCTTTTGTGGCAAGGACATAAGCAATGAAAGACTAGAGGATAATCTGGATGAATACAAATCATTTAACCTTGCTTTCTTGCCGTTATAGAAGCACACATACACACAAGTTTCAACATTTTAGCAAAAGCCTCCAATTCTACTTTTTCAAGTATTTTTTTTTTTCATTATATTATGTAGAGTTGTAATATCTTGTTGATGATAAATCAGAAGACATTGCTCATTATAACACTAAGCTCTGTCTGTTTTCCTCTACCACAAGAAATTCAGCATACAACATTACAACAACCAATAACATTAACAAAATAATAACATTATTGAAACCAAATTTTGACATTAGACATAATCAAATGGAACTATATATGTTTAATCACTGTAGAGACATACACTCACCAGCCACTTTATTAGACCTGTCCAACTGCTCGTTAATGCAAATTTTTTAATGCCAATCACATTTCTGCAACTCAATGCATTTATGCTGATGTCCTGGGATTTTCACACACAACCATCTCCAGGGTTTACAGAGAATGATCAGAAAAAGAGAAAATATCCAGTGAGTGGCAGTTCTGTGGGCACAAATGCCTTGTTGAAGCCAGAGGAGGAGAATGGCCAGGCTGGTTTCGAGCTGATAGAAAGGCAACAGTACCTCAAAAAACACCTGTTACAACCAAGGTATGCAGCAGAGCATCTCTGAACGCACAACACATCCAACCTTGAGGTGGATGGGCTACAGCAGCAGAAGACCATACCGGGTGCCACTCCTGTCAGCTAAGAACAGGAAACTGAGGCTACAATTCGCACAGGCTCACTAAAATTGGACAATAGAAGATTGGAAAAACGTTGCCTGGTCTGATTAGTCTCGATTTCTGCTGCGACGTTTGGATAGTAAGAATTTGGCATCAACACCACAAAAGCATGGATCCATCCTGCCTTGTATCAACGGTTCAGACCTGTATTGTTGCTGACCATGTCCATACCTTTATGACCACAGTGCACCCATCTTCTGATGGCTACTTTCAACATGACAATGAGTTCACTAGGCATGGGAGGATAACCGTTTTCAAGGTATACCGAGGTTTGAAAAAGTCAAGGTTTTCATACCGCCAACATTTTTTTCTAATACTGTTTCTAAGGTATGTGTAAGATTTTTTTATTTACAGTTTTTTTAACAACAGCATCTCCAGCAGAAAAGATATCCAAAGATGCCATTTTAAATTGTAAATAAATCTGTGTTTTCGAAACTAATGAAGACAGCAGACATCAATGATTCATTTTCATTATTTGGCCTGGCACGTTTACTGCTCCAAAATATTATAAATGTTTCTCAAAATAAAATATATTGTGTTCAAAGTTTTTTACACAGACATTTAAAAATAAATTATTTTAGAGCAGTAATCACAATACCGTGATACCGTGAAACTGTGATATTTTTATCCAAGGTTATCATACTGTTAGAATCTTATATCGGCCCATGCCTAGAGTTCACTGTACTCAAATGGCCTCCACAGTCACCAGATTTCAATTCAATAGAGCAACTTTGGGTTGTTGCGGAACGGGAGATTCGCATCATGGATGTTCAGCAGACAAATCTGCAGCAACTGCGTGATGCTATCATGTCAATATGGACCAAAACCTCTGAGCAATATTTCCAGTATCAATCTATGCCAGGAAGGATTAAGGCAGTTCTGAAGACAAAAGGGGGAACCAACCGCGTACTAGTAAGATGTACCTAATAAGGTGGCTGGTGAATGTATATCACAGCCAGCAGTAAATTCCAGAATAAGTGTCTATGGTAAAGTTGCTCTTTACAGGAGATGTCAATATTGAACAGCCACTGACGTGCTGAAACTCACATCTCCATAAGCACTGAAACACATTTTTAAACAAGTACGTTCCTTACAAATATACTGTATATTCTAATAAAAAAACAAAAAAACAACAACATTAAAAAATACACAAAAACTGTTAAAAATACGTTACGTGACATGACGTCAGTATTGCTCAACATAATATAGTGACTTTAGTCTTCCACCATGACTCTCGCTGCCAGGTGGAGTAATTCAAAAGTGAAGCAATTGAATAAGTGCTGCTATTATTAGAATGTCATAGGGCTCTCAGCAAATCAGATTCAACAACCAGAATAAAGTTTGGCAAAATAAATTCAAACACCAAATGGTGTCTCATCTTTGACGTACATACATACACACATACATCCTATCACATGCCAATTTATCAATCCCTGATTAATATTCTCACATAACCCAAGTCTTTCAATCTTTACCATCACCAATCCTCTACATAGAATCCATTTGTCAAAACCATTAAAGCACAATTTATCATTCAAGTACCATAGCATTTTGACACCACTTTTTGCACCTTTAAAGACAACAGGAAGTCAAAACAGATCCTATACATCTTTCGAATGAATAAAATACATTTTGACTCATGTAAACTAAATGTTTCCTTTTGTCCCCCTCATACATATAATACTGTTGCCTAACATTTTACAATTGAATCTTTTAACAGTTGAAACCAAGTCTCCTTTAGCCTTGACTAAAATAATCAATCTTGTATTTACAGTGAGTACTCAAGATAAGTCTATAACCTACTTGAGCACTACAGAACATCATACGCCTGCTTACATAATGCATTAATTTACCACTCCAGCTTCTGAACCTTTATTCTTTATTTATAGTTCAAAATATGTGAAACCAGCATTTTCACTCAACCATTTATTCTGAGAAATTGATTTTTTACAGCAGCTTTGAAATATTTTATATACAGGGCTAACTACTCTATTTATAGCTAAACAGATTCTGCCATATATTAAGCCTTACTTGTTTATTTTCTGGCATAATGTAAACCAGTCTTTTTTTTATGAATAATAAAACAGAAATCAGAGAGAAATAAAAAGGGTAGAGAATTCAGCAATGTTGATTTACATAATGCTAATTATATCACACACTATAGCAGTTCATTTATGATCTGATTAGACCCAAGACCATAAAACTATAGCAGATATTAGAAATGTATTTGAGCTGAATGATATGTCTTCAAGAAAGAAAACATTTAGGAGTGATTTAAAAATAGTTTGGACATTTTCACTTCCTGTCTACATAGCCAATGAAAATGATATATTATTGTCTAATATAATTCATACTTATTTTAAAAACTAGATACATTTACACAGCAAAAAAGAAGTGGTAAAACCGAATATTGTTTACACTGCAATATTTAATATACAAATTAAGTACTGTATCTAATATGTAATATTAACATTTAGACTTTGTAAAAAATTGAATTCATAAACGTATAGAGCAAAACAAATGTGGAAAAAAAAAATCACAATGTTTTTAAAATGGTTTTAATACTTAACCTAAATTGACTAAATAAAATATTTACAAAAGCAATGTTTGGATTGACATTTGATTTGCAATGCTATTCTAAAGTACAGACATATTATAATATTATTAACTATTGATTTCTTTGCTATATAACCATATTGTCACAGAAGAGTGACGAACATCAGTTTATTTGAATTACACAAATTAACAGGTTTAAATTAATTAGATTTATTTACAACTGACTAATATTTAGACAAATATTAGTCAGTTGATTAACAGACAGGTGACTGATAGGGGTGCTTGAGGTTACATCCGGGAACTTTCATGCGTCCTCCGTTCTTGCAGTCTTGAGTTTTGGAACTGAACTTTGGCAGTTGATGATGACGTTACACGAGAACACTAGGATGCAAGATCGCTTAAGAAAGCTTACTGAGAAACAGCCTGTGAGTGGGGAGAACCTGGCCTGGCTGTGCCACATAAATTGTGTAATTGCAAGTTCATGTTATAGTTATTATTAAGTATTAAATTAAAATAAATATTTTGTAATACTATTTAACCTAGGGCTTGACAATAACTTTTTTTTATCACCAGCCACTGTGGCTAGTAGTTTTCCACCGTTAGCCACTCACCATTTTCACTAGCCACAATTTTGTTGTTGGGAAAATATATTTTGTATGCATAAATTCGACTTTGGCATGGGTTGCGGCATGCTAAAATTACTTCATTTAGATTTAGTTTTTTCCACTTTCCTCCTCATTCATTTAACAGTTTTTTGGTTATGAGCTTAATGAGCATGAGCAAATAGTTTATGCTTTTATAAAAAAGTGTCGCATTGCAATTATTTTTCTTTCACAGGACTTTTCATGGCTCAACATAATAAGGATTTACCTTTTTTTTTCTCTGGCCACACCAAACTAATTATTTCCTTGCCACAAATTTTAAAAAATGTGTCAAAACAAACAAAATACTGCTGTATACATACAGTTTTTATTCAACAAAACAGCTGACAATTAAAAAATATATATTCTCATGCATCTAAAACTATGCACAGTGGTCTGTTCTGGCTCAAGATCCCAGATCACCAGTTAACTATGCATAAAACAACATATTAAAGCAATATTATTGCAAAGGATGATTATTAAACTATATTAAAGAGTCCCTATTATACATTAAATAGGGTCATATTTTGGTTGTAAAGGTCTCCAACAACAGTCTAATATGCATGCAAGGTCAAAAAACACTTTCATGGTCTTATAATATGCATTTATTTTTACCTAATTTTCCCAGCGACTCCCATATGAATCGTTCAGTGATTCATTTGTTCCCAAACCCTGATGACAGCCTGTTGCAATTGGTCAACACTGACAGCCTTCAGCACGAGATAGAGTGAAATGGCTAGCACAGCTTATCAACAATATAGAAGTAGTCAGAGTGCATACACGCTTCATATTAGTGTAAGGCATGGATTTTGGCAGTGAGTGAATGTAAATACAGACAATGGACTCGAAAATACTGACGACTGACTATTTTATTGAGCAAAAACTCCAAGAACTGGGGAGGAGATCGACACGAGTCTCCTAGCCCGTCACACTCTACCTCAGTGTTGCCAGATGTAGCTGACTGATTCCAGCCCCAAAACTATCCAAAACCCAGCAAAATGCAACAAAAAAAACCTGCCCACTCATCTGGAAAACACGGTTGTGACAGTCGCGAAAAACACGATAAGTGTTTATGCCCGCACAATCGTGTTAAAAACAGTCCAATTGAGCGGGAAACCGCCCAATTTGGCAACACTGCTCTACCTGCTCTTTTTTCACCCACACAGACACACACACACACACACACACACACACTCACACACACACACACACATTACCCTTCTCCTCAGAGGACACAACACAAAATAAAAGTCCTTAACAGAAACATTCAAAAACAGAATACATAAAATGTACATTAAAGAAACAACTTCACATTAGTATAGAACACAGTACCCGGTTCTCACCAGTGTTATTAGGGCCGGCGCATCCATAGAATAGTGAGGGCGGCGTCCGTTAACTCCCCCGGTTCTCACTTTCCCCCAGTCTCCCAGATTTTTTGTGTGCATGAGTGCATTAAAACAGTGCACGAAAAAGCTGTTTTTGTCAGTCGTGCTGCTTCTCGATTCTAAGATCACATTACGCATATAGACAAACGGTCATAAACTAACAGTCTAATCTGTAGTGACGACGAGCCAGCACTGGCAATTTAAAAATAAATTTCAACCAGCCAAAGTGGATAGTGGGAGTGGCTGTCTAACCTGCCACAACCGAAATCTACCCGCATTTGGCGGGTTGGCAGGTGTTAATGTAAAGACCTGTGTATAACGCATTATAATACTGTAAAAGTTAAGCAGAAATAGAACATTTACCAAATGCAAAACTACAGCTAAAAGTTTGAATTAAATTTAAATCAAATTAATTACTGTACTATAATCCATTTTACAGTAACTTGCTAGCAACTGTGATGCAAGAAAATCTGTAAAAGCAGCTGGAGTGTTTTTTTTTTTTTGGTGTCTGAGAGTGCAAAATATTTTCTGACCACAAAAATACCTTTTCAATGAACTTACTTTATTTATCTTAGAGTAGCTCAAAGACCAGTCCTTAATGAAACCTAAAATTGAATCATAGAGTATCAACTCTATGGAGGAGGAAAGGGATTGAGGGATGAGCTACCGCAGTAAGAAATATTAAGGTGGCTTAAAATGCTATGCAATAAACATTTACAAGCAGCAAGACTTATGACACACTCCTTTCATCTTTGTCACTTGCTGTATTTACAGGCAATCTCTTTGCACTTTATCAATATTCAACGACATTCTGTTGAGAAATGAAAAACAACACAGCCAACAGTTTCTGGCTCCCAGAAAGCTCTCAAAACAGGCATTCAAACTTTATCTATTGGCAAGCCAGAAAAGTTCTTTATATACACAGTAAATAAACTGTTCCCTGTATGTTTGGAGAACGTTCCTATTATGCTCACCTAGAAAAACATCCCAGAAATGTTTGCTTTTAGGTTGTAAAATAAAAGTAGTTTTTAAAGAGCCCCTATTATGCATTAAAAAAGGTCATATTTGGTTTTAGGGGTCTCCAACAACAGGCTGATATGCATGCAAGGTCAAAAAACACTTTCATTGTCTTATAATATGCATTTATTTTTACATAAGTATCCCAACAGCTCCCATATGATTTGTTCAGTGATTCATTTATTCCCAAACCCATCCTTAGCACGATGCTAATCTACAATAATTGGTCCGATGACCCAGTCTGTTACGATTGGTCGACTGCCAATTCAGCCAATTCAGCGCGAGACAGAGAATTACCCACCACGGCTTATCAACAATTTTAAAGTAGTCAGCTAGAGAAAACAAGGAGGCGACCATTTTAATTGCAATTACTTACACTTTTGAAATGGAGGAATAAAACGTGGTCCATGAACTGTGTACTGTAAAGTTCCTGTCAAGCTCTGACAAAGTCCCATCCATCAATAGTCTTTTCTAATCCTTCCCTTAACAAACAGCCAACGAATCCTCTGTTATAAGTGTGTAGATTTGCTGAAGCACTTGGCAGAAAAATGATGGGATTGCAGCACAAGGCTGGGGCTATAATGCTGAGGTATTTTTGCAAAAATAAACTTCAACCACTGACTCTTAACAGCCTCATTTTTAGGTAGGAAAAAATAACACTAACTTTTCCTCACACTTTAGAGCACAGCGTCTATGCAACTTGATTCAACCGGGATCTGCTACAGTGTTTATGGGCAGAGCCGGGGGTTTCAATTTTCCCTGGTCTGCACGCACAGCAAATGGGCGGGGCTTGAGTTCCGTATCGAAGTCACGCCAACACGGCTACTGATTTGTTACCTCGTAGATTCATTTAAACCACTTTGAGTTTACTTTTTATAGATAAATTAATAATTTTAAACATGGCACACTTTCAGATTTAAGCCTTATCTGGATATTTCACTTCACTTAAAGCTGTTACACACCGCATGGAACGTCATTTTCAAAAACACATAATAGGGGCTCTTTAATAAAGATAAAGTGGAACTTAAAAAAAAATAATAAAGAACCCCTATTACACATTGAAAAGGGTCATATTTCGGTTTTATGGGTTTCCAACAACATACTGATATGCAAGGTCAAAAACACGTTCATGGTCTTATAATATGCATTTATTTTTACCTAATTATCCCAGCGACTCCCATATGAATCGTACAGCGATTCATTTGTTTCCAAAGCCCTGCTTAGCGCGAAGCTAATCTGCGCTGATTGGACCGATGACAGCCTGTTGCCATTGGTCGACAGCGTTCAGCGCGAGACAGTAGAATGCCCAGCTCGGTTTATCAAGCCCGCGGGTCATCAACATTGGTATAGGATCCGATCACAGCGGACGCCCGAAACACGCTTCAAAGTAAACTTACTAACACCACAGTAAACAGTACACGGTTCTCAACAGTGTTATTCAGACACCTCAGCGCCGAAAGCAGTGCAGTTAAACACTAGCATATGTATGACACACATTCAGTTTTAATCCACACAGCAGCAAAAGCTGAACTATTCTGAACCTTGACCGCTGCACGTGTGCAGGATCAGCTAATGGTAGCCATAGCAACAACA
Source organism: Danio tinwini (assembly GCA_903798205.1). NCBI lineage: Eukaryota > Metazoa > Chordata > Actinopteri > Cypriniformes > Danionidae > Danio > Danio tinwini. The sequence continues at coordinate 3,683,919 of CAIGQZ010032640.1, forward strand.
AATGGCAGTGGAACGAGCTCACGAAAGCATTTTTCGCAGGTTTGAATTTTGCCGGGTCTGCGCGCGCAACCATTATGTTTCCATTATGTTTCCCTTCGGGAGGGGAACTTCAATGCTATGTGGAAACTTCCACTATGGGGGATTTCATTCAGAAAGCCAATCATCTGAAAGAGTATGTAAACGGGCCAATGAAATGCCAATGAGTTGGCAGCTTCAGCTTGCGCACCTGATGCTCGTTGCAATCAATTTGCTATAAGAGCACAGCACGCGCAAAGCCAAGCATCATTTTCACTTCAGAGACTTCAACAGCCTTCTGAGAGAGTCGATGAGGGTTCCTCCAGCTGAGTTTCAGACAGAGAGTGAACGAGAGCGATCTCCCGGTCCAGAGTGTGTGACACGCAGCGGCAGACGGTCGAGCTGGGTTTCTCCCTTGCCTGGCGTCCTTTGGGTCCAGTCCTCCAGAGCGGTATGTATTGTTGCGAATTTCCTAAAAGAGCAACACGGTCGTGCAGCACGTCTTTTTCAAGATGTCGCTCCGACTGTGCGTTTCTGGATGCGGTGGTTTCCTGTCCTCGGATGATGGGTACGAGCACTGCGTTTCATGTCTGGGGGTCCAGCATGTTAATGCGGTGCTCGCGGGCAGTGCATGCCATCACTTGGTGGCATGTCTGTTGCGCAGTTAAGATTGCGGTTCGCTCTTGCAAAAGAGCCACCCACCCCAGTTGTCCCCCGCTCCGCGGTGGGCACTCGAGCAGATCTGAGGGTTACAGTGAGAGTAAATCTGCCGCCCTCTGGCTTGTGGACCTCTCGCTCCTCCACGCGCTCCATCCAAGCTTCGAGTGAGAGAAGCGCTCCATCTTCGGATGGCCGCCCTCTCACTTGATGACACCGAGGCTCAGATGTCCACCGCTGCATCGGAGGCTGGGCTGTCATGCTCTGATGAAAGATTTTCCCCCCTCCACTCCCTCCCTTTGGGAGCGAGCGCGGCGGCGGCCGATCTTGAAACAGGCATGATAACTGTGCTTTCCCGGGCTGTTTCGGTCATGGGTCTGGAGATGGTTTATCCCCCAGCCCCACGGCCGGACAGACTAGATGGGTGTATGTGGAGGATTAAAAGGCAAGACCTTCCAGCCTCCCATCCCTTTCTTCCCGGAAGTGCACAGTGGGCTCACGCAGTTTTGAGGGCATCTTTCTCTGCCTGATCTGCGTGCGCCTCCGCCTCACCACCCTTGATGGTGGAGCAGCCAGGGAGTATGAGTCGATTCCCCAGATTGAGAGTGCCATCACGGGCCCGCGTGGTGCCTCCTTCTGCTGGAATCAGCCTCAACTCCCGTCCAAAGCGTGTTGGTCCTCTGCCTCCCGAACTAGAGCCCACACAGCCGCGGACCACGCTGCTTCCAGTGCGCGCGCTGGCCTAGCTGCACGAGGGTGGTTCCAACCCAGGCTTGTTACAAGCCCCGCACCGCACCCGACTGAGCTCCACGAACCTCAAGTCCGCTGCGTGTGCCCCGGGAAGGACGATGGCCACGTTAGTGGTCCAGGAGCGCCACCTCGGGCTAAACCTGGCAGAAATATGCGCGGAGTCGACAAAGTTCACTTTCTTGACTCCCCCATATACCAGTCTGGCCCGTTCGGCGACACCGTTGGTGGATTCACCCAGGAATTCACGGCGGTGCAGTCGGATACGATGGACCATCCATCGGCGGGGATGTAAGACCGATCCCCCCCGCCGAACCATCCACATCCACTGCTTGTCGCTGAGAGCGCCCGTCTACGATTGCTGCTCCGCCCCCGCCTGCGCCTCTGGCCAGCGGCAGCGCAGAGCACCTCACAGGCAACCAGCGCTCCCCGTCCCAGAGTGCCGTTAAGTCCGGTTAACGGGCCGCGAAGCGCTCCTGAGACGGGCCATCTGGAGAAGAGGGAACCTGCTCTTTCCCCGGTGGGGGGCCGGGCTCCTCAGAGAGAGCATTTTTCCCTTCCCTGGATGTGATAGCCCGAATACTGCCAGTCTGGGACGCGATGAAAAGCCTTTCAGCTCGCAGGATCGGTGCACTTCGCCAGTGGCTCACGAGGTCTGGGAGGACGGTCTCCTTTCTCTCACACCTCCAGCCCTCCCCTCCGGAGTCTGGGTGTAAGGTGAGTGATTCTCTTGCCTCCAGCTCTTCCGCAGGACCCCAGCGCTCCCCGGATCAGCACTCCTACTCCGCGCTGCCCCACTGCTGATACGTCAACGATCATAGTGATGCAGTCATTAGTGAGAGCTCTGCCTTCCTGGTTAGCGCGGGCCAGCCTTTCGCGGTGGCTCATATGCACGATCAGACTCGGCTACGCGATTCAATTCGCGAACGGCCTCCCAAGTTCAAGGGTGTGTTTCTCACCAGGGTCAGCCCTGTGCCCGCCCCTGTCTTGCGAGAGAAGATTGCTGTCCTCCTGGCGAAAGATGCAATCTAACCGATCCCTCCAGCCGAGATGGAGAGCGGGTTTACAGCCTGTACTTCATCATCCGCATACTCAATTATCTCGGTGACTGACTGATTTTAGCCCTCTCTCGGGAGCAATTGATTATGCACAGAGACAAGGTGTTCCAGCACCTCCACCTATTGAGGTTTCAGGTCAACCGAGAAAAGAGCAAACTCGCCCCCGGGCAGAGGATCTCTTTTCTCGGGTTGGAGCTGGACTCGGTCACCATGACAGCGCGCCTCTCCTGAGAGCGCGCTCCGCTAATGCTGAACTGTCTGAAAGAGTTAGACAGCAATATAGTGGTCCCACTGAAATCTTTCAGAGGCTCCTGGGGCATATGGCATCCGCAGCCGCTGTCATGCCGCTCGGATTGCTCCATATGAGACCACTTCAGCACTAGCTTCACGATCGAGTCCCCAGACGCGCATGGCACGCGAGCACACACCGGGTGACTGTCACTACGCTGTGTCGCCGCGCCCTCAGCCCCTGGAACGATCATTCGTTCCTACAGGCCTGAGTGCCTCTAGGACAGGCGTCCAGAAATATTGTCGATTTGACAGATGCTTTCCAGCACGGGCTGGGGGGCCGTGTGTTGCGGGCATGCAGCCACGGGCTTGTGGAAAGGAACCCAGTTACATTGGCATATCAATCGCCTAGAGCTGTTGGCAGTGTTCCTCGCTCTCCGCCGTTGTATCGGTGCTGGAGCGACAACACGTGCTGGTCAGGACGGACAGTACGGTGGCGGTGGCGTATATCAACCGCATGGGGGTATCCGCTCTCGCCGCATGTCTCAGCTCGCCCGCCGTCTGCTCCCCCGGAGTCATTTGCGGCGCAATCGCTGCATTCCATTTTTCCCCACCGAGCTCAACCGTGCAGCCATCCGCTCTCACGGCAGTTTCGCCTGGGAAAATGGGGACTCCACCCCTGACTGGCCAGCTGTTATGGGCTGCGCCTTTCTCTCTAACTCAGAGATTCGTGCGCTCTCGCTTGAGTTCCCCACTTGGCGAACCCTGTAAAGTCCACTGGCTTACAGCTGGCCCCGGGGCGTGCGTAATACGCATTTCTCCAGTGAGCCTACTCGCACAGATACTGTGTAAAGTCAGGGAGGTCGAGGAACAGCTCTCGTATTGTGCCTCTCTGGCCCAATCGGACCTGCTTTTTACTCTCCTCGTGATGGCCCCTCCCTGGCACATCCCCTGGAAACAGGGGACAGGCACCGTTTGGCACCCGCACCCAGATCTATGCCTCACGTACGGTTCATAGATGAAGTGCGGAGGACTTAGGTGACGTACCGATTAGGTTAACACTGTCACTCAGGCTGCGCACCCTCTACGAGGCATACCCACGCCCTGAAGTGGAGTCTATTCGCTGTGTGGTTAACTTTTTCCCCCGAGAAGGAAACCCCGAACATGCCAGATCAGAGTGATGCTATCCTCCTTCAGTGGACTGGAGCTAAGGCTGTCCCCTCCACTCTGAGGGGTTGGCGTTACGATCATCCCCGCTCTAAGGATGCGGCGATGGCGGCGCACTGGGAAGTATCGTCTCATCATCCAGTTCCCAGAGGCGCGAGACATGAATATTAATTATTCCTGCTTCCCTCTCATACCCACTTGGAGATCTGTTTTAGGAGAGGTCTGCTCGATCACTCGACTCAGTATCTTAAGATTTCTGTCCAGGTAGACAGCTCTGCTGGTCGCGTTCGCATCGGCCAAATGGGTGGGTAACTGGGGGCATTTTCGGTCAGCGAAATGTGCCAGCGTGTTGGGCCGGCCAACTCTCACGTTTACCTGAGACCCCCGCCCACCTAGGTGCTCTAGGTTCCTACAGCATTCTTTCAGCTATGTAGTGAACCTGCAAGCGCTGCCAACGAAGGAGGCAGACCCAGCCCCTTTATTTGCTGCGTCCTTCGCGCTTTGCGTATTATACGGACCGTACTCAGCTCTTTTATCTGTTACAGTGATCAGCAGAAGGGAAGTGCCGTATCCAAACAGAGGTTGGAACATATCCACTGAACCGTGAATGGCATCTCCCTCGCTCATTTGAGCCAGGGCGAGCCGTGTCCCCCAGGAATGAGAGCGCGCTCCTCGAAGCACGCATCCTTTGGGCGTTAGCACGCGGCGCCTCTCTAACAGACACTGTAGAGCTGCGGGCTGGGCGACACCTTGCGAGATTTATTAATCTTGAGGGGAGCCGATTTCCTCGCGGTAAATGAGAAATTCGGTTAGGTGTTGTAAAACGCTTGCTGCGCCATATTCTCTAACACGGAGATACGTGCGCTTTTTCGCTCTGTCAGTAAAGTTCCCCGCTGGCGAACCCTGCAGATACTCCTCCGAGGCCCCCAGCATCTGACTCAGCGGAGGAGTCAGGCGCTGGCCTGTTACGTTATTGGTCTGCCCGCTGGTCAGCCCGCGTTCTGGGTATAGGTGCCCGCTATGTGCGATCCCCACAAGACGATCCCATATGCTTATACTGCCACGGTGCAGTCCCCCCTCACAGGCGGACCCGTGTCTTCCCTCACCGCTAACCATCTTATATTCATATGCGTACTCCCCCTTCTCAGGGCTAGTCCATATGCTCTCTCGCCACTAGTCTCCCCACTTGGGTAGCAGGTGGCCTCCGCAGCGTCCTCCCTATCGGGACTGCACGCTCCCCAACGTACTGTCGTATTAAATTCCTAGAAATTATTTTAGACGCATTTGCGGCTCCCGAAAAATATATCTAAATCCGTAAATCTTCTGTTGAAGTGGGATAAGTAAGGGCCAGGGAACACGTTGGAAGACCGCGCCTCTGGTGACGCAGGTGCGCTCACGCTCTCTTTTGCCTGGCAAACCTCTCATCGGGGGCGAAGATAAGGTTCAATCATTATGGCGTTTTCCAAACATTTCCCCATAGTGGAAATAGCATAGCATTGAAGTTCCCCTCCCGAAGGGGAACGCTCCGGTTACTAAGGTAACCCTCGTTCCCCGAGGGGGGGAACGGAAATGCTATGTTCCTTCGCCATAATGATTGCCCCTTAGCTGTTGAGGTGAAAGTCTCTTCCGTTAAAAAATGATGCTTGGCTTTGCGCGTGCTGTGCTCTTATAGCAAATTGATTGCAATGAGCATCAGGTGCGCAAGCTGAAGCTGCCAACTCATTGGCATTTCATTGGCCCGTTTACATACTCTTTCAGATGATTGGCTTTCTGAATGAAATCCCCCATAGTGGAAGTTTCCACATAGCATTTCCGTTCCCCCCCTCGGGGAACGAGGGTTACCTTAGTAACCGGAGCGTTTTCTAACGACGTCATGCCGAAACGGCTGAGGACTCGTTATCAAGACAATTCATTTAAACCGCTGTGAGTCGACTCTTTTATAGATGAATCAATAGTTTTAAAAACTGTCCACTTTCAGATTAAATTTTTAGCTGGATATTTCACTTCACTAAGAGCTGTGTTACACACTACATGGAAGGTCATTTTCAAAAACCCATAATAGGGGCTCTTTAATAAGATATCCGTTTTTTATGTGAACAGCATCTCACATTAAACTAATTATAAAAAGTATTTTTCCGTAATTCATCCACTGCGTAAAACATATGCCAGAGAAGTTGGCGGTTCATTCCGCTGTGGAAAATAAATGAATTAATAAATTTTTTCCTAATTTCATAATCCCCATCTGTAACATCCTGACTAAGAAATCAATAAATCATGTGAAATTATTCAACACAGTTATAATAATATACACTATCTGAATCTTAATAAATCTTGATTTATATCACAGCATGAGATACCTTCATTCAAGTAGAATCCACAGTGTATATAAGTGGATAAATGTGAGTTAGAGCTGTGAATCTAAGAATCACAAAAGCATGTGGAGTGAGCAGTGATTGAATCAGGTCACGGGAGTCAAGCTGAGATAAAAAGAAATACTGCATGATGTCACTTGTCAACTGTGGCATCAGCCAAGAAAGGAGGCTTAAGTGCATTATAGGCTTGTAGTGGGAGAAATGCTTTCTGATTGAGAATATACAGTTGGATCACACTGTCAGCAATAAAGAACACAAGTATGAACATATAAGGAGAAAATGTCAGTGCATCTGGTGGACGGCTGCCGACAGGTCACTTCACACACATTCACCCAGGAGGAACAGATACCTGGAATGGAGGATGAGTGGGCTGGAAAAGAGGAGCTTATGTGGGGGGAGATGAGCAGGTCAAGAAACATGTCAGGAATGAATGTTGCCAGACAAGACAGCAATGTGTATGAGTGTGCTTATTTGTGTTGCTACTTTATCACTACTACAATTCAGTACAATTTCAGTGAATTTCATTTTTCAGTATGAATTAAGTGCATCATCAAGGAATGTGTGGGAGTGCTTCAAAAATAATGAAATAAATAAAATAAATTAAATAATATATAATATCAAATAAAAGAAATAAAAAGAAACACTTTACAATAAGGTTGTATTAGTTAATTTATATGGAATAAAATCACTGTCATAAATATTTTGTGCGTAAATAAAATTCACGCATCTGTAATTATAAAATCGTAAAGGAAAACAGGACAAACTCGTAATTGTACGAGGGTACAATTCCAAAATCTGCGATTAGAACAGACACAGATACGACATGTTCTTTTGTCTGTTTGTCTGTTATATGACTGATAAATTTACGATGGGTGTACTTTACAAACACGAATACAGTTCGAATACGGACACGACAACCTGTTTACGAGTACGAATCAAAAAGCAACACTCCACTGTCAAAGACGTAACCGCTGTTACAGGCATTAGCAAACAAGCGACAGTCATCGATTATAACGGTGCGCTTGCTGGGTACTCGAGCTCCCACACACCGTCTCAGGTAAGATTTTTGTTATTACCTCTTTGAGAAATGTCCGTCATGAGCTGTTGTTAAGGTTGAGACTTAATGAGGTCCATTTTCGCTGTGCTTCTTGAACATTTTACAGAATCAAAATTAAGAATGGTCCGAGGATAGTGAGCACAATGTAAGTTAACGTTACAGGCAGCGAGCACAGTTTCCCTGAGAATCACTTATTAAGTAACCTTTTTAACTGTTTAAGTAACTCACAAACACACTATAAGATCACCAGAGAACACAAGCTAAGATTTATCCAGTGTAAAACAAAGAAATGTTTTACTCTCATTAATTGATTGCAACTTTAAATAAATCAGAATAAGCATAATATGTGGTAATTAAGCAATCACCAATATAGAACACACACACAGAAGGAAAGAGAGAAACATACAGAATAGTATAAAGCCAAATGGTAATATAAAGGTTTATGGTAATAGTTTATTAACTATAATACAATATAATGTAACTAATAGTTAATCAAGTAATATAACAAACAAATAATAAGTAACATAACAAACATTTATATTATTAGTTACTAACACCTTACTTTGTACAAATGTAAAGATAATATAAAAAATATATATCTGAACATATCTTCTCCTTTCCTGATGGGATGCAGCTGGAAGGGCATCCACTGCAAAAAATCATATGCTGGATAGATTGGCGGTTCGTTCTGCTGTGGCGACCCCAGATTAATTGAGGAACTAAGCCGAAAAAGAAAATAAATGAATATCATCTCCTTTCCATACATCAATGAGGAGCTTTATTATTCAGCTTTCAGATGACATACAAGTCTGTTTCAAATGATTGCCCCTCATGTCTGGTTTTGTGGTCAGAGGGTCACATATTTAACTTATTTAATATTTATTTATTTTGATTCATAGTCTCATAAAAATGTTTAACGTTACACTCCTCTGGTAAGCACAAACCCTCAAATATTTAACTTGCTTTTTGCTGATATGTTCATTACATAATAGATTGATCAATGGTTGATCTGGCTTTAAAAAAGGCTACTTAATCAACAGATGTTATGTTATAGTTAAACACCGTTAAGTAATTCACTGAGAAACTCTGTGCTCGCTGCATATACTGTTAACTTACATTATGCTCACTATCCTCGGCAATTACCAAATTCCAATGCGATTACTAAAATGAACAAACAACGAGCAATTCATATATTACAGTATTTGTTTATGTTAGTTAATGAAAATAGTTACATTATTAGTTCATGTTAACTCATGGTGTATTAACTAATGTTAACAAGCATGAATTTAGATGTTAATAATGCATTAGTAAATGTTGAACTATGATTAATATATGCTGTGTAAGTATTGATCATAATTAGTTCATGTTAGTAAATACATTAACTAACATTAACTAATGAAATCTTATTGTAAAGTGTGACCAAAATTATTGATATTCATGATGTCAAAGAAAGTTAATAAAAAAGTAGTTATTTAGTGAAAGCAGCTATGGTGCACATGTTCAACAAAAGTATAGTTTTATTTTATTTAGGCATATTTATTTATTTATATACTGGCCAAATAATGGACATATTCATGAAACAGGCAAGCTTAATATAAGTGGCCACAAGAGAATCACATTACATCTTAAGGTGAAAGACGTCCCTAGACAGCACCCAATTAGCCTGCACAGCTTTCTATGCTCACTTCAACTCAGGCTCATTCTGAAAACATACTGTTATATACACTTCTGGAGAGTGCCAAATACGTCCCAGGAGGTAAGTTTTTTGCAGTTTTTGTTTTTGTGAATCCACCAGAGGCCGCTGTGTACACTTTTTGAGATCTACATTTATTTCACGAGTGCCATGATCATGCGCGCCTGTTTTTCTTGTGTATATCCACCACCGATGTCGACTGACTGACTGACTGATCGACTGACCCACCCTCCTTCTTCCCTAAACCCAACCAATAGTGTTTTCACTCTCGCAAATCAAAACTAGATAAAAAACCTACCTTTTTAGTAAAGCATACACTCAGTGCATCACTTAGCGGTATGACGCATGATGTGCTCCACGCAGGTTTTTGCATCTCGTTTATATACACTATGAACAGCAGCTACGCTAATTATTCTCTTTAATCTCTATTACCACCTGGGGGTACTCATCCAGAGGCCCTCAGACTATGCAGCACCACTGATGTGATCCAAGACCAGCGACGAGATGATCCCAAGGTCTTCATAATCATAGACCAGGCCGTATCCTGAGCAGCTGCTGTGGTGGTCATGGTGGAGTGAGAGCACGAGACTGATTCCTGTGACGCTCCAAGGATTGACGAGTCTTCACTGAGGTCCAGCTTCCGGCGCCTAGACTGCAGCTCTGCACAAGACGTTTGGCCATAGGAGAAATGGTTGTGAACTGAACCTAAACTCTGAAAACTGAACTGATACTGTTTCAATTTACTATAATCTTCTATGTGAAGCTGCTTTGACACAATCTACATTGTATAAGCGCTATACAAATAAAGGTGAATTGAATTGAATTGTTTTCAAAAGCACCAATTGACCCTGCCTAACCACTTCCCTAAACCCAATTGACAGTTTTTAAAAACAATCCAGAAAAAGAAAAGCCTTTACCTGATACCACATTTTCAGATTTTTCCACATTCTCACCCTGTTATTTACTTGTTTATTTTATGATTTCGCCTTACCCGCTTTCTGGAACCATTCTTCACCAGAATCGAACCCCGTCGTCTTGGTCAACTTCTCTCTGCATCTTCCACTGACTTACATGGTGAGCTAACTGGACAAACTGGTAACAGAGTTAAAGCTGTTCACACAAAGGTAAGTGGCCAGCTGGTAAGCACAAAAAGTAACGCCGTCATAGCTCCCTGTAGCGTTCCTTTTAAAGACGAAATGCAGCCATACATACTTCTGGCTACATAATTAATTATCTCCAAAAATGTATATAGGGCTACATTTTCAGAATGAGCCTATATTGGTTCACTTACCGTAAGCCATATCCAATTGCTTTTATATGAGATGGTTCAAAAGATGTATATTCTAACAACTGTTCTGACAGTTCAGGTGAAAGGAAAAAGATTGCACACTGTCTGAAGGAACTAAGACCTTGAAGGAATTATGTGAGTCATCCTAGTTGTTTGTCCCGAATCATTTTTTAATTGCCAAAGCAAATTAAAAATAACATATATGACAAACAATATGGGCGCAGTGGGTAGTGCTGTTGTCTCACAGCAAGAAGGTCGCTAGTTCAAGCCTTGGCTGGGTCAGTTGACATTTCTATGTGGAGTTTGCATGTTCTCCCCGTATTTGTGTGGGTTTCCTCCAGGTGCTCCGCTTTCCCCAACAGTCCAAAGACATGTGCTATAGGTGAATTGGGTAAGCTAAATTGTCTGTAGTGTGTGTGTGTGTGAATGAGAGTGTATGGGTGTTTCCCAGTAATGAGTTGCAGCAGGAAGGGCATCTGCTGCGTTAAACATACGCTGCATAAGCGCAAAAAAGAAAAAGAAAAGAAATGAATGAACAAACATCATGTTTGGATAATGTGTTCCTCTGGCATTCAAAATATTTACGTAGAGAAAAAAAATCTACATTATCCCATAGTCTGTTGAAATTCTTGATTCTAATTGGCTGGAGTGTGTGCAATAAAATCATTTAATGCACAGGTAGTTCCAGGCAGTTTTGATCATAGTTCAAAATAAATGTGCTTCCTTATTATTCTTCAAACATTAGTAGTAACCATACCAACTTGTTACAGGAGATTAATTGCTCTGTGTGATCTTGAGGACATGTGCTTTACCAGGGAATCGATAGGGATTAACTAGCAAATAGGCTCCAAAATATTTGTAAAAAGGTAGCTAAGACGTTACTATGAGCTATTAGATATGCCCGTGTCATTTACATGCACACACATGATCTCACTCACGCACATGCTCCCTTACTGTCTGCCCCTGACTGCTGATTCAGTGCAGAGGCTAGGAGATCTAACATGTCATAACTGACAAAAATACTGTCAAATATTGCACTGCAAAACTAGTTTTAATGCGTTTAGCGGGACCAATGCCTCATCATTAGTAAAAAGATTTAAATGTAATTGATGCACTTTTAAAATTCTTTAACGCACTAAAATATCTGTAATGAGGAGCATGATGCATGGTAAATTGCGTTGTATGATCCATTTAAATACTGTTCTCCATTAAAATTAGGATGTGAGCATGAAACTCCTACAAAAGCAAATTCAATAATGTCAGACACAAAAATAGCTGTGTCCATGCCTTCTCAGCTCTATTATTCACTGACTGTGTTTAATAAATACAGAAAGTACTAAAAGACAGTTTGGCTGGCGCAAGCTGTTAGTAAATTTGGCCCAAAATTGCTAAAACTTTTAAATGAGAAAATCTAAAAAAGACTCATAATATTAATAAAAAAAAATCATAAAATACATTAAAAAAATAAAGTATCTTACATAATCCAAATAACTTATTGTCACATTCTGGGGGGTGTGAACTAACTCAAGAATTGAAAGGATGTAAAATCTTGTCAGAAATTTTCCATCACTGTACACGCACACACACACACACTCACTGCGGCTCAGGAAATAACAAAAGGTTAATATCAAACAATTAGATGTTAACTGAGATTCTATAGATCTATTCAAGAGTGATGATCCTTCATTAAAAACCTTAACATTATTTTTTAACCCTGCCTTCTAAGTACCAGTCACTACATGAAAAAAAAAACAACTAATAAAACATATCATTATGATGTAAGATAGCTTCTGCACATGTCCAAATGCCATTTCCACATGTAAAACATTCAACATAACAGCACTAAAACCCCCGATTCATTTCCGTACACTATATCAGATACAACCTTACAATAAAAAGCAATTACTCGCTGGTGGAATCGTTCTTTCAAGCACCTTATCTGTGCGCACCACAGGCAGACTCGTCCTCCTCTGGCGCTTTGAGACGCGGCGATTTTGCCCACTTCCACAGTCTGTTCTATTAATAGCCATGCCTGCGAAAGGTACAGAATGACTGATGCCTTTGAATGCTGAGGAAACAAGAGCATCTGAATGGGCTGACAGACACTCTGTAAATCCCTGGACTGTTTCTGAGTTTTTCTCATTCCTTTCAGAGACTCTTTTGTCTGCTAAACAAGTCAGAGCTTTAGTCCAGTCAGTACAGTGCTGGGGAGAGGAGCTGTTGACTAAGACGAGTAAATGACAGGTATGGAAGTAAGTCAGGGTTTTTGTGATGTTATGTTTAACATTTTATGCGTGAAAATGGCAGTTAAATCTGCAGTGACTACCTTGCATATTTAGCCGTTTACACCTAGATTAAAGATAAGCTTTGATTTGATGTTGAGTAGACGCACTGTACAGCAAGCATTTAAATGTGTCTCATTTGTCTACTTTCACATATTATTGTCCACTTTTGACCAATTTTCTGGCCTTTTCTGAACTTTTGATCAAACATTAAAGATTACATTTTTTAATGCTATTTAAGTCCAAATTATTAAAAGACAGTGGGCCCTATCATACACCAGGCGTGATAAGGCACACAACAACTTGTTGATATTTTTCAGATCAGTGCAACTGTAATTTTCACGTTTTCAGCCACGTTCTTTAAATAGCAAATCCATTAGCGGCACTTTGAGAACTCATGGGTGTGTTGGCCTATAAAGGAGGTGTGTTAAGGCGCATTGTTGGCACATTGCTATTTTGAGAAACTGCAATAGACTGCGCTATTGACCAACTAAAAGCTGGTCTAAAGTCCAGCGCAGAGCATGTTAGTTATGTGCCTATACAGGTCCAAATGCTTACACATTGCTTAATACACCACAGGATGTACAGCAATACACAAATATCTTCACAAATGAAAAAAAATTAAAGGTTTAAAATGTTCAAAAAATCTTCTTATCTACAGAAATATGTAGATAAATATGGAGACACATGGGATGGGGCATAAGAATAGGAAGTGTGTTCGAATATACAGTAACCACACTTCGTAATTATAGTTCATTTATTCGTTTCTGGAAATTAGAACTGAATTAAAATTAAACTAAATATGTAGGCCAATGGATGTCTTCAGTCAAGTGAGTTTCCACCATTTCCTTATCCACGAAAGTAAAGGAGTAAAATAAAGAGTAACAGTAAAGTAAAGAGAAAGTAAAGAGGCCGAATGGAGGAGGCTAATTCTTTATCCTCGCACTGCAGATGGTCCGTTTGACTGTTTTCTCGCTAGTGAAGCGTTCAGTTCTTCCTCTTACAAAGTCCGCCATGTAAATAGCAAAAGCACCATGGTGCAACACAGTTGACTCTTAAAGTGAATGTGAGATGAGACTCTGATTGGTTTAATGCATGTTATGCTCAAAACACACCCGTAATTAATTAATAGAATAAGCACAAACCCTGTTAGGAAAAAATGTAACTTTCCGACCTTAAAATATCAAAAGTGGATTTGGACACCCCCTTAATGCTTTCGCAGCATGCACTTTAGACTTTGTGCTTAGATCGTTAAATAGAGCCCAGTGTCATTTGATTTATTTGACTGAAATCAAGATTTTCATATCAGTTTAGTTAATAAAATGTCGTTCACTCAAGACAAAGACTTATTTGTTTAGAATGAAATCAGATTCTTGAATGAATCAAATATATGATTTTTTTATGTCGTACTCAAACCAGCAAAGTCATGTTTCTAAATTAAATCTGTATTTTTCTGAAGAATTAGTTGAATGAATAATTAAATAACTGATTCAAAACACTTAATGAAATGAGTGTTTGTAAACCTATTGATTCAATGGATTTCAATGATTACTCATAAAACAGTTAAGTGAGCTGTTTCTGTCAGCTCAAACAATTTACATGCAGTATAGTCCAAAAAAATCCTTAATTAAACAGCATTCCTTAGCTTAAAAATACTGAGTAAATGTTAAGACAGCTGCAGGCTGGCGCAGTGGGTAGCACGTTCGCCTCACAGCAAGAAGGTCAAGAAGAGGTTCGAGCCTCGGCTGGGTCAGTTGGCATTTCTGTGTGGAGTTTGCATGTTCTTCCCGTGTTAGCATGGGTTTCCTTCGGGTGCTCCGGTCTCCCCCACAAGTCCAAAGACATGTGGTATAGGTGAATTTGGTAGGCTAAATTGTCCGTAGTGCATGTGTGTGAATGAGTGTGTATGGATGTTTCCCAGTGATGGGTTGCAGCTGGAAGGGCATCCGCTGCATAAAACATATGCTGGATAAGTTGGCGGTTTAATCCACTGTGGCGGCCCCAGATTAATAAAGGAACTTAGCCAAAAAGAAAATGAATGAATGAATGTTAAGACATGCAAAGAAATCAATTAAATTTATATTAAAACACAGTAAGTAAAAGTAAGTAAAAGTAAAACATCGCCTTCATTATTGAAACATTTTGTTTTACATTTCCATAAGTTCCTACTGTATGTTGTTCATGTATACACATTTTCCATTTTAGCATGTGAATACACATTATAGTCAACAATTAAACTCATTTAAAATCATTTGGAACCCTGAAAGCAATTAATATGAGTATTTTTATGATTATGAACATGATTTTATGAAAAAAAGATTAGGCTTTTTTAAATGCTAAAATGACAATCATTCTCACCTTGTTTGTTGCTCTGCATAAAATAAAATGATTCAAATCACATTAATGATTTTATATATTAAAAAAATTAAATATGGCTCCTGCATGAAAGCTGCTCTCTGAAGAGAATGAAGGCAGCTGTATTTCTGGAATCTTATTTAATACAAAATACTGATGTATTTTAGTGAAAGGAAAGCTTATATATAGCTGTATGTTTTAGACAAAATTAATTAAGATTTCAATGTATTTTTCCACATCACGTCAGTAAAATGAGATTTTATGAAGCTAGCATATTGTTTATCATGCTGCATTTTATCATTTATGAAAAAAGCTTTGCTGTAAATTTACAATCAGTACATGAGATAACATTTGCTTTGTACATTCTTTTACCCTTAAATAAATCAAAATCAGAAATCATAAATGGTAAAGTTTAAATCCTGTTTAATCAGCACACTTTGATAGCCTTTCCAGTAATGTTTAAATATTCAGTCAGTAGGTTGAGAAGTGGAGCTCTTTTATGGCTTTTTTAAAATGCAATCAACAAATTGCATTTCTATACAACACCAATCCAATCTAATATTCATCTACCTTTGCAAGTGGTTGGAAATGGACAAGATCAAAACATTTTTAAGCCTGTTTATTTGTGTATTTTGTGTTGTCCACATGTGATCATGAAAATGCATCTTTATACTAGATGTAAATCAGCACCTTAGTATCCATTATCTGAAGAATGCAGAAAGACGATGTTTTAGGTATTCGAGTTTGGATTAAGGCTTATACAACAGCCTGCACAGACCAAATAAATTCCTATATTATAGGATGCAATTATGGCTGTGCTGTGCACTTCTCCATGAAGTAGTTGAATGAGATCACAGTGACGCTGAAGAGGCAGGTGCAGACATGTCAGGCAGAGATATCACATCAGAGTGACTGAATGCTATTGACAGGCATGTATGGGGGATAATGGAGTGGTTTGGGGTGAAAACACTTGTCCTTGGAGAGAAAAAAATTAGCTGGCTTTATATAGAATCCTAATAGGTTCAATAAGAGCACTGTCCCTGCCTAAAAACAGATAAAAGGCAAAATTTTTTTAAAATAAATAGACAATAAAACACTAACATCAGTTAACATTTTTTTACTTTACTTTTTGATGTTTTTAACATAAAAAATAGATACAATGATAAAAATGAGCCTCTTGTCAAGATTTTAAAGACAGCATGCCAAAATACAATTTTGTTTCTATCAAGTCTCCTATTGCACTTTCCTCGTCTTGTTGTAAACAAATTATTGATGTAGGTAGACCCGCACAATATTAGTAAATTGTAACATTGCAATGTTTTTTTTTTATTCTGCAATATATATTGCAATATGAATACAATTTCACTAAATGAATTAAACAACTGTTTGAAAATAATTAAAAATTGTAGAATTATTGGGATGATTCTGTAGGAGAGTGCATAAATCATAATAAACAACCTACAAGCATAAATTCAATATAGAATAAGATACAAACTAAACAATAAACACCATCTAATTGTTATCCGAAGAGTTGGAATGTATTCAGGTATACAGTAATTAAAAAAGCAAATGCAAAAAATAATACTGCATAGTCTTCATTTTATAAACAATTCAATCATATTAATTAATTATTATAAAATTTTCTAAGTTACAAACGGTACAATTTCTTATGCTTGAATGCTTTTTATATTCTCACACAAAAACACAGGCCTCAAAATGATCAATTATAATCTAGACTCAATATTACGTATGCTTGCGATGTGACTATTGCGAATGATCACATTGCAATATCAATGCTGAAACAATATATTGTGCAGCCCTAGATGTAGGTATTTAAAAAGTTTTGTTTTGATATATTTAATCAAAATACATTAAATGCAATTGGCCCTTCACTAAGCCACACCCGAAAACCACCACACACCAATCATAGCTACACGCAGGAGGTCTGTCAAGCTTTCGAGCAAGGGAAACAAGCCTATGTGCATATTAATTGTGCTAATCTGACGCCCAGTATCCTAAAAGGTTGGAGAGGGGGGTGGAATTGTTTCCCTTTTTTAAAACCTAAAACCCAAGGGGAGAAAGGCCAGCGTAGATCAAGCTGTGTGAGGGGCGCTAAAAGAGCAGGGTTAAGTTGGTTTTCTTTTTCGATATTCCAGATACATTCAGTAATAGACAGCAATAACTCACATACTAACTCACACACCCTAAAATATCCAAACTGTGTTTCCTACAAAAATACAAAGCAGGTTATGTTTCATAGCTGTCTTTTTCTTTTTTTCGCTCGATATTATGAGCGCCACTCCGTTTAAGCTCTCACAATAGCTGTAAGAGTGAGCACAATCCAGTCGTATTTCCATCTGTTTCAAGTTACGAATATTTGAAATTACATATCAACAGAACAAAACCGAGATGTGATCACAAACTGAGCACTTGCGATCAATTAATATCATGCCCATGTCAGAGCTACAATTCACCAATGTTTTGTCAGCCTTTTGGAAATTTAGTCATTGGTGACGACAATACAGTATAGCGGGTTAGTGTCTGCTTTTATATTTGGTGTCGGATTAATATTTGCTGGTAAGGAAAATCTATTTGTTCGCTTCTGCTATTTATACATTGATTTGCATTTAAATTTTCCACTTAACTGCTAATTAGAATAGAAACGGTATAAAAAGCACACAAACATACTTACTGTCACGATCACCAGCGATCTACAACCAGAGATCGTTGGTAAACACACTCACATGAACTACAAATCTGCCATGTTCATGGACTACATATTTAGTCATGCCACACACACACACACACACCTGATGCAAGTCACCAGTGATTGCAAACACACAGCTGAAGCTGCTCACAGACTGATTACATGGACTATAAGTACTGCTCAAACACAAACACTGATGCTGAGTCTTGTCTACTGTTAGTGACACTACAACGCGTTTCCTGGTTTGTTTTCCTGTGTTTTGATTCTTGCCTCGTTTATCTGTGTATTCCTGTCTGCTGCCTGCCTTCTGATCATCTGCCTGTTCTCTGACTACGATGCTGGATTGCCCTTATACATCTGTTTGCTCCTGTGTTGACTATTGCATGCCTGACCATTCTAATAAACCTGCATTTGGATCCGCACCCTGTTGTCAGCGTCACATCCCTGGTTACAGTGAACTCAGCCAAACATGGATCCAGCGGGTATTAAAATTATGCGTCTGCGTCAGGAAGCACAGTCTATCGAGGAGTATGTGGAGAAATTCATCGATCTGGCACATCTAACAACAATGAGTGTGTTTACCAATGATCTCTGGTTGTAGATCGCTGGTGATCGTGACACTGACAGTTATAGGTACTGCCTTTCTGGCTGTTCTTTCTAAGATCCTAGTACTTGGCTCAAATCCATCAATTTTCTTCTTGCTGACTGTTCTTTCTATGAATGAATTTTGTAGAAGCACCGTCTATGTGTGTAATATTTTAATTATATACTATAATTTAATTATTTTTGTACTAGAGTAATTAAATTAAATGAACATTCAAGTTGTTGGCTTGAAAGTTTTCAACATAAAGTATCGTTGTACAACTGATTTCTTTTATCTTTGCCATGATGACAGTACATAATATTAAACTAGATATTTTTCAAGATACTCGTATTCAGCTTAAAGGGCCATGAACGGCTTTGTTTAGGTGTTGAGTGTCAAAAGAGGGAAGGGTTTGCATGAAAAGGGGAGTTTCATTACGTGCACTACTACAGCAGATTTTCACACCAGCAACACAAACGCAGGGGAGATAGACAGTGATTCTGAGAGCAGCATTTACAGTCGATCTGAGAGCTGTGTGAAAGTGGAGGATTTTCAGTCCATTATATTGTAGTGATATTACTGTAAACTTAGTAACTAAATCATTTTGACTAAGATATGTCTTTAAAAACTAAAAGAGTACTACTGACAATACTAACTTTGCTGTCTGAATAGACATAAACAACGAACACTGATTACACACTTACCAAATCTGTAGAGACAGGACAATCAACACAAGCTGGATTTTTTTTTCAAAGGATACGAGTGGCAAATCCGGATTTCACAATTTCCTGATTCAAAAAGCTCTCGGGTAAAAAATGTTCCTTACAAACACGTAATCCACACATGTGGGTCCACACGAAAACTGTGCTCTCATCGCAGAAAAATAGAAACAAAACCTTTGTTTGCGGCACATTTATAAACGCAACACTGGTGACCCATTATGAACAATTCTTCTACTGCTTGTTTGAATTACGGTTGGCAAAACAACGTGGCGTCTCTCTGAACACTGTAACAGGTAAAAGGACTCTTCAAAGCTATATCATGCATATTAATCAAGTTGCATCTCGTTCACAATAGAGTGCGCTGATTGGTTCGAAACCAAGTCTTTCTCATGAATTATTGAACAGATGTGCGAAAACTCAATAGCTATGTTTCCATCCACCTATTTTTATGCGCATTTTGGAGATGCGCATAAAAAACAGTTGATGGAAACGTCATGATGCGCATATGTTTCGAAAATGCACATAAAAAACCTATGTGCATAACTGAGTAGGATAATCTTTTTTTTAGATAAGAAAAGGTGCGCATAAACTATGATGGAAACACTTTTACTGCACAAATTCCAGTGTGCGCATTAAAAAAGGTCATGTGATTTTGTTATAAGAGATCATATGATGATAAAAATGTGTGTAAATGGACAAACCAGCAGGCTGCACATTATAAACCATCTGAAATGTTGTTTTTGTCATTCTAAAACGCCTCACCAATTAAGGATTAGTGTTATTATATTATTAATGCCATCCAGAATCAAGAGCGTCTATGCTCCGCGTCTGACACCTTCAAACATCACTGCATATCAGAATTGCCTTCTGAGGCGCAAGACATTTATTAGATGAAGAAAAGATTGACGCAGCTTCTCCTACTGCAGCAAATTCAGTTTTTACTGTTGATATTTGGCACCAGTTAATCAGGAAGTGACGATTTTGTTCGCTTTGACTCATTGGATGGAAACGCAGCTTTATTCCCACATCTTTTATGTGATAATCCAGTTTTGCGCATTATTTGCATTTTTAGATGGAAACATAGCTAATGACACCATTTTTTACTGGCTGGTACAGACAGCAAATCTCCATGCTGAAATGTACACAATGATCTCATCGGCGTGACATTGCTTCAAAATTTCTTTTTAAACCAGAAGAACGAATTTGCTTAAAACACAGCAAAAACAACCAATTTTCACTTTTTATTGAAATACATGTGTCCTAATCGTGGGACATATACTGTATATGACTGTCAACATCTCAAAAAAATGAGTTTGGGTGTTTTGTGACCCTTTAACATGCAATTTAAAGGGTTAACTGGGTTAATTAGGTTAACTATGCAAGTTAGGGTAATTAGGCAAGTTTTTGTATAAGGATAGTTTGTTCTCTAGACTATCAAAAAAATATTGGATAAGGGAGCTAATAATATTGACCTTAAAATATTTTTTTAAAAGTCAAATTAATAACACCAAATTTTTAAAAATCTGACTTTCTCCGGAAAATATTATAGGAAATACTGTATAAAATGCCTTGCTCTGTTAATTGTCATTTGGGAAATATAAAAAAAACAAAAAAGAAAAAAAAGAAGAAGAAAAAAATTATTAAATCACAGAAGGCCTAATAATTGTGACTTCAACTGTACGCATATACAGTGTTAAAGCTATAACTCATTAGCATTCATTACTACATTAGCAAATACTGTAGACAATACTAACCAAAGCCAATATTTGTTTGGATTGTTAGGCACAACATCTTGCTTTCAGTCTGGCTCCATTCTGGTTCTGAAACGTGTCATATTACGGAAATAAGACCTATTGCGAACACTTAAATTTATTTTGAGTAATATATCCCCATAACTAACAACGAAACATGATTCAAACTTAATCCATGTATCAGAATCTGTGTTCAGAAGCCTGTAGACAAATCAGACACAAATGCTGGCTCTGGTGTCCCAGTGGGCCCTCAGTTCAATGAGGACATGCTTTACAGATGCTTTCATTCCATTTTTTCTGAAATTATTTTTTTTCCCCAATAAATTTCCTTTCGCTCGGTCTGACAGTAATAAATCAGTGGGGAGTGTAACATCTGTCACAACATCAACATAAACAACTCTTCCTCTCAAATTAAACCTCTGAGGTGTGTTTCCTTCCTCAGTATCTCCATCTCAACCCTGAGAAATACAAGCACTAGCCAGAGAAGAGACGATGAGGTGAGACAGAAGCCTGAAGTCAGCCTCATTCCTCTGTCAAATTTTTAATTTTTAATTTTTCTACCTTTCTCTGCTGCAAGCATCCTTGCGTGATGACATGGCTGATGCTATTTTAGCTTCTGCAAAGGCAACAGATTTGGACTTATGCAAGCGGGGGGTTGGGAGGACTGGTCCGATCTCCCGGGGCTTTGGGACTCTGTCACTATCTCTCAGACCAGCGGTTTTATCTCTGTTTTTTATTGTATCCCTCTTTTCATTTCCTTCAGTGTTCCCTAATGTCCTCCTACAGCAACGACATTGTGACACAAGCATAAATGGCAAATGACAGATGATGTTAGTAAGGCCATTCCAGCACCTCAAGGTGACGAGACTGTGACCGGCCTTGTCCTTTGCACCGCTCTCCTAGCAAACATAGCAACAAGAAAAAAAAAGTGACAGGCAAGCCATCCAATGAGGGACCCGCACTGTTGTCTTTCAGCCAATCAGATTGAGCCTCACTTCATCCGCCAAAGCACAAGGCTTACTTACAGCTATTAAATCTGATTAAATACAGTACATCCAAATGAGCCTCATGATTCCATTTAGCTGCACTATTATTACATTAATTGACAAACACTTGTGCTCCGGTCTTAATCTCTGCTCTGGGGTGGATGAGGATCAGGGAGGTTTTATGAATCATTCTTAAAGCGGGTCCCGCAGAGTATCATCAACCTTTCTGGGAAACTATAAAGGGAAAAACAATGCTAATTTTACTTTGTTTTTATATGTTTACTTATTCTAGACAGACTCGGGGTGCTTATATCCATTTATTTTGCAACTAAATACAGAAATACAATTTTTTATGTATTTTGGTCGTTCTTTTACACAACATTTTTATTTTGGGAGCCTGAAAATGTAAACATTTGAAAATGTATTTCAAAGTGCAAACCTTTTACAATGCTACCATTCTCCAATAAATGTAAACTACAAGAACACAATTGTGTAAAAAAAAATGGTAACAACATGCACATGTGTTTTACATGTATAGGCATATGTGTGAGTGCTTGACAGCAAACGCAACAATGTGGACTACAGAAGTGTTAGTAATAAAATATACTACAGTATACGCATTCTAGGGCTGAGCAATTAATGGAAGTGAAATTACAGACCTAAATCAGCATCTTATCAGGGAGGCATGGTTGTGTGAACAGCAGTAAATCTCCTCCGAAGGCCAGAGAGCACTCTCCAAATTCCAAACACCCACCAAGAAGAAACCCAAGAAATCCCCATAGTGCACTTTACATCAACAGAACCTTTTAGCTGCTTTCACTGATTCAGCGTGACTAATGCAAACACAAGTATGATATCATCTAACAGAAGGATTTCAGAAAAGTTTGGAGTAAAAACATGTAATTATATGTAGTAATTATAAGTGCAGTATTTACTACTCAGAGGTGCGTTTCCGAAAATCTTTGTTAGCCAACTAAGGTCACAAGTTGTGTCGTTACAAACGTTTCCTAATGCATCATTCTAACGAACATTCGCAAACTTCGTCGCAAACACCGCTGGAGCTGTAGTTAGAAACATAGTTCCTGGCTGTGTGCTATTCCCAGTTATCCCCACTATGCCCTATTAGTTTAGAACATTCTAATATTAAACTTGAAATGATTTAAAAAAAGTCATCTCTCTTAGGTGTAATTTGCTTTCAAAGTATTTTTAAAGTTCAGTTTTAGCGATCTTTGTTTACAATTGCACTCTTTTCGCAATGCACTTTAAAAACATTGATGTCATTTTGAACACAGCTGTGGCTCATGACGAAAGCTATAGGTGACCTATTATTTAAAAGCGGAATTTACCTTACGTCTCCAAAGCTTGTCAAAAAAAAAAAACATAACATACGTTAATGCTTTTAATTTATAGTAGGTTATTTATTAAGTATCTGTACTGTATATGACATGGGCCTGTTGGTTAGAATATTTCTGCAGTGCATGGTTCGCACGTGTCAAATTGTAAAAGTAGACTTTTCAAAAAAATACAAATAAACAAACAATATCCCACTTAATAATAATAATAATAATAATAATAATAATAATAATAATAATAATA